>CM041815.1:27745900-27965900 GCA_023376895.1 Aspiorhynchus laticeps | reverse complement strand
ATAAGATATTGCTTATTTATATTTCATTGCAACTCGGATGCATTTTATGAGACCCAACCAATGAGGTCATGAGCTAAATAGAGGCACATTAACGACTCTCTCCAGCCTCACATTTACACAGTTTCTTCTGCCCTTTAATGACCCAGAAGATCAGACAGGAGACTTCTTAAGAATATTTAATTGAGCTGCTGCAGCTGGAGAAGGTCGTTAGTGATCAGAGGATCTCATTAAAGCTCTGTCTTACTCCTCAGATGGCTTTGGGTCGAGACGGCCGGCGTCTGATCGGACAGAACAAACCCAGACGCGGGGCTCAGGATGTTCTCCTTACTCTTCAGAAAGAAATCAACCGTATCCAGCTGGTGGTTCTTCAGGCCGGCCTGAAATCACATCAGAGCAAAAATATCTCAGAGAGTCATTTCAGACACAATGCAGCCAAAGCTTTTGCTTCGGCAATGAAAAATTTGAAGTTGCGTTTACCATCATTTTTTATGGTGTTATGCACCTTTAAACCATTAAAACACCACAATAAATGGCTTTGAGTGCCTTAAAGTGCCCTATTATGGATTTTTGATGCAGTGTGTAACACAGCTCTAAGTGAATGAAAACATCCTGCAAAGTTTTAAATCTGAAAGTACTCCGTGTATAAAGTTATTATCTCTCAAAAGAAAGAGTCGACTCTGAATCTTTGAAACGAGTCGTTTTTAAAACGAATCCCAAGCCGTTTCATTTTGACGTCAACATGAAACATTAGCATATTGCCCGGCCACTTGCTGCACGCAGACCTGGGAAAACTTGATTTTCATGTTGGTCTGAATGAAAATGCAAAATGCCGCTTTTGGAGCGTTAAAAGCTCACAAACCCCTGCTTTAAATGAAATCGACCAATCACCGCAGAATAGCGTCACGCAAAGGAGGGGTTTGGAAAAATGAATCGTTGAACGAATCGTTTGGGAGTCGTTGAGCAAATAAGGTAAAAATAAGTGCATATTGCATTTGTGTCAACCTGTTGTTGGGGACTCCCAAAACCAAAATATGAACCTTTCATAACCCATAATAGGGGCACTTTAATGCCTCATTCTCTGAGTTTGCATAAACAATATTAGAGTTACTGGATATAATTTGTGTGATTATGTACCTGTAGGGCACGTATGGGTATTGAACAGCGTCCCCAGGCGTTCAGATGACAGAGTGAGTCGACCGTACCGGCCGTGCCAAAAACCATCAGCCGGTTCAACAGCTCGTCCTGCGTCACGCAGAACAAAACCACAGACAGACCCGACGCTAAAACACACACACACACACACTATTACATTAAGACAAACATACCACCATTTTGGGTCATGTACCATAGTAGCATCATGGTATTATTTGAAGTATACTAGAGATAAACACCATCATTCAGTAACATCATATATAATCAACATAGCATGGTATTACAATCACTGTAACATAATACCACCACAGTATTTTTGTAAACACAGACTCAAATCTAATTTTTATATCGGCTGAATGTCATCAACATGTCCAGGTCACATCTCACCATATAAATCAAAAGCAAAAGAAATAAGAATTTATAGATGAAGCCATATTAGTCATTTCTATTATTATTTTCAGTGATGTTTCTTTTTTTTTGTATGAATAAAAATAGAAATATTTAGCTCTGCAGTATAAATTATTATTACTATTATTATTAGTATTATTATTATTTAAAAAAGCAGTACAACAAATACTACAATGTTGTAAATTGCTAAATGCTAAATATTTAAAAGAATGCTTAAATCAAATAAATTAATTTCAGAAAATAAAAAAAGTTTAAATAAATAACTGCTTAAATACACAGATAAGTAAATGCTTAAATGCTTACGTTCAAATAAATGCAGGATTAAAAGTGGTTTAATAAAACTTTAATAAAAAAAAAATGATTAATAGATAATTAATGAATGCACAAATAAATGCCTAAATATTTATATAAAATCCTAAAGAAATTCATAAAGAAATGCATACATAAATAATCAAATGCACAAATAAATAAATATTCATATGCTTAAATGCATAAATAAATGCTAAAATAACTGAAATGTTTGAATAAATGTTGGGATTTAAAAATGCTTAATACTGTAAAATAAATAAATAAATAAATATCATATAACTTAAATGCATAAATAAATGCTAAAATAACCTAGAATAAATGTTTGAATAAATGTTGATTTTAAAATGCTTAATACATGTAAAATAAATTAAATAAATAATAAATATAATTAAATGCTTAAATGAATTCCTAAATATTTTCTTAATTTTATTTAAGCATTCATAATTTTTTTATTTGCTTAAATGTCAAATAAAAACATAAATAATATAAATGCTTTAAATAAATGCTTATAATAAATGCAATATAAATGAATAAATAAATGCTTATAGACTTACAGCAATATGAATTACTTTTTTTTCAGTTTAATGAGACTTTTGGGGATAAATGGTATTAAAAAATGTATGATCCTAAAAATAGGCTTAATTTTTTTAAATTTCTCTAGCCAGTGCATCTGAACCACAACAGATGATACTTGGATATTTAGTCTCAAGAGGTCAGAGGTCAGACTCACGCTTCAGTAACAGACACAGGTGCTCCTCAGCTGATCTCTGGACGGGGACGGCAGGAGTGTCTGCACGATGATACGTCACGCTTTGACCCTCCAGATCCCAGTAAGCCAGAACCGTGTTTGTGTTTCCAGGACACATGAAGGTAACGAGCGCAGAGAACTCAGAGACGTTCAGCCCTGTTGCGGTCGCTCCGTCCGGCACATCGAAGCACGTTACAGCGCCCCCTGGCTTCACGGAGGACTGCGAGAGTGTGGCGGTGGCAGACGCCCGACGGCACTCCACATGAGGGAAATCTCTGTACCAGGGTGACCCCTGAGCCGGGCGGTCCGGAGCTTTAGATCGACTATACAGTGAAGACAGGCGCGCCTCCCACGACCTGAACAAAAACATTGAGTAGTAGTAGCATATTTTTATTTAATGCCACGTCAGCATCTTAGGCTATTTTCATGACAAAAACAATTTAAAAAATACAAGCATTTCTTACATTAGCATTTGTGACCCTGGACCACGATCTAAACCAGGTTGGATTTATTTGGTTTTGTCATCTCTAAACCTACACTGAAACTCTGAGTTTGTTCATCTAGCTTCATGCAACAGGCCACTGTTGATTTATACAGTACCTGTCTGTTTGGAAAGGTTTATCCAGGACCGACAGGCTGTGGACGGAGCTCACGAGACTGTCCTGATCCCATGATTCAGTGGGTCTGAGAAACGGCCGATTAGGGGCTGAACGACAATGAAGGTGATCTGGATACTTCCTGGAGAGAAAAAATCCACAAAAAACAATAAGAAATAGATCAGGGGGCTGTTTCATAGAAGACGCTAAGAAAAGCAGGGATTAAAGTCCTAAACCTGACTTGAAATAACCTAACAAATCAATCGGGACTAAAGCGGTTTCATAAACGACAATTATTTACAATAATTTAAATTCATGCAATCTCACTAATTTGATCCAGGTTCAGTGAGTCAGGATAATTTGACGTGGATGCTTATTCTTAAGCAGCTCTTAATGTTGATCATGGATCAGATCGATCCAGCATGGCAAACAGAGAATAAATCTGTGCTGTTTAACGCATTAGAGACGTTGTGTCCTCAGTGCATAACTGACAGGTATATTCTTCCATCTGTAAATATTAGAAAGTCATGCAAATATATCCATTCTGCTGTCAGGAGTGGATGAGTCTTACACGAGTGAATGAAAACAGACGGAGTGCAATAGAATAGTAGCGCAATCATTTTGAGTAAAATATACATTGTGCTAAAATATTTGTTGTTGGACATTAAATGTGACATGTAGAATTTTTATTCAACATATAAGTGTATTTTTATGACAGCAGTAACTGTAATACAGCCCTAATTACAAGCTCAAATGAGTTAAATGTGTGTTCCTCTTATCAGTTAAAATGTCATCGGTTTTCTATTATTTATTTTCATTTTAAATTTTTAACTTTTAATTTAGTGTTTTTAATGCTTTAAAGAGCAGTTTTAGATTGTAATATTTTAATGTTCTATTAATAACCATAAAAGGTACAGCTGTCATAAAACCCCAGAGAAAGGCTGCATGGCTAGAAACTGCTGATCAACTGAACGCACAAGTAGCAACTATGTTAAAATGTTTTCATAAATCTTAAAAAAAAAAATAAAAAAAAGTCATTACATTTTGGGCACAATACATTAAATGCAGTTGGTTGAATGCCAATCTTTTTATTTATTTGATTTATTATTTAAGTTGCATTTTTTTGTATACTTTTATTTTTTGACTAATAATAAAGTCAAATAATTGTATGTGAGAGAGTCAGTGGTAATATATTGGTCAGTGTTAGAGGAGCTCAGCTTAGCCTGCTCCTGACCAGGTTAGTTTCTCAGCATAAACTTGCTTTCGGAAACCAAATCAAGTGACTAAGTCAGACTAACTGAAATAAGCCTGGCTTATTTGGTAAACCTGTATTATGAAACAGCCCCCTGGAAGATCTGTTGCAGTTTGTGATATTATTTAACATCAATAGGAAATATGATAAAAAAAAAAAAAAAAAAAATGATATATAGCTGAGTATACAGCTGCAATTAATTATAGTAATAAAAGTTAGTTAGTTAGCTACTTAATTTAAAATAATTAATCATCCTGGATGGGAAAAAAATCTACTTAAAGAACAACAACCCAAGAAATAGATATTTATGCTTTAAAGCATAAATAAATGCTAAGCAAAATAATTAAATGTTTAAATAAATGCTGGATTAAAAAAATGATTAAAAATAGTAATTAAATGCTTAAAATGAATACATAAATAAATAAAATAACAAAATTATCAAAAATGATTATGTTAAAATAAATGCTTAAAAAATGGAAGATATATTGCAGTTCATTTTGTGACATTTGACAACAACAGAAAACACACACACATAGATATAAATAAAATAACAAATAATGGAAGATCTACTGCAGTTTACTTGGCGATATTTAATAACACTAGAAAAAAAATAATGTCATAAAGCTGAAATTAATTGCAATGTTTTAAATAATAAAAACAGTGAAAAAAAATAAAAAACAAAACAACTAATAAATAAATAGATACAAATAGAAAGAAGTAAGTGGCGTTGAAAGCAGACTCTCATACCTGAAGTAGTGGTTGAGGTCGACGGCGAGGGCTTGGTGACGGGTGACGCTCACAGCTGTACTGAGATCCTGTGAGATCTGGAGGAGACAGAAGGACGTGACGGCTGGAGAAACATCTGCTAGACCGCAGTATGAGGAGAAATCCACTGAGGCCAAGAGTTTCCCATCAGTGCTGTCAAACACATCTGACACACAGCGTTAAAGAAAGAGTAACAGATCAGATTTCAACACAATCAAACAATTAAGATCACAATTAAGCACATTTAACTGCCAAATTCTTATTATTGTAATGCAAAAATAGATACTGTATTTATATATTTATAATTAAAGTATTTACACATTATGATAGTATTTCTTATACTGACTTTAAAAAACACAGATTTTTCTTTCTGTAATAATCTTAATTGCACTAAAAACAGACTTCATTTTGGTTATGTATACATATGTTGTAATAATAATACTAGTAATATTATATTAATTCTATTATGCCAATTTGGTGCTCAGTTATTAATAATGGTTCTTATTACAACCCCAAATCAGAAAAAGTTGGGACAGTATGGAAAACGCAAATAAAAAAAGAAAGTAGTGATTTCTAAATTTACTTTGACTTGTATTTCATTGCAGACGATATGAACACAAAATATTTCATGTTTTGTCTGGTCAACTTCATGTCATTTGTAAATATACATCCTTTCCTGTCATTCAGACCTGCAACACATTCCAAAAAAGGTTGGGACAGTAAAGCATTTACCACTTTGTAATGTTGCCATTCCTTTTCACAACACTTAAAAGACGTTTAGGGACTGAAGACACCAAGTGATGAAGTGTTTCAGGTGTAATTTTGTCCCATTCTTCCTGCAAACAAGTCTTAAGGTGGGCAACAGTACGGGGTCTTCGTTGTCGCATTTTGCGCTTCAAAATGCGCCACACATTCTCTATTGGAGACAGGTCGGGACTGCAGGCAGGCCAGTCAAGTACCCGTACCCTCTTCCTCCGCAGCCAGGACTTTGTAATGTATGCAGAATGTGGTTTTGCATTGTGTTGTTGAAATATGCATGGACGTCCCTGGAAAAGATGTCTTCTTGAAGGCAGCATATTGTGCTCCAAAATCTCTATGTACTTTTCAGCATTAATGGTGCCATCACAGAAGTGCAAGTTACCTTTGCCAAGGGCACTGACACAACCCCATACCATGACAGACCCTGGCTTTTGGACTTGTTGCTGGTAACAGTCAGGATGATCCTTTTCTTCTTTGGTCCGGAGCACACGGCGTCCATTCCTCCCAAAAAAATACCTGAAATACTGATTCATCTGACCACAGTACACGTTTCCACTGTGTGATGGTCCATCCCAGATGCCTCCGAGCCCAGAGAAGTCGACGGCGCTTCTGGACACTGTTAACATAGGGCTTCCTTTTGGCACAGTACAGTTTTAACTGGCATTTGTGGATGTAACTACGTATTGTGGTACTTGACAAAGGTTTGCCAAAGTAGTCCTGAGCCCATGTGGTGATATCGCTTATAGATGAATGACGATTCTTGATGCAGTGCCGCCTGAGGGATCGGAGATCACGGTTAGCTTAGGCTTGCGCCCTTGTCCTTTACGCACTGAAATTCCTCCAGATTCCTTGAATCTTTTAATTATGTTATGCACTGTTGAAGGTGAAATATCCAAATCTCTTCCTATCTTTCTTTGAGGAACATTGTTTTTAAACATTTCAATAATTTTCTCACGTATTTGTTGGCAAACTGGCGATCCTCGGCCCATCTTTGCTCCTAAAGGACTAGACCTTTCTTGGATGCTGCTTTTGTACCAAATCATAATTACAATCACCTGTTGACATCACCTGTTTCAAATCACATCATTATTTAACCAATTTACCTCATTACTAGCCCTAAATTGCTCCTGTCCCAACTTTTTTTGGAATGTGTTGCAGGTCTGAATGACAGGAAAGGATGTATATTTACAAATGACATGAAGTTGACCAGACAAAACATGAAATATTTTGTGTTCATATTGTCTGCAATGAAATACAAGTTAAAGTAAATTTAGAAATCACTACTTTCTTTTTTTATTTGCGTTTTCCATACTGTCCCAACTTTTTCTGTTTTGGGGTTGTATTATCAATGCTGAAAGTTTTGGCTGATTAACATTTTGTGAAAATCATGATCATTTTATTTTTCAGGATTCTTTGAGGAATAGAAAGTTCAAAAGAACAGCATTTATTTGAAATAGAAATCTGTTGTAATATTATAAATGTATTTACTGTCACTTTTGATATTCTAATCCTTGCTGGATAAAAGTATTAATTTCTGTCTTTTTTTCCTTCCTTTCATTTTCAAGAATAGAGAGAGAGAGTATATTTACTAATACTGTAAGTAATATATATTTAAGAAGAATATACAATATATAAATAAATAATATTAAATATATACAATATACAAACACACATTGTTTAAAAATTAAACATTAAAAATGTATAGCCTGAATGCACTGTAAGTCGCTTTGTAAACTTCTATATGCATATAAGAAATTATGAGGCAAGAGTTCATATTATAAATCATATTAATATATTTAAGAAGATTAAGACAATTTCAACACAATATAATAATAATACAATTCAAGACATACACTGCAAATTAACTTAAAATGTTATAATGCAGAACTTAATAACTTATTAAATATTATAATTTCAATTATATTATGAATTACTATAATATATATATATTTAAAACACGTTATTCATTTTTAATATTAATTAATTAAAGAATTCATTTTATTTTAACATACTTTAAAATTATATATATAATATTATATATATATATAATATTATATATTTATATTAAAATATATATATATATATATATATTTTTTTTTTTTTTTTTTGTTGTATTTAATTGAATATCATTTTTTATATATAAATTAGTGCTGTCAAATCGTTCAAAATAAAAGTTTTTGTTTACATAATATATATATGCGTGTGTGTGTATATATTACATTACATATTTAATATTAGTTTTAAATAACATTGTAAATAATATAATTATATATATCATTTTAATGTAAAAATGAACAATAATTATTATATTAATAAAAAATTTACAGTACTGTACATTTTTTATTAATATAATAATTATTGTTCATTTTTACATACTTTAAATTATTATATATATAATATATATATATATTTTATTTTTTATTTAAAATTTTTATTTTTTTTTTTTTTGTATTTAATTGAATATCATTTTTTATATATAAATTAGTGCTGTCAAATCGCATTCAAAATAAAAGTTTTTGTTTACAAAATATATATATATATGCGTGTGTGTGTGTGTTATATATTACATTACATATTTAATATTAGTTTTAAATAACATTGTAATATAATATTAAATATATTATTATTACAATTATTATAAACATAAATATTTGAAATGTCATCCAGTCATGTCCAATTGGTTCATTTATGTACAATTACAACAAAAATATGTTCAAATGGTTGTAAATAAACAAAACTCTAATCTCAAGAGTCAGTTTTGGTTCAGAGAGCGACTGTGATTTCTCGTGTATTCTCTATCCTGTGGATATCTGACTGATGATGACCGTGTTATGTGCATCATACGGTGAAGGATACATGTGAGTCCAGTCCTGAGCAGAATGAAGAGCGTCCCCCGACAGAGCCGGCAGTCGGCGCAGGTGTCCTCCGTCTGGAGGGGTGCAGCGAGCCGGACGCAGGACAGTGTCTCCAGCTGCTCCGTGTCCTCCGTCCAGCGGAGCTGCAGCAGCAGACGTGTGTTCAGCAGCAGCACACAGCGTCCGTCAGAGAACCACAGCAGCTTCAGAGACAGCAGCTCCGTCACGTCTGCACACAAACACAGCGCTTCACCATCAACAGATCAGGGCTGAAAAACTTCATTATTGATCAGTAATATGCATTGCTAAGAACTTCATTTGAACAACTTTAAAGGTGATTTTCTCAATATTTTGATTTTTTTGCACCCTCAGATTCCAGATTTTCAAATAGTTGTATCTCAGACCAAATATTGTTCTATCCAACAAACAAAACATCAATGGAAAGATTATTTATTCAGCTTTCAGATGATGTGTAAAATAAATATCAGATGATCTCTTAATTTCATGATGTATAAATCTCAATCTGGTTTTGTGATCCAGGGTCACAAATACAGTCGGTTATGGCTTTAAGTGAATATAAACAGCTGGGTGAAAAAAAACGGATGTGTGTCAGTATATTACATTCATTTGGGGGATTTCTAAAAGGCATAGCAGCCTACCCTGCTGAAAAAAACAATAGAACCATCACAGAAAATTCTGATGGTTTCCACTACAAATACCAATCCATCAACTCAACCATTAAAACCATTAAAAAATGGTTTCCTGTAGTGCATTTTGGGATATATTTTATTAGGTTTTATTAGGTATATTTATTGGTTTTAACAAGCCACCAATAGAAGGAGACCAATTACCAGTAGAGACCAACACGGTCCATTACAGTTTCCATTAAAACCAAGTCCCATTATAACCAGTAAAACCATTACAAATTCTGAGATGGTTTCTATTATGGTTTTTTTGTGTCATTAATGTTAATCAAACATCAAAAGATGTGAAATGAATGTATAAATGTTAAATAAACCTACTGTAGGCGATTTGAAAAACGTGTGTATTTGATTTGCATCTCTTCGTATTTGTAATTTACTTTTAAATAAAAAATAAATTAATTAATGAAATATTGCTTATTATTCTTATTATATAATATTATTATTATATATAAAAAAAAATTGATAAAGACAAGAGTGCATGTACAGTAGGAAGCACAGTTCTGATTATGCATATAAATATGTATTGTGTTGTTAATGCTGAGCGCACATATTTGTCACACAGTAGCCTAACCTCCACGTCATGTGAGCGCATGTTTCCTGCACGAGGCTACATTTAATCAATTACATAATCACTAAGATTGTGATGTGGTGTTTGTTAATGTTTGTATTATGCATCGGCTCCATCTGAATAGTTTTGTTAATGCTGAGCTCATGCAGTCCAGTTCTGAAGTCTTTCACCTCTGCATGTAGAAGCTTTTTGTCCTTGTCTTGTGTTCACTTGTAGCTTGTGTCTGTTTTGTTGAATATACCTATTCTTTGGCAAAATACAATTTAAAACTGTATTTTGTTAATGTGTGTGTGCCATAGCTGCTTTTATTTATTTATTTTTTTAAAAACGACAATTTTTTTATGAAGTAACTTTGACGTCATGAATATCGATTATTTTCTTAGCACCCCCACATATTGGTCTAGCCTCTAAATTCTGGCGCCGTCCCTGGCTTGTGGATGAACAGATCAGGGGTTGATGTGAACGGGAGGCTGTTTTCTCACCGGGGTGTTTGTGCTGAACGCTCTGCAGCAGTGAATCAGACGATCTCTCACACAGCAGAAGAGGCTGATCCTGAGGATCCAGCTCATACAGCCTCAGCACACACTGAGAGTCCAGCAGCAGCAGCTTCAGCTTCAGCTCCCACTGATCCTCCCACAGAACACTGCAGAGCAAAAACACAGAAACAACATTTACTAACATATATATATATATATATTTTTTTTTTTTCCCCCAAAAAGAATATATATATATATAAAAAAAAAAAATAAATATATATATATATATATATATATATATATATATATATATATAATATATATATATATATATATATATATATATATATATATGCACATGAGTAAAAATATATAAATTACAAGTAAAAAAAAAAACATTAATTAAATATTTTTATATGAATATTATTACAAATAATAATTATAATGCATATGTACATGTTATAAAATTGAATGCACTTTACTTTGTGATCTTTAATAACAGTAGTAATAATAAAAATGGCACAAACAGAATGCAAACATCACATATTAAATACCTATTAATATGATTCATAATAATTATCATTTTAAATATATATTCAACTTATAATTATTCATAATATATTTAATATATGTATTTAACATATTTATTTTTAATAAATAAATGTACTATATTATTATTATTACTATACTATAAATAATGATAATTATCATGCAAAGTTTGCAGTTTACTTAATATGATAATAAAATTACAATAACAGAACACAAACATTAAATATTAAATAACTATTACTATTAATGTTATACAGTACTCTCTTACAAAAACACACGTATTATTCTATTATTATTATTAATAATAATAATAATGTTCACATTTAAAAAAAAAGATTTAATATATAATTATTTATAATATATTTTATCTAATTTTTTATATAATTATTTTTAATAAACAAATATAATAATATTATTATACTATAAATATTCAATAATAATTATGATTTAAAATCATTGCAGTTTACTTTTTGATACTTAATATAATAATGACAATAATAATGTAAAAGTATACAGCAGTATTTTTTAAATATAATTGCTGCATTGTTTCATATAATAAATACAAACATTACATATTAAATAACTATCACTAATAATATTATACAGCACTAAAATATTTAAATTTTATTAAAATAAATTAATAAAATATTAAATGTTAACATAGCACTAAAATATTTAATTATTGTACAATATTAATGATTGTTTACAATAATTTATTGCTTTTAATCATTTATATATCACATTCACAGGCTATACACACATACAACAACATACATACATGAACATATATACATACATATACAATACATATGAACATACACAATACATATATAACATACACAATACATATAACAACACATATACATAATACACAACACATATACATATAAAATATACTACATACACATATACATATATATATACATACACATACATACATACATACATACATACATATATATATACATACACATATACATACATACATACACTATCATTACATATACATACATATCAATAACTCACATATACATACATACATACACAATACATAATAATATACATAATATGATAGTAACATATTACATAAAATACTGCAGATAACTTTCACATTGGATATATAATAATAAAATAAAAAAATAACAGAAATATTAAGTAAACAGCTGCAATTAATGGCAGTATCACATGTAATAAATGCATAAATATTCCATGCACAGAACAGAATCTTAAGGATAAGCAGGCATTCCAGCAATGTGGATATGAGAAGAGTGTATGAGGCTCACTCACTCGGTGCAGCTGTGCTGGAGTGTGTGCAGTGCTGCTCTGCTCTCAGAGATGCTCCTCACTCTCACTGCACCGGCTGCACTCACACAGCACAGCACTGACGGGCCTCTACTGAGCTTCCCCGCCGCCGCCGCGTCCTCCAGCGCGCCGCAGACATCGCGCTGCGCCAGCAGATCCACCTCCAGCGCGCTCAGCATCGCTCAGCTCACACACATAAACTACAGGCCCCGAGATTAACGAGTCATCCTCAGGGACGAAGCGAAAGAGTAAAAACACCAGCCTCCGTGATCCAAACAAACCACAGCTGATTATCACATGATCGTCCGTCACATGGTCAAAGCGACGGCAGGAAAACCAATCCACCCAGACACCAGTTCATCGATTTCTATTTACTCACATGATGTGTAAAATAAATACTAAAACATTACACAGTAATAATTATAGCAATCATTTTATTATTATTATTATTATAGCCGTTTAAAATATATCCAGAATAAATATGTATAAATATTAATTTATTTTAGACGTGATTTTTTATAGAATGATTAAACATGATTATGATTAACAGCTTTACCTCTGTTTGTATGTGATTAATAAGAGAAATACAATAAATAAATAAATACATGATAAATACATAACACGTTTTTGTTTTGTTTTGCATTACATATATTACATCAAATAATATTTAAAAGGTGTTTGTCATAAAATATACTACTACTTCTACTACTAATAATAATCGGACATTTGTAATTTTCATTTGTGTGTGAAATAACGAAATACTGTTTTTGGATGCTAATATATAAAAAAACTATAACAACAGAACAAGACAGCAGTCTACATCACAAATAAATAAATAAATAAATACGTGTATAATAATTAATATTTTATATTTTAATAATTCCGATATTTATTATTTTATTTCACGTTAATTAAATTAATTCATACTTAACATTTTTAAATGATTAAACCATTGCATAAAATCAAATAAAACGATCTCAAAGAGTTTGAATGAAACTCCTAATGCTGCCGGTGTGATTCATCGATGGCTCTGTGCTCGGCGGTTGATCGCTCTGGTCTGTGTGAGAAGCAGAAATGGAGATGGAGCGGAGCGGATCATGGAGCTCGTGTCCGGTCTGCTGAACCGAGTCTGGCTTTTGGCGGGACTTTCTGACGCGACGCATGACAAGAGAAGCAAGAAGATGGAGGACAAAGCGCTGGAGGTGTACGGTGAGTCACGTGACCTTAACAAAGACGCGCTGCGGTGTTTACCGTCGGACAGGGAGAGTGTCAGATAGAAATACCATGGTACTCAATCATTACCATGATATTACCACGGTACATATCCACTGTAAGAAACAAGGTTTTACCATGGTACAGTGACGGTGTCAGGTGGCAATGGTATGGTACATTAATGTATAACACAGTATTGAATCATTACCGTAATCATATACCGCGATATTTCTGTACGTTAGTACTTATAATAATACAATTATATTACCACGGTACATATCCATTGTAAGAAACAAGGTTTTACCATGGTACAGTGACGGTGTCAGGTGGCAATGGTATGGTACATTAATGTATACCACAGTATTGAATCATTACCATAATCATATACCGCGGTATTTCTGTAGTACTTTAAATAATACCTTTATATTACCACGGTACATATCCACAATAAAAAACAAGGTTTTACCATGGTACAATGACGGTGTCAGGTGGCAATGGTATGGTACATTAATGTATACCACAGTATTGAATCATTACCATAATCATATACCGCGATATTTCTGTACGTTAGTACTTATAATAATACAATTATATTACCACGGTACATATCCACTGTAAGAAACAAGGTTTTACCATGGTACATTGATAACGTCAGGTAATACAATGGTGTTTTATATACATCGTACTGAATCATTACCGTAATAATACAACCATATTTTATGTGGTTATATGGTATATGCAGTACTGAATTATTACCATACTCCTATAACATATTTACTTCAAAGAATACCAAGATAATACCATAATAAAAGGTATTACCTTGGTACAGTGATGGTGTCAGATGGAAATACCATGTTACTGTAATATATTCCATAGTACTGACTCATTACCATAATTATATACAATAATATTTCCCTGGTACTTCAAAGGATGTCATGATATTACCACGGTACATGTCCACAATAAATAACAAGGTTTTTACCATGGTACAGTGAATGTTTCAGGTGGCAATGGTATGGTACATTAATATATACCACAGTATTGAATCATTACCATAATCATATACCGCGCTATTTCTGTAGTACATATCCACAATAAAAAACAAGGTTTTACCATGGTGCATTAATAGTGTCAAATGTCAATAGAATGGTATTTTATATACACTATGGATCTGAATTATTACCATAATAATATAACCACATCTTATGTAGTTATAATGTATATACTGCAGTATTGAACCATTACCATACTCGTATAACATATTTTCTTCAAAAAGAATACCATGATATTACTATGGTACATGTCCAAAATAAACAAATGAGGTATTACCATGGTACAGTGATGGTGTCAGATGGAAATACCATGGTGCTTTAATATATACCATAGTACTGACTCATTACCATAATCGTATACCATAATATTTACCTCGTACTTCAAAGGATACCATAATATTACCATGGTACAAGTCCAGAATAAAAAAAACAGGTATTACCATGATACATTGATGCTGTCAGCAGGCAATACTATGGTAGTTTTATATACACTATGGTACTGAATCATTACCATATCCATATCATATTTTTACCTGGTACGTCAAAGAATGCCATAATATTACCATGGTACAAGTCCAGAATAAAAAAACAGGTATTACCATGATACATTGATGCTGTCAGCAGGCAATTCTATGGTATTTTTATATACACTATGGTACTGAATCATTACCATATCCATATCATATTTTTACCTGGTACGTCAAAGAATGCCATCATATTACCATGGTACATGTCCACAATTTAAAAAAAAAGTACTTCATACATCAGTTACAATCAGTTACAAACAGTGTATTGCTATATGGAATATATATTTTGAGGGAAAGCATGGTAAATTCTTGTCATGTATTCACAGCTGTTGTGTTGATAATGTCTTTACAGACGTGATTCGGACGATCCGTGACCCGGAGAAGCCCAACACTCTGGAGGAGCTGGATGTGGTGACGGAGAAGTGCGTGGAGGTCCAGGAGCTCGGAGACGACGAGTATCTGATCATCATCAAGTTCTCTCCAACCGTCCCGCACTGCTCTCTGGCCACTCTGATAGGTGTGTGTGAGAAATAAGATAAGATGAAAGAGTCACATGACCTCAGACGATCATCACTGCACTTTACAGATACTGAAAACACTCCACACTAGGGGTTGCACCGACTAGTCGACTTCAGTGCTCTAAGCTTGATGTCGACTAGTCGCTGGTCCTATAGAGGGCACAACAGGATAATAAATGAACACTTGCGCTCTGTTTCCAAACAGTTAAAATTACAAATTAATTCATACTCTGAAAGCGCTCCACAAGATATGTGTGATTACATTACTGGATGCTCGAAATTGAACATGAGAATGCACGTTTTAAACAGCTTATTATACAGGTAAATTAATCACGTTCTAATCTAATGCGCTGCTGCACTGTAACACACACACATAGGCTTCAGACAGTAGAGTGTACAAAACATCACACGCAGTTCGCGCGCACAGAATCATTCAATGTATTGTCAACACTGTTCTGTGATTTCTCAATAAAATAGCTTAGAAACTGAAAAGTTCAAGCTAGGGGTCGACCGATATGCGTTTTTCAGGGCCGATGCCGATACCGATTATTACAGACCAAGTAGACCGATAACCGATATTTTGAACCGATATATGTCTGGTGTAAAAATGACAATTAATGTCAAAATTAAGAATAACAAGGGCTCTGACAAAAACTGCCTTCCCTGGTGTTGGTTGCACTTCTTACTCTTGTCTTCCTCCATGCATCCATCTACAATAAGGGTAATATAAAGAGAGAGTTAAAAGTGGGGCCACTGTAGGGCTGCACGATATATTGCATGCGATTGTCATGCACATCTCTTCAGTAAAGCCGGTTCTGTGATTAGTATTAAATCTCCATCACCTGCTTTCCAACCCAGTAGATGGAGCGGAAGTTAATACACAGAGCCGTAGTTCACTGACAAGCTATGCAATTCGTGCTCATAATCACAGATGAATTGCCTTTGATAATGAACGTGATATTGTGTAGCTTGTCAATGAACTACGGCTCTGTGTATTAAATGCCGCTCCATCTGAAAGCAGGAGATGGAGATTTACTGCTAATCACAGAACCGGCTTTACTGACGAGATGCACATGACTATCGCATGGAATATATCGTGCAGCACTAGGCCACTGTATGCTTCATGATTAAGCCTATGAATACTGTACTACAGCTAAACAGCTTGGGGAAATGTAAGTATTTGGCTTCACTAATTTACATGTTGGAAATGTATGTGTAATAATAGCATAACCTCTCATAATTCTTCATTAATTATTTTATGATGATTAAATCATAACCTACAAGAGGTGACTATTCAATTCATCATCTAATGCACATCAATTGATTAACTTAAAAAGCACAATGTATATAATAAGTGTAAATAATTTAATTGTCTTCATAGCTCCTTAAGAAGACCGTAACTATTTTAATGAAACTATAACACTAATAGCCTGTTATAGGCACACTTGGTTCAATAGCCTATAACTTAGTCTTGGCCTATGTGACAGTATCTTAATCTTGGCCTATGTGACAGTATCTTAATCTTGGCCTATGTGACAGTATCTTAGTCTTGGCCTATGTGACAGTAATTTTTATTAGTTTTAATTTATAGTGCAGTGCAAATGAAGGCATAAAACATTAATTTAATTTATCTTTTAATCAAATGAGAGTTAAACTCTATTTTTGGCAAACAAATGGGTTTACTATTAAAATGAAAACATGGAAGAAATAGCATATTGTGCGATTATTCTTTAAACAAAAGTATTAATAATTGTTGTATTAGTAAATAAACCGAACTTTTATTTTGACGGGTTGCCGTGAGGAACTCTTAAGTTTCTGTAGCCTATGTATGATATGACGATCGTTTTACTCAAATGAAACGGTCAAATGCTCATGAAGTAACTCTCAGAGCTGTTCTGGGGATGTTGTTCAAGTATTTATGTCCTCATTTAGTGAGACGGCAGATGCTGAAAACACCGCGAGCGTTATGTGTGTGTGTGTGTGTGTGTGTGTGTGTGTGTAGTAAAAACCGCGCGTCTGTGCCATTCACATATACAGAGACACGCAGCACATGCACAATTCATATTTAAATAGTCTTTTTGAGGCTTAATGTTTACAGATACTAGTCCATAGCGCGAGTCGATTTAAGTGTAACGTTACTGACCTACTTTTGATTAATTCATCCAAACTTTGACTAATTCCGTGACTCCGCGTTATACAGTAAATTCCATTTATATGACTGGATTCCGCGATTCCGTCCGGGGTTTCCCCATCGCGGAAACCATAAATAGATAATATTGAGGTGTTTTGCAACTTCAGTGTAGTGCATTGTGATTTATTACAACTTGAGCAACGTCTGCTGCTGCCTTTGAGAGACAACTGATGCGTGATCACTGAAGCAAGCAGCTCCAGTCAGAAAGCGCTTTCGGTGTGAGAGTGCCTTTAGTCTCCCACGCTGATTGGTCGGATTCGTGACTCCCAACAAATCAGATGCGCGGTGGGCGGAGACTGCTCTAGCCCACAGAGTGGTGAGTTCCGACAGGCTGCATCAGAGCCAAATAGCGGGTTTCAAAATTAAATTATTTTATCGGCACATCGATTTTGAAAATGGCCGATACCGATTATCGTAAAAATGCTTAATATCGACGGCGATAATCGGCCAGGCCGATAATCGGTCGACCCCTAGTTCAAGCATATATTTCTTAATAACTAAATCCCACAGCTTCACTACTAGTAGAGACACGCTGCCAGGTAGAATTCATTCACACACGCAATCGCTCTCAATAATGCATTCATTCATATGAGTGTAATCTTTACTGTGCTACTTATCTGTATCTGATTTAGAACGAGCAGAAATCTGTGAGAAATATAACGACCCAAAGACAAAAGAACTGATACAAATAAGCTGTTATAGGAGCAATAGCCATGTGCTGTGTCATATGTCATAGCTGTGCACAAGATGTTTGTCACAGCTCCAGACTTATTTATTCATTACTCGACTTTCATCACATAAAAGTTGACTTTAAAAAATCAGAAGTCGTTCAACCCCTACTCCACACTGCACAGCATCAAAAACCACACAAACCACACAAAACACCAGCCAGACTGCTTTCAGTGAATTAGTCAACAGTTAACAGCGGACCTTATCAATAAATAATTATACTTATTAATAATTTCAATCCACAGTATGCGTAAGAGGGTGAATGTCACAAAGCACCATATTTCACTACCGAATCAAGACAAATCATTAATAATAATAATACATACATATAAATACAGTAATATTTTTCAGCAGTACATTAATAGAGTACATGCATGATATTGAAGTGTTTTTTCTTGCATAAATTAAAGAAAAAACAACAAATAGTACCATGATGTATTAATAGGTAAATATATATAAACAAATAAAATATTAATAAAAAAAAGTATATATCATAAAAAAATTAAATACTTAATAATAAAATATAGTATTAATTTAACAATTCTTTGTATATAATATATCTTAATATATAAATATAATATAATAATAATAATAATAATATAACAAAATTAATAATGCAGATTTAAATATTTTTTTTCAGCACCACATTAATGACAAAGCCTAACATTTATCATCATAATGTAAATATAAATGTCACAGTTGAAATAAAAATGTAAATTCAAAGGTTTATTTATTTTGATTTAGATGCATGTTCTTGGCAGGTTTTTTGTATTCCTCAAACATAAAGGTTTCTTCCTGTAGTGATTCAGTCATGGATCTACACTGCTAATCAGAAGCGTTATTGATTGGCATCATGGGATGCTGTGCTTCTGAAATCTGTGACTTTCCCCACAAGAGCTACGTCTGATCAGACTTTCTAAGCAGCAGCATGATGTGTGTGTGCAGCACAGACTATAGAGATCATGGCCAATCAGTCGTTGTTATTTAATAATGTTTTATTCATATTTTTAATGCACTTTTTATTTTCAGTTTAACTTTTAAGTATTTTGTCTAGTGGTCGACTTCTAGATCGTCAAGTCTGATATATAAGTTTTTCTGTTTGGCTGATGTGTTCGAGACTTTTATTTTGACGGCGCAGAGAACGGCAGCGTTCACCTTCTCCGTCTTCATTGTTCGCTGTCGTCGTTTAACAGTTCTGGCTAATACGGATAGAAGTGTGTCTAATAATCAGATAGAACTGTTTAACAAATTAATTAAATTTTTAAAAAAAAAAACATTTAAACATTCCGTGAATGTTAAGGGAACATTCCATTTGATAATTTTGTGAACATTATGGAAGTGTTACTTTTGAATGTTCTCTGTTTGTTCTAAAACAAGCAGTAACATTTAAAAAAAAAATGCTAGACAATAGCGGTGGCACGGTACATGTATTCGTACCGAACCGTCACGGTACAGGCATCTCGGTTCGGTGCATGATGCCTTACGACGAATACAGGCAATTCACCCCCAATCCAGAAGGGGGCGCCGCAGCAATGCAACGCTGTTTGATAACCGCCAGCAGAAGAACAGTGAATGCCAACGGTGACACAGAGGCGGCCGTGCTGATGTTTGGCTCACTGTATTTTATTTTGATAAACTACCAACTGTGCTGTCAAGTTAGCAATGCTGGAACTGATGTGTGCGTGCGCGCGCTCCGGCGCGATCACTTCAACTGTTTCCTTATACCAGCAGAATCAACTTTAAACACTTATTGTCTTATTAATAATCACTGTATAAAGGTCTGCTTTTATTTGTGTACACTCACAATGAAAACAAAACAGATTTTATATATATAAAACATGTAATATGTAGTATTTTCACATCTAGATGGATTTTTTTTTATTTGCACTACTGTCTGTTCAAAATAAATGAAAAGAAACAGAGCATAGTAGATTTTTTTTTCATGTTGTACCGAAATTGTATCGAACCGTGACCCCCGAACCGAGGTACGTACCGAACCGTGACATCGGTGTACCGTTCCACCCCTAATAGACAAACATCCAACTGAAACAAATTTGAACATCCATGAACAAATTTCTATTAACATTACTGGAATAATACCTTACCAGAACAATAGTAAAAAAACAAAAAGTGTATCAATGAAGTGTATTAAAAAATGCTGAAATTTTCCAACAATATTTTGTTAGAATGTTTACCCTGAAATATCTCACATAGAAATAAATATTCAAAATTATTTGACACAAATTGAGAAGGAATGGTTTCATGCAGTCGGCAGGCAAGAACAATGTTGCACGAGCCTTGTTGATATCATTTTCTTTGACCTTGCTTTTAGTGACGTATTTGTCTCAAAATGCCATAAAACTGCCAGTTTTAGTGAGTTCTGGCCTTAGTGAAGCTCAGTCGATATGTGGAGAGTTTAATGAACCCCTATCGGTCACACAGACTTGTAAATATCCCCTCATTACTCGTGCTTTACCTCGGCCTCTTGATCTCCTGAGAGCCGCTCTCGAGGCTCTGATGAGGTCTAGCGTCTGAACTACAGCGAACGGCTAATTAAACTCTTATTTCCTCTTCCTGCAGGTCTGTGCTTACAAGTCAAGCTTCAGCGCTGCCTGCCGTTCAAGCACAAGGTACGTCGTCCTCATTAAAGCTCACCTTCATTCAGTGCATCTGTTTCTTGATTCCCTGGATGTTTGGAGGTTGTGTTTTTAGGAGAGTGGAAACGGGAGAGTAAAGAGTACTCTGCCCTTCTCATGCCGTGCAGGTTTTTAATGAGTTGTCACGTCATAGATGCAAACTCCTCACCTTTTATTGACAACTCACCTTTTTGAGATCAAAATAGGTCACCTATGAGATTTGCTTAGATCCAATGAGAAAGAGATTGTATGGAGGGTGATGGGGGTCTTACAATATAGAACTGGTTGTTTCAATAATTTTTTTATAATATTTTACTTAATTCAAAATCTATGTCTAAAAAGGGTAATATTTGATGTATTTGAGGTCTGAGATGTGGGAACGGTGAAGAGAGAGAGGGCAAACATTTGGCATTTTAGGTCAGCATTGCTGTCTAATCAGCCAGTATTGTCTTAAATAGCCTGCATAGCACTTCATCTTTTATAACATGGGATTTGGACCAAATATATTCAATCTTGATTTTTGTAAAATGTTGCAATAAGATGTTGTTTTTTTTGTGTGTGTGAAAAAGTACAGTTTTGGACATATAAGGGAATAAAACATTTAAAAAAATACCTTAAAGTAACTACAAATGAGTATGTAAATCAAATATCTTTAAAATAAATTCTGTGTGGAGCATATACCCCTGATCCGCGCACTGTTCTCACCTCCCCCTCCCCTCTCTGTTTGCATCTCTGCACGCTGATGAAAGGCTGTTAAATGAAAGCACAAGCGACAGCTATTGTCCGGAGCGGCTCGACTGCTTTCTGTTTGTCTGTGATGTTTCGTGTCTCTTTCTGGAGTCTGATTGCATTTTCTCTCCCTTCCAGCTGGAGATTTACATAACTGAGGGAATGCACTCGACCGAGGAGGATAGTGAGTGTTCATTACAACAGTTTCTGTCTTTTTAAATGTTCAAACAGCCCTCTGCCTCAGATGTTCTCTACACAAGTTATGAACACACAAGCTTGTTTTCATGAGCCCCTGTGTTTCTAAATGTGTGACAGTGCAGCCGCAATGGATGCTTCGCATTTGCACCACAAATGATCTGCTTTTGCACAGTTTTACCGTCTTAAAAATGCACCAGATAACATGATGATGTGTTGTATATGTTGAGTGGTTAGTAAACAGGGAGACATGATGCTGATAATAAACTCCATATACATTAAACTATTTAATTACAGTAAATAATACACACGATTACTGAAATTGAAATGCTTTGCCATTTTCATTATATAATTCACTAAAACATAAATGTAAATTTTACATAGACAAGCGTTTCGTAGATTTTGAAACAATTATTGTTTTTGACTAAATGTCGTATTAATTAATTGCAGTCATTATATATACACACATTTATTTATCATTTAACATATCGAGTTTTTTTTATCAATTAAAAAGTAATATATACTTTTTTTTACTATTCATTACATTGAATCAAAATAATTTTTTATTTATGTATCTGAACAAATAATGTTTTTAATTTATATATGATTAATATTATATTAATCATTTACATATGTATTTAATGTAATTTTACTTTAATGATTGAATGTAATGAAAATAAGTATATGTAACTTTTTAATTGATAAAATACACACATATTTCACATTCTATCTATCTATACACTCTGTATATATAGAAAATATTTTAATATATATGTATATGTGAACTGTGCCTTTCAAAATGAGTCACAATGAGCAAATTTTAAAAAATGAGTAATTTTTGTACATTAAATACATATGTAAATGATTAATATAATATTAATCATATATAAATTAAAAATATTTGTTCAGATATATAAATTAAAAATAATTGTATTTATAACATTTTATATATATATATATATATATATATATATATATATATATATATATATATATATATATATATATATATTTAACACACATATATACATATACATGTATATATAATTTGAATGTCTATTTAATTTCATTTTTATGCAGCATTTGCCATCATTATATTTAATTTACAATAAAATTATAAAAATAAACTAGATAAAAAAGTTTGTGAACAAACTTTAAGTTGGCTTGAGAAAGCCGGACCAGAAAGTTTTAAAAAGTTTGAAAAGTTTAAAAAAGTTTAAAAGTTTGAAGTTTGAAGCTCTTCAGTCTGAAAAAGTTTGAAGTTTAACAGTTTTAAAAGCTTAAAGTTTGATAGATAGATAGATAGATAGATAGATAGATAGATAGATAGATAGATAGAGTCAGATTATAGAAAGATAGATAGATAGATAGATAGATAGAGTCAGATTGTAGATAGATAGATAGATAGATAGATAGATAGAGTCAGATTATAGAAAGATAGATAGATAGATAGATAGATAGATAGATAGATAGATAGATAGAGTCAGATTATAGATAGATAGATAGAGTCAGATTATAGAAAGATAGATAGATAGATAGATAGATAGATAGATAGATAGTCAGATTATAGATAGATAGATAGAGTCAGATTATAGAAAGATAGATAGATAGATAGATAGATAGAGTCAGATTATAGATAGATAGATAGATAGATAGATAGATAGATAGAGTCAGATTATAGATAGATAGATAGAGTCAAATTATAGATAGATAGATAGATAGATAGATAGATAGATAGATAGACAGTGTCAAATTATAGATAGATAGATAGATAGATAGATAGATAGACAGACAGACAGATAGATAGATAGATAGAGTCAGATTATAGAAAGATAGATAGATAGATAGATAGATAGATAGATAGATAGATAGACAGTGTCAAATTATAGATAGATAGATAGATAGATAGACAGACAGACAGACAGATAGATAGATAGAGTCAGATTATAGAAAGATAGATAGATAGATAGATAGATAGATAGAGTCAGATTATAGATAGATAGATAGATAGATAGAGTCAGATTATAGATAGATAGATAGATAGATAGATAGATAGATAGAGTCAGATTATAGAAAGATAGATAGATAGATAGATAGATAGAGTCAGATTGTAGATAGATAGATAGATAGATAGATAGATAGATAGATAGATAGATGCTACGGACCTCAGAGTGGTTGCTAGGGTATTCTATGTGGTTGCTAGGATGTCTCTATGCGGTTGCTAAGGTACCGGGGTGGTTGTTAGGGTGTTGTTATGTGGTTGCTAAGGTACCCGGGGTGGTTGCTAGGGTGTTGCTATGCGGTTGCTAGGGTACCCATGGTGGTTGCTAAGGTGTTACTATGCAGTTGCTAGGGTACTCCGGGTGGTTGTTAGGGTGTTGCTATGCGGTTGCTAGGGTAACCGGGGTGGTTGCTAGGGTGTTGCTATGCAGTTGCTAGGGTAACCGGGGTGGTTGCTAGGGTGTTGCTAGGGTACCCGAGGTGGTTGCTAAGGTGTTGCTATGCGGTTGCTAAGGTACCCGGGGTGGTTGCTAGGGTGTTGCTATGAGGTTGCTATGGTACTCAGGGTGGTTGCTAGGGTACCCGGGGTGGTTGCTAAGGTGTTGCTATGGAGTTGCTAGGGTACTCAAGGTGGTTGCTAGGGTACCCGGGGTGGTTGCTAGGGTGTTGCTATGCGGTTGCTATGGTACCTGGGGTGGTTGCTAAGGTGTTGCTATACAGTTGCTAGGGTACTCAGGGTGGTTGCTAGGGTACCCGGGGTGGTTGCTAAGGTGTTGCTATGGAGTTGCTAGGGTACTCGGGGTGGTTGCTAGGGTACCTGATTAGCAAGTTATTAGTATGTTGCTAGCATGTTTCTAACATGATTAGCATGTTACTAGCATGTCTCTAGCATGATTAGCATGTGACTAGCATGTCGCTAGCATGTTTCTAGCATGATTAACAAGTTATTAGCATGTCGCTAGCATGTTTCTAGCATGATTAGCATGATACTAGCATGTCGCTAGCATGTTTCTAGCATGATTAGCATGTTGTTAGCATGATTAGCAAGTTACTAGCATGTCGCTAGCATGTTTCTAGCATGATTAGCAAGTTATTAGCATGTCGCTAGCATGTTTCTAGCATGATTAGCATGTTATTAGCATGTCGCTAGCATGTTTCTAGCATGATTAGCATGTCGTTAGCATGATTAGCAAGTTCACTAGCATGTCGCTAGCATGTTTCTAGCATGATTAGCATGTTACTAGCATGTCGCTAGCATGATTCTAGCATGATTAGCATGTTGCTAGCATGTTTCTAGCATGATTAACAAGTTATTAGCATGTCGCTAGCATGTTTCTAGCATGATTAGCATGATACTAGCATGTCGCTAGCATGTTTCTAGCATGATTAGCATGTTGTTAGCATGATTAGCAAGTTACTAGCATGTCGCTAGCATGTTTCTAGCATGATTAGCAAGTTATTAGCATGTCGCTAGCATGTTTCTAGCATGATTAGCATGTTATTAGCATGTCGCTAGCATGTTTCTAGCATGATTAGCATGTCGTTAGCATGATTAGCAAGTTACTAGCATGTCGCTAGCATGTTTCTAGCATGATTAGCATGTTACTAGCATGTCGCTAGCATGATTCTAGCATGATTAGCATGTTGCTAGCATGTTTAAAGCATGATTAGCATGTTACTAGCATGTTGCTAGCATGATTTAGATAGATTAGAAATAGAATTAGATAGAGTGGAAGCTTAAATTAGTTTGAATTGGATAGAAATAGTTCATAGAAGGGAAGTCTGATTGAGTCTAATGGGCTTCAGTTTGTTCAGATTTGAATTTTGACAGTTGGAGTTTGAATAGTCTTGGCTCATCTGAACATTCCGTCAATGTAAGTCTATGGGATTTTTATGAGTTTTAATCTCTATTTTTATGAAAATCATAAGTTTGATCAGTTAGAAAAGATATAGCAACGCGAGTCAGAACAGTCTGAAGATCTGGGCTGAGTTTGGAGTCTGTAGAGTTAAAGCTCTAGGAGGAGATAGAATTGCAAATTTAGTCTCAGAAGATTAATAATAATAATAATAATAAGAAGTTTAAATAGGATTTCAGTAAGTTGGCTTTCACAAGCCAACTTAATCAAATAAAATGATGGCACATGATGCATAAAAATGAAATTAAATAGTCATTAAAATTAAATTTAATTATTTTACATAATTTGTACCCACAATTATTGGATGGATGTTTATGCAACCGTCAAAAGGGGAAAAGCAGCGCAATGTTTAACTGGTTGAACTGGGTTGTATTACTAGACACTGACAATCATCTCCAAATATTCTCATCTGCATAACTGGCCTGATTTGGCAGAAGTATTGAGCTCCACATCTGTAGGGGGTGATTGCATCAGTGTGAGATGGAGTCGGTGGTGTTGCGTCTCTTAACTGGTTTTGCTGTGTGGTCCTCTCACAGTTAACAAACAGATCAATGATAAGGAGCGTGTGGCGGCCGCCATGGAGAACCCCAACCTGCAGGAGATCGTGGAGCAGTGCGTGACCGAACCGGACGACTGAAACAGACTGTCTGATGAAACCTTACTCTGTCAAACAGCAGAGAAAGTGATCGATACACAGCGATGGCCTTCATGTCTTCAGAACAGCAGAGCTTCAGAGAGTTTGTTTGTTCGGCTTATTGAAGAACAGCATTCCTCAAGCTGAGAGGCAAAACACAGCCACTTCCTGTTGAACTTCCTGGCTAAACAAGCAAAATGTTGCATCAAACCACAACAGAAACAATATTTCACCCAAGAATTGAGAGATGAACTAACTCTCGTGTCCTCATCTGACTTTTTGTTTTGAAACACAGAATGTCTGAGCTTCGGTTTCTATACATAAAATGCTCCAAAAGATGCAAAAAGCATTAAAATGATCCAAGTATGACATTTGAGACTCATGACCTAAATGCACTGCTTTATGATGACTATAATGATGCTTTTATGATACTTTTGGAGCTCATCTGCATCCGTCCTCATGCACTTTCACTGTATGGAAAAGAGCAGCTTGGACATTCTGTGTAATATCACACATTTAGTTCTCCACAAATGAAAGTTGGTCAAACAGGTTTGGAATGACATGAAGTTGAGTAAATTATGATAACTTTAATGTTTGAGGAAAGAAAAACAACAAATGTCAGAGCTCTGTTATCGATCCTGCAGATTATGTGAAATTAACTACTTTAAAAAAATAAAAAATTCAGTGATAGAAGATGAGTTTGTAAATAATTTGATTTTGTAAGTCTATATTTGTAGAACTCAAGATCTTATGAATAAAAACCTCAGAGAAGTTACGTCTGTATTTGTGTTTTATATAGATCTAGAGAGGCCACTGAAGTTAATCAAATCATTACAGCTTCTGTATTGTGAGTAGAATCTGAGGGAAATCTCTAAATTATTTGTACACATTGTTATCTATCACAGCAAGCAATATGTGGT
The DNA here is from genome assembly GCA_023376895.1 of Aspiorhynchus laticeps. Taxonomy (NCBI): domain Eukaryota; kingdom Metazoa; phylum Chordata; class Actinopteri; order Cypriniformes; family Cyprinidae; genus Aspiorhynchus; species Aspiorhynchus laticeps. The sequence continues at coordinate 27,938,197 of CM041815.1, read as the reverse complement.
ACCTGGTTAAATGGAATTAATAACAACAACAATAACAATATATTTCATACAAAATAATATGTATATTTAAATACAAATAATTAACGTATATAAGTATTTAAAAAATAATTATTCTAAATGTATATTTAAATACAAAAGTGTAATAAGAAAATAAATCTTTAAAAAATATATATTAATTATATAATTTTGATGATGGTGATAACAATAATATAAATATAATTCACACTAAATTTCTAAATGTATATTTAAATTCAAAAATAAATTTTAAACATTTTAAAATTCAATCAAATTAAGTAATACTTAATAATAACAATAATATTTCTAAATGTAAATATAAATCAGAAAATCATATTAAATAATAATTATTATAGTTAATGATATAATATTTTATTTATATAATAAAATTACTAAAATAACAATAATTCATACTAAATAATTCATAAATGTATATTGAAATGAAAACATGAAAATAAATAATATAATAAAAACAAATAAATAAATCACTTAAAAATAAAATGTACAGTTATATTTTAAATAATATTATAATATAAATGTATATTTAAATAAAAAAAATAATTAGTTTATAATTAATCAATTTTAAGAAATATTTATAATAATAATTTGATCATTCATTTTGCCCAGAAGGCCTTGATCTTTATATTTTTCCATCTGTCTTAGACGCTGTAGTGACACAAGATGCCAAATGGTGGCGCTCAACATCCTCACACCCTCAGCTTCAGTCGTGCACATCAGTGATGGACTATAGTGTCTGCTTCAGCGTCTCAACACGACACACTCGAGAAAACACAATCTGTGCCACGCTCATCCTCAGATTTACTGTACATTGAAGACTAAAAAGCTCTCATATTTCATTTCATTCAGCCAGGCAGGTCACTTCAGAACAAAGACTTCTTTAAGATGATCATAAAATATTAAATGTTAGTTAAATCACACTTGACAGCTGACCGACTGCAGCTTTAACATCAAGTCAAGCGTCCAGTATTTAACAGGCTTCAGCTGTGATTCAAGGCCATTTTAATGAAGAGTCAAATGTACATAAACACAGATGAAGCTGTTAAACTACTCTGAGTAATGATGAAGAAGACTGGCATCAGCACTGCTGGCACAATCCATCTCCTCACATACACTATATAGACAAAGGTATTGGCACCCCCTTCTTTAGAACAGAAAAATGCACTTCCAAATCTGTGGCAACAACGATGGGAACATAATTCATGTATTTAAAAATTGTATTTCCATCTCTGTAGCAATCTAAAATGACTGAACCCATATGTACAAGTCATTGGTGTTTGGTGATGAGTTTTTGTCTCAAGGTCTGCATTTACAGTCACACCAGAGGTGTTAAACTGGGATTAGGACTTGGTTTTATGCAGACCAGTCAAGTTCTTCCACACTGACTGAATCAATCATTTTCTTTTTGAACCTTGTCTTATACACAGAGACATTGTCATGTTAGAATAGAAAAGAGTCCAAACTGTTGCTATAATATTAGAAGCACACAATTTCCTAGAATATCATTATATGCTTTAACATTAAGATTTGTACTCATAGAAATTACTAAAGTAGTCAAACCTGTTCATTAGAAGGGGGCGACCCAATACTTTTGGCAATATAGTGTATTTACTCAAAAACCTCTTGCTAAACATCATTAATGGGTTTACTGTGTGAATGCTGATTGTTTTCATTGATCGCTGGCAGCCGCGTGTAACCAGATTGATTGTGCTAATAGCTGCTAATTTACAACAGCCTGGAAAGATCTACAATAACATTAAAGCACAATTGTATTGCAGCGTTTCTGGTCATTTATCATGGAAACATAATCAGTGAATTTCTAGTCAAACTAAATTGTGTTTTTGGTGTTTCTAGCATATTTAGCCACACATCAATCTTAAAGACCTTAAGCAAAAATGCTATTTTTGCAGAGTACAAATCATTAATAAAGTCTTGACAATAATACATATTGACACTACTTATAGGCTTTGTCCATTACTTCACTATTTTTTTTTTTTTAAAGATTATTCAAAGTTTCACAATTTCAGTCTTTTTATTCAAAATTTAATAATTAATAACAAATAATTGTATTTTTATAAGGGAAAAAAAATCTATGTTTGTATATTTAAGAGAAGTGATGCGAGTTTATGAGTGAAATCTCTAGAAATGATTATTATTTTTAGTTTTTTTTTGTTATTTTTTCACATCAGACTGGAAAACTAATGAAAATTCATTTTGATAGATAAATATTTAAAAATATAAATAAGGATATATAAATGTTTAATAATAATAATAATTTGATCATTCATTTTGGTGTTGTGTTTGATCAAAATTTCTCATTTAATTCAATGTGCTACTTTCCATTTATTTAATTATTTGCAAAGTTCACTATCAGTTTCTTATTAAAAATGACTGGTTAACTCGGTTAGGGAGTAAGTTTGTTCTTGGTGAAAGACTAACTAGCTGTGTTATTTTAGTATCATTTAGATACTTTTATAGTTTTTGTTACTATTTTAAATTAGGATTTTTTTGTTTTCATTTTAATTTTAAAGTTTTACTAATTTTGTTGTGTATTTTTGTCACTATTTATTTTTTTTATTTTTTTTCCATTCAAGTTAGTTTTAGTTATTTTAGTGCATCAAGATAAAGTAAATGAAAATGAGAGATGTTGCCTTGGCAACAAGCTAATAAATATATATATATATATTCTTTAGATTTTATATCAAGTAACAAAAATGGTTTTATGGTGTCAGTTTTAGTAAACTATTAAAGGGATAGTTTACTTTGAAATTAAAATTTGGTATCTATCAGCTTACCCCAAGGGCATCCAAGATGTAGGTGTCTTTTTTTCTTCAGTCGATCCAATTTTGATGTTTTTAGGTCAAACCGTTCTAGTCTGTCAGTCATATAATGGCAGGTATAGGTCACTGTCTCTATAAGAGGGGAAAAGAACATGCACAGAGAAATCCAAATTAAACAATTCCCCATCGTAACTACACATTGATGGCCTAAGACACGAAACGAGCGGTTTGTGTGAAAAAACGAACAGTATTTATATCGTTTTTTACCTCTTGTACACAACCATGTCCAAGTGATCTGAGTGCGCACACACATCCGGTGTGTGACGTGTGTGTGCGCGCGCTCTGGCTCACGCTGCATTCACACGTGGCGTCGGCGTCACACACGTGTCTGAACACGCCCTCCGTCAAGCGTTGACGGCGAGCTACAGATGAATGAAACGGATACATGGAGCGCTCGTATAGAAATACAATGCATGACAGCAAGCGGGTCTGCTTAAAAGAAGTCATCATTATCCTAGAGTAGACAGTTCAGAAACGACACGAGCGATGACAGTGCGCGTCTTCCAACAAGAAAATACCACGAAGTTGCGTCAGCACCACGCTTCAGACACGCCCTCCATCAAGCGTTGACGCCGACGCCCCGTGTGAATGCAGCGTGAGCCAGAGCGCGCGCGCACACGTCACACACCGGATGCGTGTGCGCACTCAGATCACTTGGACATGGTTGTGTACAAGAGGTAAAAAAACAATATAAATACTGTTCGTTTTCTCACACAAACCGCTCGTTTCGTGTCTTAGGCCATCAATGTGTAGTTACGATGGGGAATTGTTTAATTTGGATTTCTCTGTGCATGTTCTTTTTCCCTCTTATAGAGACAGTGACCTATACCTGCCATTATATGACTGACAGACTAGAACGGTTTGACCTAAAAACATCAAAATTGGATCTACTGAAGAAAAAAAGACACCTACATCTTGGATGCCCTTGGGGTAAGCTGATAGATACCAAATTTTAATTTCAAAGTGAACTATCCCTTTAACCCTGCTAACTAAAAATATAACTTATGCTGTTACTGAAACATTGTTTGAAAATGTCCTTGAAACACTGCATCAAAATGCATCGCTTGATTATGATTGGTCAATGGCATCATTATGCAATCAGAATTGATTTCCTGCATAGTTTCATGTGTCTCATAACCCTCTTCTTTCAGTCTGGAGTCATAAACTCTGCATAATTTGTAAAAGTGTATCTTGACAATGCTCTCATTCCCAATTCCAGGTAATCAGTCTCTCTTCCTCAAGGAAAAAGCCTTGGCTGGAAACACAGAGACACATTATCTGGTAATACACACTATGAATGACAAATGAAGGCACCGAATCTGCTGGAAAGCGGCACATTTCTGCACAACAGAGCTTGATTTTGAGTCCTAAACCCTGACGAGAATTAGCATCCGAGCCAGAGATTCCCTCCAGTCGCGCTTTTCAATTTATGAGTAAATTAAGGTCTGTGGTGAACGTTACTTGAAGAGACGTTTTGTTCTGAAACGCAGTCGGAGTTTGGAAACCTTGGTGTGCTTTATAACTTAAAGGGACAGTTCACCCAAAAATGAAAATTCTGTCATCATTTACTCATCCTCAAGTAGATCCAAACCTGTATGAATGTGTTTGTTCTGCTGAACACAAAGGAAGATATTCTGAAGAATGAGGGAAACAGAGCAGTTCTGGGTCATAGTATTTTTTTTCCTACTATGGAAGTCAACGGTGCCCCAAAACAGCCTGATTACAAACTTTCTTCAAAATATCTTCCTTTGTGTTCAGCAGAACAAAGACATTCATACAGGTTTGGAACTACTATTTTTGGGTGAACTATCCCTTTAAAGTCGCTACATAAAGACTTAAAGGTTATGTGCCTGATGAATTGGACAGCCTTGAAAATTCACGTTTTTCAACTGGCAAATGAGAAAAGCCTTTCAGTTTATCTCACAAATTGACATCATGACTGAATGGCTTTATTTATTCTGCAGGATGTTTATGAAATGTTTTATCTAATTTGATAATGCTTTTCATAGTCTCAGCTAAAATGAACATTGACATTCAAAAACTTTGCAAGATTGTTTAGTGTTTTGAAAGAAGTCTCTTACCAAGGCTGCATTTATTTGATCAAAAGTGCAGTAAAAAATGTGAAATATTACAATTTAAAATAAGTGTTTTCTATGTGAATATATGTTAAAATGTAATTGAATGCTGTGATGCGCAGCTGTATTTTCAGCATCATTACTCCAGTCTTCAGTGTCACATGGTCTTCAGAAATCATTATAATATGCTGATTTGCTGCTCAAGAAACATTTCTGATTATCATCAATGTTGAAAACAGTTGTGCTGACCAGTATTTTAGTGGAAATGGTGATATTATTTTAGGATTCCCGGATGAATAGAAAGTTCAAAAGAACAGCATTTATTTGAAATAGAAATCTTTCATAACATTATAAATGTCTTTACTGTCACTTTTGATCAATTTAATACATCCTTGATGAATAAAAGTAGTAATTTATTTAACAAAAATTGTGTATTTCACCGACGGTTTTGTCTCATAGCCAGGGGCGGTTCTGGGGGGGGGGGGGGGAGTGATGATATTACTGCGCCGAGGTCGAAGTGCTGCAAAGTGCTCTTCCGCCACACATTATAGTTATCATTTTTATCCGCTTAGAAAATCACCACGTTTTATTTTGTGTCACCATACTTACTCGTGTAACTACTCATGTAAACGTCTTTAAATAGGGAAAACATGGAAGTGTTTGGTGGCTTCTAAATTTATCCCAGTTTGGATCCTAAGAAATGAATGGTGCTAAGCTAAACGCTAGCATAGTGGTGCCGCGCGCTAGAGCGATTAAGTGCACGGACTGAGACGGGAGAGGTACATATCAACTCGTCTAAGTTGAGGGAAGAACATATTGGAATATGGAAAAACGGTGGCGTTTTCCTTTAAGAAAAAAAGACGGGCTTTTATGCGTATAGTTAATAGATTACAGTATTAGGCTACTTTGCCTATCGCCCATTATAGACCAAATAACAATCTATAAAGGTGCAAAATGCATTTACTTATTTGAGATTTTATATATTTATATATTTGAGAATCGAAATATTTCATGATATGTTTTAGGGATATATCGAATAAAAATAAATAAATAAATTCAAATAAAACCCCTGCTGAAAATAAAAACAAAAATGTAATTTTGTAGTAATGGTTTTACTGGTTATAATGGGACTTGTATTGGTTTTAATGGAAACTGTAATGGTGCCTGTTGGTCTCTACTGGTAATTGGTCACCTTCTATTGGTGGCTTGTTAAAACCACTAAATCCTAATGGAATATGTCCCAAAACACACTACAGAAAACCATTTTTTTTTATGGTTAAAAGTTGATGGTTTGTAATGGTATTTGTACTGGAACCCATTAAAATATTCTGTGATGTTTTTTTTTTGTTTTTTTTACAGTGGTATTGTGGCTGCTGTGTGTCACATGACAAGCACGAGAGACCCCCCCCCCCCTCACTCGTGCCCCCTCAAAAATGATGAGTGCATGATGCCCCTGACACTACAATACAAAATGATTTGTCAAATAAATGAAACATGATGAAATATTTAATTTAGTTGAAATTGTTATAGATTACTTTTAGAGATTGCAGTGATACATGACATGGTGAAAAATGACTGAATGAATAATACTTAAGGTTAAGATGAATTTTTTAATTGTGCCCCCTAAACGCACAAGTGGCCCCTGCCTGCCCCCCCCCCACAGTTACTGTGGTCTAGAACCGCCCCTGCTCATAGCTTTTTTAAGCTCATGTAATAATAACACTTTTATCCATTACTTTAATTTTAGTTTTAAACTGAATGTTAAGATTTGATATTGATATGATCAGTTGATATTAATCAAAACGTCCAACTTATACCTTATTTAACAATCGTCCAGCGAGTTGTTAGATTTCAGTATATCTGAGAAATTCTGTTTATTCTCGTGGCCACGATATAATAATACAGAATTATTTAAATAACCTTATGACAGTTATGAGCATAGGTAACGTAATCTGGGCAAAGTTTGATTTGAATATTTCACAACAGAACACCGAACACTTCTCTATAAATCAAACAAGAGTTTATTTGCTATCTTACTAAAATACATGAACTAAGCTAAATAACACAAAACAAAATACATACATACACAAACATAGGCAATGAATTGTTGCAATCTGAGAATGATTACAATCTAGCACTGTTTTGCTATTTCCACACGATTTTACCCGTGCCGATCATCAAGAGGAGAACTCTATTATCTTTACTTTAGAGATAATACGACCAGTTCCAGCGGAATAGAGGTTGTTTGATACTTGCTTTTCAGTTGAAATGACGCTGATCTGTCGTTTCGTTTCCTGGCTGGTTGAAGGAATCCCGCGTGTCGTCGTCACGTGACGTCACTCTGGGGATGCCCTTCGTTGGTTGTTTGGCTGCTCGGTGCTGTGCTGACACTCGAAGTTCTTCCTTGAGTTCCTTTCACATAGCTTCAGACTTTCAAGGGTGTCTTCAGAGATTTGACTGAGTGTTGGTTCAATGTTCAAACTCGGCCTAGATGTTAAAGGCTAGAGCTCCTTTGGAGTAGCTCCAAGTTTCAAGAAAACGCGTGATTTCGAGCAGAGAGAGAGCAAGCAGAGCTGGGAGTCAGTATTTTAGACCGGAGATTTCGGTTCCTCCCACTCGGTGCTCTTCCAATGAAATAGTTCTTGAAGGGCGGAGCTCCGCCCCGTACGGCTCAGCTGTCTGTATATAAATACTTTGCTGAGTTATTTCATCAAAAGAAGAACATATCTTAGCAGATTCCTAGAAGTGTTTTAATCATACATTAGGATAAGAAAGTCAACTTTCACTTACACCAACTTGTTGTTTGTGAAATCAGCTATTATTCAAGACCAAACAACAGGTACTTGGCATACACAAAGTGGCCATATTACTTTTTACCTACTACACGAGTTAAGGCATAGATTATACTATGCTAAATTCGAAATAATCGCACCACGCATATGAATTAAACACAGGAAAAAGTTATGTCACAGATTGAGAAGATATCATTGGTTACAATAACACAGAGCTTAATTTCATTTCATAAAATACAACCAGCAATATATAATTATTGTCTGTATCTATAATATATATATCTTGCTTCTAATAGCAGCAATGATTATTATTAATTGTCTTTTTGGAACACTTTATAAAAGTTTTGAGTCCTTTTAGCAAAGTCAATAACAGTTCGGGTGTTTCAGTTTGGAATGTGAGAGAAACGGGAGGTCAGGACAGTCACTGTCCAGGTCATGAGAATGTCACGTTTGTGGAGATCTGGGCCCGTATTCATGAAAAATCTTAGTGCTAAGAGTTGCTCCTAGTAACAAAATTCTAAGAAAATTCTTAGAAATGTGGGTGTTTCCTCTTAAATTTAAAGAAAAGATCCTAGTAAAGAAAAAAGTCATTCAGAAAGCATCTTAACCCTTAAAAGAGGTCTTAAGGTCCGAAATTGTTAGGAGTACGGACGAGGACTTTTAAGAGGCTTAAGAGTTTCTTTAACAGCGGAGAAAATGGATGAAACATGAAGAAGGAGAAGAAATGTGTTGCACACAATGCATGACAGTGAGTTAATAAGACGCTACACATTAGATCGTGCAGGGATCATGTTTGTGACCGATCTTATTAGAGACACGCTAACATCTCCGACACCGCACAGAAATGCCATAGCGTCAGAAATGGACGTAATCACTACATTAACATATTTGGCAACTGGAAAAATGCAACTATGCAGCAGTGATGATTTGGGTCTGTTACAGCACTTTCAGAACCTTATTGTGTCGCTGTTCATTTCCTAAAATACGTTAAGTATGACAGCATGGTAAATAAAAAATAAAGAATATAATGTGTGTGTGTGTGTGAGAGAGAGAGAGAGAGAGTACGGTAAAACAGGAAAAATTACGCTTGTAATTTCAAAGTGAAGGCTTATAATAAACCCTACTCTTAAAAGCGCTCTTACTTCCTTCTTGGACAACCAACCAATCACAGTCTTCAAAAGACTGTGTCATAGCTAGCAACGGGGTCAGCCCCGCCTCCTCACTAAGATAACAGTTTTTGTCTTTTCCTCGCTCAGAGTTGCTCTCAGATTGCTCCTGAATCACTTTTAAGCTAAGACTCCTAGCTAGAAATTTTTAAGCTAAATTAGGAGCTCTCTGAGAGGATTCTTAGAATCTTTATGAATACGGGCCCTGGTCTTTCTTAGCTGAACGTCTGTCGTAAAAACGTCTTTTCTCGTTGATAAAAATCATTGAATTATGCGTTAACGATCAGGGGATCCATGATGTTTGTTGTTGGACCATAAGCAGATGTTTCGTCCTGTTTCGGTCGAGTTATGGTTAAGTGATAAGAACCAAGTGAAGTCCTGTTTTAAACCACATTCAAGATGCTCTCCTCCAACTTCTTGTTTTAACAACGTCTCTTGAGATAAGGAGGTTTTATGGCAGGAAATCGGAACTCAGGGATGTGCTCGCCATTATGTTCAGGTGTGTGTGCGTTCTACCTTCCCCCAAGGTCTTACACTCATCAGTATGCTAGCAACTAGTCTAGCTAATACTAAAAGCTGACTAAAATGTTTATTTCAGCAGATTTATAATTTACAGTCTTTCTCTTCATGGGCAAGAGGACCAAAGTTACTCCTCTAACCCGATCTCATGAATGTGCGCATGATTTTCTGTTTCTGGCGTACTATTTATATGCAGAAATTAACTTTGGCGTGCATATGATACGCAATTGGTAGGTTTAGGGGTGTGGGGTAGGTGCGTATTATATATGTATGCCAAAATGGGTATTATATGCACGTCAACAAAGTGCCTATCATATGCACTCAAAAGCTGCGCATTATATGCACGTCAAAGTCAGTTTCTGCGTATAAATAGCACGTAAAATACAAAAATAAATATGCAATTTATGTGCATTTTCATGAGACCGGGCTCGGTTAAAAAGAGTGACTGATGAAGTACAGTTGTTTCAGAGCTGGAGGAAGTTATTACATTTGCATGAAAGATTATAAAGGCAGGTTTTTGTTTGCAATGATGTGCGTTGATGAATCTTTCACGATAAGACCAAGAACATGCATTAAGACAGTAAATGTCAGTTTTGAATGTTCACGTGCACATAAATGTGAATGCAGTGAGCTCCAGTAGCTCATCAGTGCTCCTGTCGTTGTGTAACAGCAGCTCTGTTATTATGCAGAAAGCTCTCGATCAGCTAAAGGCCCTTGTTTTACAGGTTTGTGAACCAGACGACACGACACAAACCGACAGCGTCCAATCACAATCACACGATTTCACTTCATCACGCTCGTGCTACAGCAGAGTGTTGTTTAAACCGCTGTTTATTACGGATGGCGGATTTGTGAATATGTGCATTAGAATATAGGCTATATTAGAATCGTGTTCCCTACAGGTATTTCGATTTGTTTTATGTACCGTGGTGAGAGTTGAGGAAAATATTCATTATGCCATAATTCAGAGGATGTTATTAGGTTCAGAAGCGCATGAGGAGGATATTCATGATGCACCTGAGGATATCAGAAATTATTAATGAGCAAACTTTCATTCCACACCGTCCTTTATCTTTGTCAGAGACTCACGCTCTTCTCACCAAGACTGCATTTATTTGATTAAAAGTTCAGTAAAAACAGTAAATATTGTTACAATTAAAAACAATTTGCTAAAATGTTAAAAGTATATTTTAAATAAATTATATATATATATCCTAAATATATAAAAAATAAAATAGAAATAAATGAAATCTAAAAATAACAAATATATTTTCTACAAATATATATGTTTAAAAAAAAATTAATATTGCGCTCCATGTTTCTTTCGAAGAAAATACATGTCATTTTTTTTTTTTTTTTATTATTATTATTATTTTTTTATTGCTGTAAGGTAACATTTTTAGCATGATTCTTTGATGAAAATAAGGTTCAAAAGAACAGCATGTATTTGAAATAAAAATCTTTTGTGACATTATTAAATGTCTTTACTGTCACTTGGTGAATAAAAGTTTTAATAATACAATCAATAAAATCATCCTAACCCTAAACTTTTTGCCTGGTCATGTTTTGAAATATTCATCAAACAGCTTTTGTTTGGTCTAGTTTTGCCAGAGGACGTGATGAACAGCATCATGGGCTGCTTTAAGAGCAAACTTGAGTGAATTTTGATAGTACAATAATAATAAAACAGAGTAATATTATCAGATGGTCATGTAGACCAGGGAGTTTTAAACTCTTTAATATGAAAATCTCTCCTCAGATGATAAAAGTAGTCTTTTACAATCTGCAAGTTTTGCAGAAATCATATTGTAATTGTGTCTCAAATGAAATAAATAGTCCAGTCTTAATAATATCAATCGATCTGCAGCGTTTGCTCAGGCTGTGTCATCCTCCGAAGAGACGTTCAGTTCTGGGAAACGAGACTAAAAGAAGCTTTTCACTGATCCAAACGTGTTTTACTCTGATACTCGGAGGATTTGAGTGGGATTTCCAGGGTTTTTCTGGATGATGAACACCAAAAGAATGCGTTGTGTCAGGTCTCTCTCAGCACAGAGCCGTTATATGATTCATTATGATGCTGCGTATGGCCCCAGTCTATAATCTGCATAATTACAGACCTCAAACTTACAGTACTGCAATGCAGCAGCATTAGTTTAGTTTTTCACGAGTGAGAATCAACGTGTTGTGAACTGCATGTTAAGAGACAACAGCACTGCAGAGACAGAAACAAACCATCACACAGTCACCCTCGTGAACAAAAGAAGTGCACTTCATATCTTAAAAATAGCTTTAAAAAGCAGATTATGTAATTAATACAATAAAAGGTTGCTTATGTGTACTTAAACTCATGACTAGTTTATTAACACTTTTAAAGAAGTTAAAGAGTAAAAAAGTCAAATTAAAACTTTAACTTGTAATTACATTTTAAATCATTATGTTTTAATCTTTTGTTGTGCTTTAGATTTTTAAGTGTTGACTAACATACTAAAGCACATGTAATTTGAACTGTAGTTATGCAATATGACATGTCAAATTAATATATTTACCAAATTGCAACTTCATCAGTACAAATGTGTCAGTCCTCTGTCGTGTGTGTCATGTGTTCCCGCCTCTTGTGTCCATATTTGGTTTGTTTCCTGTCCTCGTCAGATGTGATTATCAGTTAATTCTTGTGATTATGTGTTAATTACCCTGTGTATTTAGTTCCTGTCTGTTCAGTTTGATTTGGTCTGGTCTACTCGTTACTCCCGGTGTTTCCTGTCTGTCAGCCTTGCCTTGTCCTGCCTTGTCCTCATTAAAGACTGTTATTTAAGTTGACGTCCTCGTCTGCGTGTTCCTGTATCCTCCCTGCTGTGTGCACCGTGACAAAATGTGTATTATAAATACATAATTAGCCAAGTTTCAATAGAAATGACAATGAAGTACTGTATATTTTAGTTTACTATAAATTCTCATCAGTGCATTCAGCAGTAAACTTTAACCATATTTCATAGACAAGAGAAGTAATTATGAAATTATTACATGTAAAGATGTGCTTAAGTCCTACTTCAGTGGGTCAATTTAAAAAAACAATTGCATTTAATATAAAATGTAAACTATAATACATTTGCATTTACTTGTAAATAAAATTTGTCCTTTATTTTAAGTTGCTGCTGTAGGTAATACGTTTCTTTAATATTACCCATATTTTAATGCTGGTTAGACTGTAGTCCTGCACGTTCACATTCACACCAATATATTCTGATATGAAACACACTTTACTCATCACATCATTTCTTGACATCACAGAAGCTGAAGCGCTTGTCACTGTCACTCATCTCGAAGGTTTTGTGTAATATTTCCTCGTCACTTTGATGGTTTATGTGACTGACAGCATTTGCCTGCTTTGGATTCTGACAGAAACTAATCGTCTCTTACAGCAGGACTCAACTGCAAGTAAAAGTGAGGTTTTTAGCATGAAGCATGAAGCATATATAATATTTATACGCCTGTTGTGTAATTGGCCAGAGGCTGTATGTTGTTTTGTATAATCATTGTTCCACAGAAAGGACATTAAAACATCCAATATGCAGAAAACCCGTTAAAACCTTCAGAAATCCTCAAAGACTTTGGCATGAAAACACAGAACAACATTCAGAATTACACTAGTTTGGAATAATTCAAATGTTTTGAAAGACTCTTCTGCTCACCGAGTATGTATGTATTTCATGAGAAATACAGTAAAATACATACATTGTGATATATTATTGTAATTTAAAATTACTGTTTTCTATTTGAATATATAGTAAAATATAATTTATTTCTGTGATGCGCAGCTGTATTTTCAGCATCATCACTCCAGTCTTCAGTGTCACATGATCTTCAGAAATCATAATAATATACTGATTTGCTGCTCAAGAAACATTTATGATTATCATCAATGTTGAAAACAGTTCTGCTTCATATTTTTGTGGAAATGTGAATCATTTTATTTTTCTGGATTCTCTGAATAGAAAGTTAAAAAGACTGTTTTGATCAATTTAATGTGTCCCTGATGAATAAAAGTATTAATTTAAAAAAACTACCCTAGTTTACAGTAAGTTCACTATTAATTCACACCCATATCCCCCCAGCTTTTGGTTGAGGCACTTATTGCATGAAAACTACATTGTTATGAGCAGAATTGTTTGTTAAAATAATCAGTACTCTTCTATACTTTAATGCTAATGTCATTATTTGAAATATTTTTTTGCATCCTGCTCTATTTTTTTTTATAAGCCTATTTTATATCTAGTGTTGTCAAACGATTAATCACGATTAATCACATCCAAAATAAGTTTTTGTTTACATAATGTGTGTGGGTGTACTGTGTATATTTATTATGTATATATATATATATATATATATATATATATATATATATATAAATACACACACATGCATGTATAAGACCAAATTTAAGAAAATGTTATGTTTATATATGAAATATTTATATATAATATAAATTATATGAATATAAATATATACATGTAAATATTTTCTAAATGTATACAGTGTGTATTTATGCATAACTAATAAATATACACAGCACACACACACATATAAATGTAAACAAATACTTATTTTGAATGCGATTAATCGTTTGACAGCACTATTTATATCCATATGGCACATTAAAACAAAAACAGTTTACAGGTCAGCTGGACAGAATAAGCTGCAATGTTTTGGACTTTATGTCAATTAATCAGAGGAAATGAAACAAACCGTTGATGAGAAGGAAGTGGTTTCAATCACAGCCTGTGTTTTCTGAAACACATCGATAAATTGAACACATTGTTCTCAGGAAATCAATGCCATCCAGACTGATTCAGAGCGATATCTATGTGCTATTTTAAGATCCCTGTGTTCATTTTCACATGTAATGTATAATGCAGACAGCGTCTCAATCATGCAGGAGGTAAATCTGCTCTAATGACACACACATGTCTCACTGATTACAACCAGAGATCGTTAATGAAACCAGCCATTAAGCTTAGCATGTGAAATTAGGATGAATTCTCACTAAAATAGACAGCCACGTCAAGGACACGTATGGTATTTACTCCAAATAATCCCTCAAAATCTCTGGAAATGTCATCTGTGAAATGAACCTTCACAGGAAAAGCAGCGTTAAACACTCATTAAACATCATCATGCGTGCTCCCTGGTTTAGCAGTTCACATGATGCCTCAGGGAGCGTTCAAATCCCACTACACTTACAGGTTTCAGCTGTTTGACTAACAGGCCTCCAGCTGTTTGTTTTGTCTGTGAAACGAATTGAAGTTAAGGATATATATTCATCTCTTGGAAATATTAGAGATGTATTTTGGATTCATGCATGTTTGTTTGTCTATTTCAGGACGTTTCTGATGGTTTGTGACCCAAAAAATAGGTCGTAAGTCTGATTTAAGGATAAATGTTCGTCTGTGGAAAACATTTGAGATATTTTGTATTTATTTTGGATGATATTTGTCTATTTAAGGCGTTCTCTGTCCTCAACCAGAGGTTCATGACCTAAAAAGGTTGATTGGGGGATAAAATAATGCTATAAAAATGGGAGGAAAAAAGACTAAAATTGATGTCTCTGTTCAGCGCAGGTCATTAGACTCAGATCTCAGCATCTCTTAGATTCTTTTGACCTTCAGAGTGACATTTTAATGAGCAAACTGTCCAAAATGTTTCGGTGTGGAAAAACTACTGGAATGTAAATGTCAGAATGTTGTGTTTTGATGGACAGAGAGCTGATTCTTACCCTGAAGATGTCCACGATGAAACCCTAACAAGACACTAACTTAAAAACTTGATGCGTTTCATGTTGAAAATGGAAGTTGTTGCTCATCAGAAGCAGGTGGCATGAGGGGGCGGGGCCTTCTTGTTCTAGACTCTAGAGAGCATCTGATTGGACAGAATTGTTTGAGTGCATGGTGGTGATATCAATATTTTGAATGCATATGGTTAAAGTTTGGTTTCAGTTTTGTTAAATTGGCTCCCAGTGGATGCACACTGAAAACAAGACTGAGAACAGTTTTCTCTCAGAAATCCTAGGAATTTATCAAATAATTACAAAGAAATGGCAAGTAACCTGTTGAACTAATCATGAAATTTTGAAGTGGAAAGACTGATACAGTACTTTCTTGTAAAACACACTCCAATAATCTTTGTGTTATTTGATTTTTTGTTTACAGTGCAATTCACCAAACATCAACTCTACAAGAAACACTAAAGAATAAAACATGTATTATAGCTTGTTGGAGACAAAAAAAAATTAAATATGAGAAATTACGGACTCATATTGTTACAAAAATAATAATAATATTTCCCCCCTTTGGGTTAGGTATTTTCAAAATTAACCTAACAGGTCATGACTACTTGTAGCAACTATTTGCATACTGAAATGTAAATACAGTATAAATAGTATCTATGATTACTGTTTAAATTGTGTTTATTGTACCTGAAATAGAATTGAAACTCAAATACATAAAAAAACAAATTCTCCTTCAATAATTGAGAAAAAGGGTCATTAATTTCAAGTTAAATTTGACTCTTAAATTGTATGTTCTCATGTACACCAAACAATTTTGTCATAAATTGCTAGTAAATTTCACAAATCATTACAAAGAAGCAGCAAGTAACATATTGAATTAAACATGAAATGTTGAAGTAGAAAAACTGTAATAGTATTTTCTTGTAAAACATACTCCAATAATATTTTACAGTGTATTTTATATTTAATCTTTGACAAACTGCAGTAAATGTTTTTTTGGAAATTGAATGGAAACCAGTGGGGGTGAATTTGGCCCCAAACACCATCTGTACAACCTTTGCAAAACATCCATTTGTCAAAACTTTGCATGCACATTCATGACCCTAAATGAGAAACATTAACACATTTTCAAGAAAAAAATACATTGTTCAACCAGTTTTGATCAAATGTGGATCAAATTAACCCAAATAGTGTCTCAAAGCCAAATTTCAATTACTTTTCTTCATATTCTTTCATTTTGTGCGATGCTATGAAGTCAAACATGGCAGTTTTTTTAAGAGTGCTTGTAAATAACATCTTAAATTTCCATCTTAGTATAATTTTAAAAGACTTTTACAGAGTTCTTTAACTGCTTTAAAAGAGTGAGTTGTGGCTTGTGAGGGCACATGTAGAAAGGATGGTGCTGTCAACCAGAGATGTGACAGTCAAATGAACCATGAAAGATTTCTCCCAGCGCTTGA
Organism: Aspiorhynchus laticeps; assembly: GCA_023376895.1. Classification (NCBI taxonomy): domain Eukaryota; kingdom Metazoa; phylum Chordata; class Actinopteri; order Cypriniformes; family Cyprinidae; genus Aspiorhynchus; species Aspiorhynchus laticeps. Next base: position 27,921,530 of record CM041815.1, on the reverse strand, counting down.
CAAGCAGGTGATGTGCTCTTTCAAGCACTTAATGGTGTAATTGTGAAATCCTCTTTGCATTTGATGTGTTGTATGTCAGACGTTTGCAGTGTTTAGTCATTGTCCTCTACTGAAGTGTTTTGATGCAATGCTTATGCAGGGGCGCCGTAAGGGGGGGGGGAAGTTAGGACGATTCTAAGGGCCCGACGATGGGGAGGGCCCCCCGAGGGGGAAACGTGATTTCTACCGAGGGGAACGCTAGAGCCCTGCATTTCATCCCGGCCCCGATGGGCCCCGACTTTTTTACACCTCTAGGGCTTCCATCGGGCCAATTTTCACGTCATAGTTCAGACGTGGACTGGGCCTCCAGCCTGTTTTAGGTTTCTCCTTATTTTTATATTTTAGACATCCCAAAAAAAATTGCCACGCTGGTGGAAACAACACAAGACCGCGTTGCGACTGTCAAGAGCGGCTCGACGGTGTTTAGTGTCCCGCAGCAGCAGAGAGGGTGCCATCAGCGCAGCTGAAGAGTTCTGCATTCAAATACACGCAATAGGCTGAAGCTTGCCGCAAAGCCCCAGCAAAAGTAATTACCATGACTGTGTCGGGGGGAAATAGTAAGGAGATATTTGAATTATTTACTAATAAACTAGTGTTTTCTGAGTCAGTGTTGCAAAGATGAAGATGATGATCCTGACTCACCATCTCCTCATTAGACGTGCCTTTAGAGAGAAGTGCATCTTCACGGATTATAATGAAAGAGTTTGTTTTCGATTTGATTTATTTTGTTAAGTAGCAATTTAAAGCTTTCTATATATATATATATTCTATACATAACAACTTTCTATATATTAAGTTGTTTCCATTGAAAAAATGCAATTGATTGCACTGGTGCCTCCATGTCCTGCGCTTTAACTTCCACTCTCCGCACAAACTTATATGCTTGAACTGTTTTAGTATATCTATAGGCCTAGATTTTATTTTAGGCAAGTCGTGATGATTTGAGAAGGCTAAATTGATGGCTATGGCTATGATCAGCTCACTGTCTGCCGCTGGCCTCTTGGTCATTACTTTAAGAAAGAAAAAAAATTATTTAATGAACAAAAAAATGCTCCAAACGTTTTTCTAAATTAACTTAATAAAAAAAACGAAACGAAATATAATCACTTTGCCATTACATACAAAACTGAACGATTTTAATAGCTGAAACAGTATAATCTGATTTGTGAGAAGGGGGGAAAAAAGACGGGCTCCGGTCGGACTCTGGCTGGTAATACACGCTAGGGAGGGGCTAGCAGGTGCTCCAGCACCCCCAAGAAAAACCAAAGCACCCCCATAATAAATGAAATAAAATAAAAACATTTGACTCATTACATATGCATAAATACTGCAGTGCAATACAACGTGATTTGCAGTAGCACTTAATGTCAGCATTTTATTTTAAAAATGGATCGGTTTCTTGTGCCAAGGCCTGCCCCCGACTAAAGATTTTTCTAGTCAACTAGCTGCAGGTTTATATTAAATTGATTAGTATAATAACCTACTAAACCATCCGTTAATATAGGCATTTAGGCGTATTATTCCGCGCTCAAACGCACCCATAAAGCTTGCCGCAAAGCACCGGCTAAAGTAATGATTATGAATGCAAAGGGGAAAAAGAAGACATTTTAATTATTAATTAATAAACTAGTGCTTTCTCAGACTCGCCATCTCCACAGTGGACGTGCCTTTAATAGAGAAATGCACCTATACGGACTACATAATCAGAGAAGATGTGTTTTTTTATTTTAATTGGTTTTCAAGCTTTCTGCAGATTTATTTCTTATGTCTGTGAGCTGGTTCATTGTTGTGACGCGCTCCATTCACAGAGACTGCATGAGACGACAGAAAACACATCCAAAAATGACAGGAGTATAAGCTCTTTCAGCAAGAAAAAAAATAAAAATAAAACATTGCGTGCACACCCCCATGTCATAGGCTAAGCACGATAATACTCCCACATTCCTCATAAACATTTGAAATGCACCTATATAGTGATTTTATTATTCATTTAATAATAACAACCTGTTTTGGTCATATTTACTATTAATTGCCCAGCTCTCCCTGTCATTGATCTAGCACCCCCCTCAGCACCTGCATTCAAAATTCTCTGGCGCCGCACCCCACCCCCCAAGGGGGGCCCGAGTGAAAATGCTGTCCAGGGGGCCCAGAATCCATAGCGGCGCCCCTGTGCTTATGTACTAATAACACAGGCATGTCATGGGGTTTATCTTCTCTCTGCAAAGAAAACCATTCTTAATATTCAGCACCAGCATTTCTGATCTCCTTAGAAATTACTTTTGTATTTTCTCCATCTGACGTCAAATTACTGGAAGCAGCAGGATAAATCAGGGTTTATGGAAGAGCCTGCTTTTCACCATCCAATCAATTCTCAGTAAGTCCTTACATTTCTTATAAAGGAATATCTTGATGTCACATTACAGAGGTAAAGTGTGGTGCAAGCATCTCTATTTTACAGTTTTGAGGGTCATAACTGATTAAATGTAATCTGGATTACATAATCAGATCCCAAAAATGTTGTACTTGTAATTAGATTATATTACATTTTAAAATGCTCATAATAGATTACAGTTACTTTTTTTATGGATTACAAACATTATCTTTTTTTCTCTCTTAATTTTTACTTTCTAAAAAATTATACTGTGTGTCATACTGAATACAATATAGGCTAGAATGGCCATGTAAATGCCATTTAAATTAATTTTTCATTTCATGCATCTAAATCTGGGGACAAAAGCACCTCTCAGTCAATTATACCATGTGTGAGATTAATAATTAGGCAAGTTACTAAACAGTGCACATTATATTTAAAACCTAGAAGACTTGCTGTTTCCATGTTTATTAATGTTTGTGCATGTGATGCAGGGATTCACAAACATTTATTTGTCAGTCAAACCCGTTTGATCTAAAATATTTCCTCTGAGATTCAAAGTTAATATTTCTTTAATTTAACAACATGTGCATGTTCTCTGATGTTGGTTAATGGTCATATATTTTATTTATTTATTCTATTTGTGACCATGGACCACAAAACCAGTCTTAAAGGGGTCATATGATGGTATTTTAAAGATCATTATTTTGTGTATTTGGTGTAACAGAATATGTCGACATGCTTTAATGTTCAAAAAACATTATTTTTCAAATACTGTACATTATTGTAGGTTCTCTATGCCCCGCCTCTCTCAAACCTTCTTCTACAAAGTCCCTCTTTCCAACAAGCACAGTCTGCTCTGATTGGCCAACTTGCACAGTGCATTGTGATTGGCCGAACACCGAAATGTAACGCTCTTTTCCATAATCGCCAACTTTAGCTTTCAAAATTATAGTAAAGACAGTTAATGATGTCCTTAGTTCTACCATCAGTTCAAGGAACAGAGTCACGTGACAGACACAGTGATGATGCTCGTATGTGTTTGTACACGAGCCGCCGGTTGTGTGACTGTGTCTCCTCTCTCTCTCTCTCTCTCACACACACACACACACACACACACACACATTTTCTTCTTTTATTTGGATCCACAAGACAAGCAACAAAAACGGAATCCAAACACTTTGGGAAGTCAGTTTGCAAGATGACAGGTTCACATGGCTAACATACATTCACAAGTCCTTATATTTATGACATTCAACACTCAAGGATAGACAAAACATCTTCGCTTCCATATTTGCATACTCCCTATAATGGATGAAACTGAACAAAATTTAGCAAGTTGTTTTGCTTTCTTTTTTTGCAATCCACCCAACTTCAGTCCTTTAATCACATTCTTGTGCACATGACCTAAACTTCCAAATATTAGGATAATTAATGTACACTGGTAATCAAGTTGATGGATGGCTTCAACCAATGGCTGATATTTCAACAATTTGGAAAGATAACAAGTATCCAAATACAAGTCAAAACTACAGCCAACTTCAATAACAAACACAGTGTTCAAAGCCTCGTTTACAATCACAATGTCAGGAGTATTTGGAATGTTTCTAAAATAGTCTCTGTCAGATGTGCTATGATTGAACCAGTTCAGTTTAACAGTAGTATGCTGGTAAATCTTACTGTCTTTATGTATTATTTTCAAGTCCTTTACAATCAAATCAACTCCTCTCCTGGGTTCACGAAACGGTCGTTCATAAAATGCGTTGCTGTTCTGTTGCATCTACTTTCTGAAGCCAAATAAAGTGCTTTTGCTTTCACATAGAAACACACAGCGTCTTCCTGACATGACTGCTTCAACACTACTGCGTTACTGAAACCACACCTTGAATATTTGGGTGGCATTATGCAAATATTTCCACATCGTGACGTAGACATGTGGGGCGTGTTTGAATGAGCCCTTATAGGAGGGCATGACAGAGTCTAAACTTTGATAAAGAATATCTCTTTGGTTTTGAGACTTTAGTCTTTGCAACTTCAGGGATCTTATCTATGCACTATCAGCTTGTAACACTCCAAAGAGAAAGAAACACTTGAAATCACATCATATGACCCCTTTAAGTAACACAGGTATATTTGTAGCAATAGCCAAAAATACATTGTATGGGTCAAAATTATACATTTTTCTTTTATGCCAAAAATCATTAGGATATCAAGTAAAAATCATGTTCCATGAAGATATTTAGTAAATTTCTTACCGTAAATATATAAAAACGTAATTTTTGATTAGTAATATGCATTGCTAAAAACTTAATTTGGACAACTTTAAAGATGATTTTCTCAATATTTAGATTTTTTTGCTCCCTCAGATTCCAGATTTACAAATAGTTGTATCTCAGCCAAATATTGTCCTATCATAACAAACCATACATCAATGGAACGATTATTTATTTAGCTTTCAGATGATTTCAGAAAACTGACACTTAAGACTGGTTTTGTGGTCCAGGGTCACATTTATTCTATAACAATAATCCTGTTTAAATCTAGAAACAAGGTAAAAAGGAATCTAAAAGATGAGTAATCTAGATTAAATTACTGACTACAATTTTCATTATGTAATTTGTAATCAGTAACAAAAATTAAGTAATCTACCTAGCACTGTTTAAAAACTTAAAAAGAATACTAGAAAATATCTACTGCAAGAAGAGTCAATATCTAATATTTGACTTTGAATTAGCAGGTTTGTTTATTGCTACAATCTGAATCTATCAGATGAGCAGACATCATTGAGGAGAGTTAATGAATAGTGTTCAGATCAATACCTGTTAGTCTCTGCTTCATTATGACCTCTGGGTCTTTATTCTCCATTATTATGCACATTATAGAGTTCTGCTGGATTTCATCTCTCTGGATAAATAATAATGGGGTTTAGTTTGGACTGAGGAAGGAAGGCTGAAGTCTTTGATGAAATGCTTGAGTAAGCGTCTCAGCCTCATTAGTGCAGATGACAGAAAACATGAAAAACACGTCTGATCTGATCCTCCTCATGAATTACTCTGACTTACATTAACCTCAGATTTTAGGCTAAAGTTGATTTTTACATTTTCTAAAAACAATGTTTGTCTGTGGAAAAATCAACCTGTTGTCACGTTGCTAGGGTGTTATTGGGTGGTGTCCATGTGGTTGCTATGGTGTTTTAAAATCTCAATGATATTGAAGTTTAATACTTATGCAGTTCGCCTACTTATACTATGCCCTAAAAGTATGTACTCTTTTTGTGAAGAAAAAGTACATACTTATGTAGCAGAATAGTGTGTTTGTATAATGGTGCATTTAAAAGTTAATGACCAAACGTATCATTATAAAAGTTCACAGTGTTGCTGCAGATGAAATATAACGTGGATAACATTAAATGAATATTTTTTCATCAGGTTAGACATTGATTATTTATCACTCAAATCCCTTTCTCTACCTGTCAGTCGGTCGTGCATATCTGCCATGTTTGTAGTTTTTTCAACACTTTTTATGTGTGTTTGTAGTTCTAATCGAATCCTCGTCCACCGCGCAATGTGTTGTGGGTAATATTAGCCATTAAAGTGTGCATCGATCTGCACTTCCAATTCTAACCGGAAGTAGTAGACCATCTGGGAATCTTTGGCATACTTTTTTAAACATACTATGATTTGGGACATACTAATTCTATTTTCGTATACTATTTAGGACAGATAGTATGTGAATTGGGATGCAGCATTAGTGTTTGATCAAATCACTAAAACTATGAACATTAGAAATAGCTCAGGCAGTCACTAACCCTAACCCAAATTTTGTTAATATCATGTTAACATCATGCTGGTGCATTTGTTAGCAAGATGCTAACAATTTTAACAAATCGCTAACATTATTTTAGCAGGATGCTAATATGTTTAACATTATGCTGACATGGTTAGCCTGATTTTTCATCCTTTGGCAAACATTGTAAGCCTAATCGGTTATAAAGTTCACCGCAGTGTTGTCTTCAATAAGCCGTATGATTTGACACTGTATTCAGGTGCAACAAATGGTGCGGGATGAGTTTGGTGCTGAAATTTGCACAGAAAACAGAAGAAAAAGTAGGAGGTGGGATAATAATACTAATAGGCCTACTTCACTTCGCAAGCACCACTAATTCATGCAGAACTCACTAGGAATGCATTTAGGCAGAAGATCAAACTTATACAAAAGCACAACGATTTTCAAAAAGTGGCCTATTTTCCTGCTCCAGAATGAAAGCCGAACGTTTTGATGTCCATGGCCACAGGTTAAACGCAGCAGTCTTTTGAACAGGAAGATAATGGCCACGTCCTGTTTCAATATTAAACATGTCAGAGTGACAAAACATGCAAATTACACATGCAGCAACTCTGCAGCTGTCAAATTACAAAGTCCCTCCTTCCAACAAGCACAGTCTGCTCTGATTGGCCAACTGGCACAGTGCATTGTGATTGGCCGAACACCGAAATGTAACGCTCTTTTCCATAATCGCCAACTTTAGCTTTCAAAATTATAGTAAAGACAGTTAATGATGTCCTTAGTTCTACCATCAGTTCAAGGAACAGAGTCACGTGACAGACACAGTGATGATGCTCGTATGTGTTTGTACACGAGCCGCCGGTTGTGTGACTGTGTCTCCTCTCTCTCTCTCTCTCTCACACACACACACACACACACACACACATTTTCTTCTTTTATTTGGATCCACAAGACAAGCAACAAAAACGGAATCCAAACACTTTGGGAAGTCAGTTTGCAAGATGACAGGTTCACATGGCTAACATACATTCACAAGTCCTTATATTTATGACATTCAACACTCAAGGATAGACAAAACATCTTCGCTTCCATATTTGCATACTCCCTATAATGGATGAAACTGAACAAAATTTAGCAAGTTGTTTTGCTTTCTTTTTTTGCAATCCACCCAACTTCAGTCCTTTAATCACATTCTTGTGCACATGACCTAAACTTCCAAATATTAGGATAATTAATGTACACTGGTAATCAAGTTGATGGATGGCTTCAACCAATGGCTGATATTTCAACAATTTGGAAAGATAACAAGTATCCAAATACAAGTCAAAACTACAGCCAACTTCAATAACAAACACAGTGTTCAAAGCCTCGTTTACAATCACAATGTCAGGAGTATTTGGAATGTTTCTAAAATAGTCTCTGTCAGATGTGCTATGATTGAACCAGTTCAGTTTAACAGTAGTATGCTGGTAAATCTTACTGTCTTTATGTATTATTTTCAAGTCCTTTACAATCAAATCAACTCCTCTCCTGGGTTCACGAAACGGTCGTTCATAAAATGCGTTGCTGTTCTGTTGCATCTACTTTCTGAAGCCAAATAAAGTGCTTTTGCTTTCACATAGAAACACACAGCGTCTTCCTGACATGACTGCTTCAACACTACTGCGTTACTGAAACCACACCTTGAATATTTGGGTGGCATTATGCAAATATTTCCACATCGTGACGTAGACATGTGGGGCGTGTTTGAATGAGCCCTTATAGGAGGGCATGACAGAGTCTAAACTTTGATAAAGAATATCTCTTTGGTTTTGAGACTTTAGTCTTTGCAACTTCAGGGATCTTATCTATGCACTATCAGCTTGTAACACTCCAAAGAGAAAGAAACACTTGAAATCACATCATATGACCCCTTTAAGTAACACAGGTATATTTGTAGCAATAGCCAAAAATACATTGTATGGGTCAAAATTATACATTTTTCTTTTATGCCAAAAATCATTAGGATATCAAGTAAAAATCATGTTCCATGAAGATATTTAGTAAATTTCTTACCGTAAATATATAAAAACGTAATTTTTGATTAGTAATATGCATTGCTAAAAACTTAATTTGGACAACTTTAAAGATGATTTTCTCAATATTTAGATTTTTTTGCTCCCTCAGATTCCAGATTTACAAATAGTTGTATCTCAGCCAAATATTGTCCTATCATAACAAACCATACATCAATGGAACGATTATTTATTTAGCTTTCAGATGATTTCAGAAAACTGACACTTAAGACTGGTTTTGTGGTCCAGGGTCACATTTATTCTATAACAATAATCCTGTTTAAATCTAGAAACAAGGTAAAAAGGAATCTAAAAGATGAGTAATCTAGATTAAATTACTGACTACAATTTTCATTATGTAATTTGTAATCAGTAACAAAAATTAAGTAATCTACCTAGCACTGTTTAAAAACTTAAAAAGAATACTAGAAAATATCTACTGCAAGAAGAGTCAATATCTAATATTTGACTTTGAATTAGCAGGTTTGTTTATTGCTACAATCTGAATCTATCAGATGAGCAGACATCATTGAGGAGAGTTAATGAATAGTGTTCAGATCAATACCTGTTAGTCTCTGCTTCATTATGACCTCTGGGTCTTTATTCTCCATTATTATGCACATTATAGAGTTCTGCTGGATTTCATCTCTCTGGATAAATAATAATGGGGTTTAGTTTGGACTGAGGAAGGAAGGCTGAAGTCTTTGATGAAATGCTTGAGTAAGCGTCTCAGCCTCATTAGTGCAGATGACAGAAAACATGAAAAACACGTCTGATCTGATCCTCCTCATGAATTACTCTGACTTACATTAACCTCAGATTTTAGGCTAAAGTTGATTTTTACATTTTCTAAAAACAATGTTTGTCTGTGGAAAAATCAACCTGTTGTCACGTTGCTAGGGTGTTATTGGGTGGTGTCCATGTGGTTGCTATGGTGTTTTAAAATCTCAATGATATTGAAGTTTAATACTTATGCTGCGGCCCAGTTCGCCTACTTATACTATGCCCTAAAAGTATGTACTCTTTTTGTGAAGAAAAAGTACATACTTATGTAGCAGAATAGTGTGTTTGTATAATGGTGCATTTAAAAGTTAATGACCAAACGTATCATTATAAAAGTTCACAGTGTTGCTGCAGATGAAATATAACGTGGATAACATTAAATGAATATTTTTTCATCAGGTTAGACATTGATTATTTATCACTCAAATCCCTTTCTCTACCTGTCAGTCGGTCGTGCATATCTGCCATGTTTGTAGTTTTTTCAACACTTTTTATGTGTGTTTGTAGTTCTAATCGAATCCTCGTCCACCGCGCAATGTGTTGTGGGTAATATTAGCCATTAAAGTGTGCATCGATCTGCACTTCCAATTCTAACCGGAAGTAGTAGACCATCTGGGAATCTTTGGCATACTTTTTTAAACATACTATGATTTGGGACATACTAATTCTATTTTCGTATACTATTTAGGACAGATAGTATGTGAATTGGGATGCAGCATTAGTGTTTGATCAAATCACTAAAACTATGAACATTAGAAATAGCTCAGGCAGTCACTAACCCTAACCCAAATTTTGTTAATATCATGTTAACATCATGCTGGTGCATTTGTTAGCAAGATGCTAACAATTTTAACAAATCGCTAACATTATTTTAGCAGGATGCTAATATGTTTAACATTATGCTGACATGGTTAGCCTGATTTTTCATCCTTTGGCAAACATTGTAAGCCTAATCGGTTATAAAGTTCACCGCAGTGTTGTCTTCAATAAGCCGTATGATTTGACACTGTATTCAGGTGCAACAAATGGTGCGGGATGAGTTTGGTGCTGAAATTTGCACAGAAAACAGAAGAAAAAGTAGGAGGTGGGATAATAATACTAATAGGCCTACTTCACTTCGCAAGCACCACTAATTCATGCAGAACTACACTAGGAATGCATTTAGGCAGAAGATCAAACTTATACAAAAGCACAACGATTTTCAAAAAGTGGCCTATTTTCCTGCTCCAGAATGAAAGCCGAACGTTTTGATGTCCATGGCCACAGGTTAAACGCAGCAGTCTTTTGAACAGGAAGATAATGGCCACGTCCTGTTTCAATATTAAACATGTCAGAGTGACAAAACATGCAAATTACACATGCAGCAACTCTGCAGCTGTCAAATTACACCGAAACGAGCATCTCTAATGCACTTATTGAATGTCCAGCAGGGGTTGAGGGGATGAAATGATGTTGGCCTCTGTACCAGCTGATGGGTAATGACGTGTCTTAACTCCTTCAGTCATAATGAGACTTTGCTGCTACTGTGAACACATACTGACCTCATCTGGAATTCTGTCCTTTCTGGAGGTCAGGCTGACCGGAACGACACACACAGATGGATGATTCCCTCCAGTGTTCCCTTAACCTTTTTGTTCTTACTGAGCTACAGCTATTACAGAATCATCCCACAAACATGTGCAGGGTGCCATTATTTACAAAGCTATCGAAGAAACGCACAAAAACACATTCCAATCCAGAACACATCACAAACATCTCTATTCTTCCCAGTATATTATCTAAACAGCTCTGTCATTTTCTTGATAAGCAAAATTGCTTAAGACGTGTTTTCAGAGAATAAATTTAACTGAATGTAGTGTGAGGTTTATGCTTAGAACAAGTTAGGGAAATCAGAGGAAAAACAAGAGGAAATACTGATTATTAATACTAATAATTATTTTTTTGCATTGCAGTTAATTTCTGCATTAGGCCATTTATCACATTTTGCTGATCTAGAGGTAATGCATTACTGTTTTCTATCAAAATGATTGCATGATATAACATTGTCAAAATCTTTGGTGCGAAACAAAAAGAAAAATATTATTATTATTATTATTATTATTATTATTATTATTATTATAGAATTATATATTCAGCCACCAATGGATACCTTTGTTGTGCCAGTTGGGTGGACCTTACAAATAGTTCACCCAAAAATGAAAATTTGCTCGCCCTCAAGACATCTGAGATGTAGATGAGTTTGTTTTTTCATCAGAATTTGAGAAATTTAGTTTTACATCACTTGCTCACCAATGAATGTGAATGGGTGCCGTCAGAATGAGAGTCCAAACAGCTGATAAAAACATCACAATGATCCACAAGTAATCCACACCACTCCAGTCCATCAGTTACAGTGAACAAGTTCTCTGGTCTGAATCAGGGGAGAAATCTGCACAGATCAAGAACAGTTTACGAGCCAAAAGAGTCCAAAACAGCTCTAAATGGATTATGGAATAAGATTTTAGCTGGAAGCAATGGTTTAAAGTTAAAAAACATCTTATGATGGATTTGTTTCTTACAAACACGCAGTTTTTCACTTCATGAGATAGTATTTGATGGACTGGAGTGGTGTGGATTACTTGTGGATTATTGTGATGTTTTTATCAACTGTTTGGACTCTCATTCTGACGGCACCCATTCACATTCATTGGTGAGCAAGTGATTCAATTCTAAATTTCTCCAAATCTGAAGAAGAAACAAACTCATCTACATCTCGAATGGCCTGAGGGTGAGTACATTTGTGAATATGCTTTGTATATTTATTATAATTTTGTAATCTGTATTCTATTCTTGTATGCAGTTTGTGTTTCTTGCATTCATCAGCTCTTTGTTTTCCTTCACAAGTTTACATTGTGAACATCAGTGGACATAAGGATGGACTCCAGCTGAAACGCTGATGCTTCATTTATCTCTGGCGTGTTTCTCTGGAGTCTTTCTGCAGGGATTTTTTCTTGTTCTGCGCGGGAGCAGCTTCAGGTGTGTGAGACGCGCTCCTGCATGGTTTCAGGGGATAATTGATTCTGACTGGTTAAACTGATGTGTTTTGGAGGCCAGAGTCGAGGTCACTCATGTAATCTGAGTCACCATAGAGATGAATGGATTCACCGGCGGATGTCAGGGAGGCTCTGCCTTCTTTTAAACATGACAACAGTGACAAAATAAACAGGTTTATATTAACATGAATGTGAAATGAATTTAGAGAAATTAGGGAATATTAAATTGATCAAATGTGAGAGTATAATGATACAAAAGATTTATATTTTAAATAAACGCTGTTCTTTTGAACTGTCTATTCATCAATGAATCCTGAAGAAATAAAATGTATCATGCTTTCCACACAAATATGAAGCAGCACAACTGTTTTTAACATTGATAATAATCAGAAATGTTTCATGAGCAGCAAATCAGCATATTAGAATGATTTCTGAAGATCATATGACACTGAAGACTGAAGTAATGATGCTCAAAATTCAGCTTTGATCAATCAATTACATTTTACAATATATTCACAGAAAACAATTACACTAAATTGTAGTAATATTTCACAATATTATTGTTTTTACTGTCTTTTTGATCAAACAAATGCAGCCTTGGTGAGCAGAAGAGACTTCTTTTGAAAACATAAAACCTTATTTACCTATATTCTTTATCATAATTGTTAACACCCTGGTTTATAGCGCCAATACCTTACCATTTACTGCACTTTATCAAAGTCCCTTTCAAGTAAAGTCTGTTCACTCGGCGGCCATATTTGAAACACCTCCGGGCAGCTCAGACAAGACCAAGTCCTATCTAAATGAATGGGGAATCCTGAAATCTTAAAAACTGCCATCTGAACTTACTATTAAATTACATATTTCAAATCAGCAACAAAATCTGAAATGAACTGCCCCATGAATGTTGTTTATGTTGTTGCTTATGCTCAAATAGCATTTAAAACGCCTATTTTTCAGGCTGGACCAGCCAATGCACATCTTAAGTGCGTTATGACTGCACATGTGCATTGTCTGGTCCAGCCTGAAAAATAAGCTTTTTAAACGCTATTTGAGGCTGCTGAAGTGACGCTCTTTCATTTAGAGGGTGGGACTATTCTTCTATATTGTGTGTTGCAGATTCTCTCATTCATAAGTATAGGAGTGAACCGTCTTTGTATTTCTGTAGTCTCAGAATATATTTTGTTAGCTGGTAAGTAGAAGAATAAAGTCAAAGAACGCTTTGCTAACATTCCCATTAAGTTATGAAAAAGTTATTTCTGAATGTTCTCTGAACTTTCAAAACATCCAGTTTTTTAAATGTTTAAAAATGTTTTTTCTTGGTTGTTACATTTGATCATTTTGCAAACATTATGCAAGCGTTACATTTGAATGTTCTCTAAATCATCTGAAACTAGTAAATAGCAACATTTAAAAATCAAATGATTTTGGAAAATGTCCCATGAACGACGTATAAATGTTGTTGTGCTAAGATTTTGAGAACATTACTAAAGACCAGATAACTTTGAACGAACATTCTATTAATATTACTGGAAGAATGTTTGTTCATATAACTTTGAAAGAACCTTGCTAGAAGTTATAGCCAAAGTTCCCTAGCTGAATAGAGCTTTATCACACGTCCTATATATAAGTGAAGCAGTGCATCACTTCTGGTCCCATCGCAACGCTAAAACGAATGGGTGAATCCTCTCTTTCTTCTGCAGCGTACCTGGCTGCTTTAATTCTAAACAACGACACTGTCTCAGTTTTCAGGATTTTCTGACACAACATGAACTGTGGAAAGCATGGATGAGACTGATGCGGTGGGATGAAGGTCCTTACGCAGGAGCACGTTTGTGATCAGTATGCGTTTCAAAACTGAGGATGTTTAGGACTACATCTCATATCTTCAACCTGCTGAAATGTTCCTATTAATATATTTCCCTTCCAAATGTGCATTCTGAATAAATACATTTATTTCCCTACTAATCTGCTGCAAGTTAGTCTTTTCATTAACAATGTTTTTCTCTTACTGATTTTTTTACATTTACATTTTTTAATTGAATTTGACTAAACACCCTTGCAAAATTAATTAGCCATGGTTTTATTATAGTAAAAATGTAGTAACCATGTTTGTTTGTTTTTTTCGCAGAAGGATTTCCATTTGTATTACCTCAATTATACTACACATACCATGGTTAAACTATGGTTGGCAAAACCATGGTTAATTTTCATAAGAGCAGTATTAAAATATGTGCCGAAGTTGCCTTAAAGAAATTTAGCAATGTTAAACATTTAGGCTAATTAATCTTAAACAGTATAACACGTTGACAGTGTGACTTTGAATATTAATTAAGAATTTTGGCATAAATATATGAATTACAAACAGTGAAATTGTCACATGTTCCTTGTGTGTTTTGCCCTGTCTGCTGTTTGCCTTGTTAGTTTCCATAGCTACCCTCATTAGTTGCCATAGACACTCATTGGACCACACCCACTCCTTGTTAGTTTCCATAGCTACCCTCATTAGTTGCCATAGACACTCATTGGACCACACCCACTCCTTGTTAGTTTCCGTAGCTACCCTCATTAGTTGCCATAGACACTCATTGGACCACACCCACTCCTTGTTAGTTTCCATAGCTACCCTCATTAGTTGCCATAGACACTCATTGGACCACACCCACTCCTTGTTAGTTTCCGTAGCTACCCTCATTAGTTGCCATAGACACTCATTGGACCACACCCACTCCTTGTTAGTTTCCATAGCTACCCTCATTAGTTGCCTTAGACACTCATTGGACCACACCCACTCCTTGTTAGTTTCCATAGCTACCCTCATTGTTGCCATAGACACTCATTGTGACCACACCCCTTTACTTCCTTGGTTAGTTGTCCATAGCTACCCTCATTAGTTTGCCTTTTATAGACACTCATTTGGACCACATCCCACTCCTTGTTAGTTTCCATAGCTACCCTCATTAGTAAAATGCCATAGACACTCATTGGACCACACCCACTCTTTGTTAGTTTCCATAGCTACCCTCATTAGTTAGCCATAGACACTCATTGGTTACCACAGCTTCCATCGTAAACATCTTGTTGAGTCTCCATAGTAACTCATTGGTTCCTTCGTGTTCTCCTGAAATGTGATTTAAATAGCCCTCGTGTTTTACTTGTGCTTGGTTAGTTGTTGAATGTTATGGTGTCATTCTTCTCCTTGTTTCCCCCGTGTTTTGGTTCTTTGTTAGTCCTTGTTTTGATATTAAACTGACTGCATTTAGATCCACATTCCCTGCGTGCCTACTTCATCCTCCAGTTCATAACAGAAATAACGGTGAAAAATGACAGAATAATGACTAAAATTGAATAAATATGTTCTGATATTTTTCATCAGGTCTCGCACAGCATCACAGTCACTATTAAGCGAGCACGGACACGTGTGTGGTGTTTACGAGCCATGGCTTTCTCAGACTTGCGTAGGATTAAAACTAAAGTTCTGTTGAGTTTGGAAGATTCTGTGCTCAGTAATCATCAGAATATCTCTTCACCGGTCTCTGATTTTGAAATCATCCTGCAGATGCTCATTTATACAGCGGTTTATTCAGCTAGGTGATTACAGCACATTGAAAAATATACATAACCGGAAGAATCGATCCACTGCTTCGACGAGTAATCAATTCTGCTGTGATAAAGGTCTATATTTACCTAATGAATCAGAAGTCTCGCACATTTAGGCTACATAAAGAATAGTTTTCTTCTGCGTGGCAAAATAAGGTGGATATGCTTATATTTGCAAATGTTAGTCACAGCTTCCATATAGATCTGTGAGTATATGGGGATCCACCAGGTCTCTAAATATAATGGTCAAATCATTCTAAAAAGACGTAATTACAAAAGCGATAAGTGTTTTCCAGTCCCCAGGGAGTGATTGATGTGAATGACTGTAATTATTACACTTATCAGACACTCTTCTGTGATGCTGTGTGGATTCAAACGCTTTGTAATCGATCTAATACGTCTGTAAACATGTTTATGCATGACTGCTGACTGAATAATCCTCTTTGATGCAGGGAAGCCTGGCTCCAGAGGAAGGTGTGTGACTCTGTCGGTTAGGGCAGATATAATTACCGCTTGTGCGGTTCGGCGAGAGACGAGAAGTCAAGAGAGCGATGGGATCAGATCTGTGCGGCCACATCAATCAACGGGGGGTTGTGTTTCTGTCTATCGGAGAGATGGACGAGAATCACTTACTTCTACTGCAATATGGAGCCGACATTGAGCACAGTATCCACCTGATGGTGGTGGATGAGGAGATCTCACAATGTAGAGCACTTTGAGTGCTTAGAAAAAAAAAAGCGCTATATAAATGTAATGACACGGACGCAAGCTATTTTCTCTGAATGTGCGAGACTTCCGGTTTACACTCTTAAAAATAAAGGTGCTTAAAAAGGTTCTTCAAGCGATGCCATAGAAGAACCATTTTTGGTTCCAAAAAGAACCATTCAGTCAAAGGTTCTTTAAAGAACATTTCTTTCTTACCTTTTTATCATCTGAAGAACCTTCTTTCACCACAAAGAACCGTTTGTGAAACAGAAAGGTTCTTCAGATGTTAAAGGTTCTTTATGGAACCATTTAGACAAAATAAGGTTCTTCTATGGCATCGTGAAGCACCTTTATTTTTTAGAGTGTATTAGCCGCTATGTAAAACTAGAATAACAAAGCGCACTAAACAGTAAAACTATTGCACCACAAACTAGTGTGTTCACAATCACGACAATACAGTAGAACACACAGAAAAATGGGGTTTAAAATTGTACCTTTTGGGGTAGGCCTACAACAGCTTGTCCCTGGAGCAGTACCCTTAAAAGGACATATTTGTACCTTTTTTACCCCTAATGGGTACATATTAGGACCTTAGAGTTAATATGTACCCTTAAGGTACTAATATGTACCTATTAGGGGTAAAAAAGGTACAAAGATGTCCTTTTAAGGGTACTGCTTTAGGGACTAACTGTTGTACCCCAAAAGGTACAATTCTGGACCCTTATTTTTCTGTAATATGATACGAAACACCAGTTTGCAGTATCATCACAACTAGCTGTTTTGTAGAGTTAAAATAACTGGAAGAGAATGTCACTGGAAGTCACACACATTCACATTACAAACGACACTCTTAAGGTGCGTTCACGCCATATAATTAACATAATTATGAGATACCAACTTGTAAAATGTCCTGGTAGAACTCGTAATTACAACTTGTGAAGTGGGACTTTTCTGAGAGCTACGACTTGTACTACCAGGACATGAATGCTTTCTTCAAGTTGGTATCTCGTAATTACGGTAATTACGATATGGCGTGAACGCACCTTTATAAGGTGTATACAGGTGGGCGGTGTTATGGTTATATCACATTATAGTCATTTTGGCTGAAAATTAATTGAAAATATTATTCATAAATTGCATGATCATGTAAAAACTTCCAATGTGGTAAACAAAATACTTACCAAATGATTTTGACCATTTAATCAGATTATTACAGCTTCACATTATGAAGCACTTGAGATCAAAACAAATGTTTCATAATGTGCTATTTTAACCCTATAGATTGTCAGTTATAAAAGATCTAAATTATCAAAACTTTGCTTTATCTTTTGAGGAATGTTTGTTTCCAGAAGCTTTATTTTCACTCTTCCTCAGCGGAGGAATGATCTTCACAAGCCTCCAAAACATCTTAAATCTCATTTTTTGAGGAATGTTTATTTGTTCATCTCTCCAATCATCATTGTATTGCGTTGCATTATATGTTTTGAAACTACGGTAAAGACTTAAGTAAATCACTTGAATTACCTGAATTATTCTAAATGGTGTTTGTGAGTGTTTTTAAAGCAAGGTTAACGCTATAGGAGCAGAACAGCATGCATATAATTAGTCTCATTTGTCTTGTGTTGCACCAGAGACTAGTTTTCTATCCAGGCCAAAACGTCTGCTGGCCATTTTTTCCTTCACACCTGATAAAACAAACACAATCTGTGATGAAGTATGTGTGTGTGAATGGTGTTCATTTAAATCAGTCATTAACGGTGGAGGTTATCAGGTCACAGAAAACTCAACGGGATCTGACAACCAAATCAAAGTGCCTTAATTACTGAGGCGAATAACCTTATCTTCAAAACCAATATTAACTGTAATACTTTTCTAAGTTTAAAGAGTCAGATGTTAATCTTGAGTGAAGCTTTTTAGCTAGAGAAACCAGAATTTGATCTTTTTCATCAATCGCATATGTGATGCAGTTTGATGAAGTAAATACATTGTGATATAATTCGGTTTCCCAGACCGATCGTACACTGTAAAAAAAAAAAAAAAAAAGTTGAGAAAATGTAAAAGTTTAAGGCAGCCAGCTTCAGCAGATTTTTGAGTTCTCAACTTTTTGTTGTATAAGCTGAAAACAACAAGTTGAGAAAACTCAAAAATCTGCTGAAGCTGGTTGCCCAGCCCGATCTCACGGCAATTCGTACATATTTTACGAGTTGCCAATTCGTATGAATTTGTACGAATGACCTACACCTAACCCCGCCCCTAAACCTACCCGTCACTGGGGTTTAGAGAAATCGTACTAAATCGTAACGAGTGAGGTTGTACGAATTCGTATGAATTAGCCACCTTGTAAAATATGTACGAATTGCTGTGAGATTGCGTTGGGTTGCCTTAAACTTTTAAGTTTTCTCCCAAAAAATGTTTGTCTTTTCTTTTTTTTTTTACAGTGTAGGCTCGAGAAGAACTTGCCTGTAGGAACAAAAGAAAAAAAAAAAATCACACCTAAAATCAAAATTAAAGACAAAATTGAGGTCTCTTCTGCTTTTTAGACGTTTCTCCTGAGAAAAAGAGCCCATAATCTCACATGTATCTCTTCTAGAGCTTCAGAAAACTGAGCTCTTAAAAGTGTCTCAAACTGTTTGCCACGATACCAAATTGATCTGCATATGAACTCAATCGTTACTGAGCTGCTTCACATTCATTTTACAGCTCTGCACTCTTACTGAATGACAACTAGAGACTCGTTTTGGGTCGAAAGTTTGGGAGTTTTGGGAGAAATAACCAAAAATCGATACTTAAATGAAACATACTTGAGTTTCGTGATCTAAAACTATTTATGCATTTAAATCAGTGTGGATTTTCAAAGATTAGCTGTACTCGCCTCAAACTAGGAAAACGAGAACAACAGATCGAACAAAACCAGCGTCCAGAGACTTTATAGAAAAGTCTTTTCTACCCCAGAATGCATCTGGTTTTGGACGTTCACCACACAAACACATTTAAGAAGGTTCTTCAGTCATTCTAATGGAAATCTGTCTATTCTTTTCTTGACCTTTGACCCTGAGCAGAAGAACAATGTCACATGCCACGGTTTTCATTCAGCATCCGCTTGACTCTGTGAAGCTGTAAATTGCCCTCGAGGTTCATACAAAAGACTCCTGAATCTCAGCAGACCAGAGCGAGAGAAGAGGAGGAGTCTGGTCACATATGATAGGATGCCAGTGTTTGCATATTCTTTGTGTTTTATTCATGTATTTGTGTGTGTTTTATTCCATATTTAGACATTAGCTCTTCTCCAAAATCTATTGAGCTTCCTGTCCGCTTATCAAATACACAGCATGTCACCGTCGTCATGGTAACTGCTGGTAAGATGAGAAAACTCAAATTGCATATTTCATTTATTTGTTTATTTGGCCAGTAGACATGCAAAAGTAAGTAAAAGTGTTTGGGTTCATTTTCTGATACATTTTTTTGCAGCTGACTGAATTATTTAGATATTTGTATGCGTTTATATTTCTCTCAGCTCATCCATTTTTATAAAGCTTGCATGCATTCAGGGACTGGCTTCAGTTTCAAGGTGTAGTCGCTGTTTTGTTTTAGCATTATTTATGTATTGTTATAATATTTATTAATATTTTAAATCAGTTTTTTTTGCATTTTCAGTGTTAAGTTAAATTTTAGTTTACGTTTTTGTAATTTTGTACTTATGTCTTTTTAAAAAATTTTAACTTCGTATTGCAGTTTCAGTTTTAGTAATTTCCATACTTAAAATTATGCATATTTAATTTTTTAAAATAAAAATCCAATTTTGTTGTAAGATTTGTTTTAAATCTGTATAAAAAGGTATCACAACAGTGTTATTTTAGTATTATTTATATACAATTACAATATTAATCAATATCTTTAATTAGATTAGATTTTTTGCATCTTTAGTTTTCATTTTAATTTTAGTTTAAGTTCTAGTAATTTTTGTTATGTACATTTGTCATTTTTTTATAGCTTTAATTTTTATTCTAGTTTCAGTTTTAGTAATTCCAGTACTCCAGCTTAAAATTGTGCATTTAATTTTTTCTTATAAAAAAATTAAGTTTGTTGTAAGAATTTTATTTTTAAACTCTACATAGTTATCACAATTTTAGTATTATTTATATACTATCATAATATTAATATTTAGATTAATTTTAATTAAAAATATTAGTAATTTTGTATTAGGCTTTTGTCATTTTAATATGTTTTTTTAATATTATTTTTTTTAATAATTTTAGTACTTCAAATAACTTTTATTTCAGTTATTAAGGCAATATTTCTAATTTAAGTTTTCTGAAGTTTTTCCATGTAATATATATATATATAATTGATTTTCTTTCAGCTTTTCAGTTGACAATTTTTATTGGTTTAATTTTTTTATTGATTTATTGTAGTTAACAATAACTACACAGAGTGCAATTAAATCTGGTCCAATCTGAAGAGGCTCTCAGCAGCACAGAGACAGATGTTCATTTTAGCGCTCTGTCTTCCACAGCAGACGAAGACGTTCTCATTAATAAGACTATATGAGTTCCATCACTTTTAATTAAACATGTTCTCCTCCTATAAAAATATATTTAGTAAATTTCTTGCTGTAAATATATCAAAACTTAATTTTTGATTAGTAATATGCATTGCTAAGAACTTCATTTGAACAACTTTAAAGGTGATTTTCTCAATATTTAGATTTTTTTGCACCCTCAGATTCCAGATTTTCAAATAGTTGTATCTCAGCCAAATATTGTCCTATCATAACAAACCATACATCAATGGAAAGATGATTTATTCAGCTTTCAGATTATGTATAAATCTCAATTTCGAAAAATTGACCCTTATGACTGGTTTTGTGGTCCAGGGTGGTTTTTGGGAGAAACAATTTCTAAAGTTATAATATTTCGTATTTCAGTTTTGGTTATTTCGAAAATGAGAAATTTTGTCTGGGAAATTAGCTGCCATAAAATGAGTTTAAGGTATTAGATTTTATTTTAGGTTAACATTTATTTTATTTCAAGAAATTAAAATTTAATGTTTTATTAAATATATATATTTTTTATTTAACTATAATAACCGTGATATATAAAATGACAAAAGCACAATCCAAAATTAATGAAACCCAATACATTCTCATATATTTGTGTTTTCTGCAAATGATTGTGTGTTCTTGATGTAGAAAAGATCAAAACCACCAGCTGTTTGTTTTCCTGGAGTGTCTCTCTCACACACACACACACACACACACACACACACACACACACACACACACACACACACACACAGAGTTCTGGATAAAGATATCTCTCTTCATTCACACACAGGAAGTCACCGGATCGTTCAGATGAATTCAGCGTCACATGTTCCAGACAGCATTCACCGTATGATTTGTTTTCATCTCACGTTCCAGCGCAGATGGAGGAGGAAGAGGAAGAGGAAGAGGGGAATGACAGCCATTTAACACTCGGTGACTGACGGCACTTCACTGCAATAATTCACTCGCAGTTTCTGCTTTTGTTTCAAATTCTGTTAAGAAGCCAAAGCTTGAGAGCATCAGAAATTGCCACATTTCGGTAAAAAAAAAATGTTCTTCCTCAGGATTGTTGTCTTGTTTTCCAGAACAAATATTTAAATATTCTTAAATCAAGAGCTGCAACATGACTTTAGATAAGAAGCCTTGTTTTCTGAAAAATAAATAGAAGTTAGGGGAGTTTTATAGTTAAAACACGATAAATATCTGAAAATGGGGTCACAAAAATTAACTTAGTTTTTGCCCGTTGCTTGAACACATTTTGCAAAACTTCGCTCATTGTGCCAAAACTCTAAACACAAGTAAACATGACACAACACTGGGAAATATACCATTCACATCTGTGCCAAATTGAAACTCTACTCTCAAAACCTAAACTCTGCTATCAAAACCTAACATTCCTTTGTCAAAATGTAACTCTGTTGACAAAATGACACATACTTGCATCATATGCAAACACTTTCAGATCAGGGGGAACACACTAGTTTACTTTATATAAAACACTGCAGTCTTTGATTTTCATTGTTTATTCAGAAGGCATATTTTCAGGAGACACATTTTCAAACAACCAAAAAAGCAAATAGGCCTACTCAATATTGTACATTGCAGCACTGTACATTGCAGTACCATGAATTCAGATAAAGCTAAAAACAAAAAAACAAACAAATACAGTAATAGAAAAAACACTATACCGTAAACACAAAAAATCATGACAATTGTGCATACGTGGGCTCATGGATCCCGCCGTCTGTTGGGGTCTGGCCACAGGACCTCATCGACATTGCAAGCAATGTCTTCTCCCGCTAGGCACCGGGGAAAATATCCTCTTGCATGTCGAAACCATCCATGGATTGCTGTCACCTGAATGTTGCCGCAGGCCTGTTCCATTGCCTGCAGAAGAGGCATGCGGGCATGTGGTTGGCGGTCATATACACGCCATCTCCAAGCCGAAAAAAATTCCTCTATAGGGTTTAAAAATGGCGAGTAAGGGGGCAAGTATACCACTTCAAATTGATTGTGGTTGGTGAACCAGGCCTGGACCAGAGCAGCCCGATGGAAACTGACATTATCCCATATCACCACAAACCTGGGCTGATCTGGTCTGTTCTGTACAACTATATTATGGAGAGCATCTAGAAATGTGAGTATATGTTGGCTATTGTATGGACCTAGTTTTGCATGATGATGCAGAAGCCCTCGAAGGCTTATGGCGGCACACAATGTGATATTTCCCCCGCGCTGCCCTGGGACGTGCACAATTGCCCTTTGGCCAATTACATTACGACCACGTCGTCTTGTTTTGCTCAGGTCGAATCCAGCTTCATCAATGAAAATGAATTCTTGAGGCTGTGCAGCTCCATCCATGGCCAAGATTCTCTGTAAAAAAAAAAAAGAGAACATATTACTGTACTACAGTGCTACACATACAGAACCCTCACCCCATCACACAGGTACCTGTGTAGCTCTCAGAATGGATCCATGTGGTACTGATATGGTACATATTCAGCTGCTACTGGATTTCACCAATACTGTATTGTAAATGTAAAGGACAGTTACACTTACCCGTACATATTCAGCTCGAAGTCCTTTGACCCTGTCACTGTTCCTCTCAAATGGGACTCTGTAGAGCTGCTTCATGGTGATGCTGTGTTTTCCCAAGATGCGTCTGATGGTGGTGATGCTCACATGGTTTATGTTGTTGAACACTTGCCTGTCTGCAAGTATTTTCTGTCGTAGCTGGTGGAGACGGATGGCATTGTCTGCCCTCACTAGGTCCACAACGGCAAGTTCCTGCTGTTGTGTGAACAGGCGTTGGCGTCCTCCCCCAGAAGGTCTTCGAGTCATTCTAGAGAAATACAACCACATATTGTCATCGGTTTGCTTATTTTTCTTACAGTACTTTACTGTATATATTGTATCATCCACTGTACAACACTGTACTTCAATATAAGTAATCATGGTATGTTTCACAAAAACTACCACTTTGGCTGCAAAAGGAGCATTAGCACCCTGCAAAACCCTGTACACTTGATATGGTAATGTGATACACTGTAGAACAGTGCTATAAAAACCATCTGAGTAGAGTAGAAGGTAGAGAGGTGAAGACATACCTGTATTCTAGTCGGAATGTTCTTATTACAGATGCCACTGTGAAGCGGCTTAGATGTGGGTGGACTCTCTGCCCAGCTTCCCTCATAGTCAGGCCATGGTTGATGACATGGTCCACCAAAGTTGCTCTTATATCATCAGAAATATGGGTCCGTGCATGGCCTCTTCGACCTCCTCCTCCTCCTCCTCTTCCTCTTGCTCTCCCTCCATCCATGCTTGCAAAGTTCTTGAAGTGGCTAAACTGAGGGCTTTTTGTAGTTGGCTAATTGGTGTTCAGTTTTGCAAGTAAGTGCCTTCAAGTGTGTATTTGAGTGGTTGCAATTACCCGATGTGTTTTGTATTTTGGATACATGTGTTTTCCAAATGGCACCCTGAGATTTCATTTTTGAACGAAGTATCTTATGTATGAAATAGAGTGTAGTATGCAGGACCATGTGTGTTGCATAAAGGAGTAAGTGTGTTGCATAATTGCAACTAGAGTGCAAAGCAGCGCTTTTGTTTAAGGTATGAGTACATGTGTTTGAGGTATGGTAACAAAAGCTTCAAGTTGTGTTACTTTAGTCTAAGCATGGGTCTATAGTGTTCAAGCAACGGGCAAAAACTGTAATTCAAAAGGTAAAAGTTTTTTTTTAACCCATTGGCAAATATTTTGTTTAGTTTATGGAAAGTAAATAATTAATATCTTGTTGCAAAAAATATACAGTATATATTCTGTATATTTTTTGTTAAATAACATGAGTAAAAATACAATATCTAAAACTCTAAACCAAACAATCACGACAAAATTATTATAAAATATTACAATATATAGACAAATTTTCAATTTAATTAAAGGGGACCTATTATGCCCCTTTTTACAAGATGTAAAATAAGTCTCTGATGTCCCCAGAGCATATATGTGAAGTTTTTAGCTCAGAATACCCCACAGATAATATTTATAGCTTGTTAAAATTTCCACTTTTAGGGTGTGAGCCAAAACGCGCTGTTTTGAGTGTGTTGCTTTAAATGCAAATGAGCTGTTGCTCCCGGAGAAGAGGGCGGAGCTTCAAGAGCTCCAGCTCCGCATTAGCAGTGCTAGCCTTTGCAAATAAACATTACACTATTAATACAAGCCTGTTATCTTTACAGAAAACTACTCGGTTTCAAAGTCAGTCATCTGATTATACTGTGCATAATAAATTTGCGTTCATGAATTACACAGACGGGGAGCACGGCGGGATAAAAATAACAACATAGCTGGTCTCATGCTATCACAAACTTTATAAGTCCTACTTCTGATGAGCTTGACAACTTCAAGCGATCGACTCACGTTGCTTTCATATGCAACTTTTAACCACCACATGCACATTCACAATCATTCTGGTAGCACTTGAAGACAGCATCAGTGAAAACACAGAGACAATGATAGCTTTAGCAATTAGCCTCACAGAGTGCCAAGAAGCTCTTTCAGAAGGCAATTTGGAAAACAAACGCGTGATACTTACTTTGTCTGGAGCTGACGTTCACGCACGAAGTGTTGGTATTGATTCTTAAACATTTAGGGGACATTACTGATTTTTCCTGGGATATTTCCTTTGAAAATGAAATTTAAGCACAGTGTCCTCGGCTCAGATGGGGGGAGATTATGGCGAATCCTATGTTCATTAGTGCATCTCAAAACACAACACTTGTAAAGCCTCTTTGGTGCTGACAGTATATAAATAGACCAATTTCATGTTAGTAAACATTGTGACGTTTTTCTGTGGGCGGAGCTTAGGTGGTGGCAGAAAGATTCCACTGACCGCTTCACTAACGCTAGCTATGAAGTCTCTTAGCTTGTTTTTTTAACAATAACTTGAGAAATTCAGATTTTACCTGCATATGTAAGGGCTGCATACCTGCATACTGTCCGGGACCGCGTTATTTGAAAAGGTTAACTTTAACGGACGAAATTGGCCGACCTGTACTCACTCAAATGATGGACGATCTGACAGGATTCCCTCCGGTTGAGTGACTCACATCTAACGTCTATAAAGACAAACTCACCGAGTCATGATGAAGATGTAATATACTTATTTCAATTTCAGCAGGCAACTATTTTTACAGCTACATTATTATTCCAGCCACAATTACTCATAACAATGTATACACATGATTAAGCATATAAATCGTCCGTTTGTTGTTTTACACACATGCACACAGACATTATTTCATACACGACGTAGTAGCTACTGAGATCCATAAGAAATCCTCAGACGCGCCCATAACAACAAAAGACAATACTTTATTTAACCTTTTCTGATTAGAAGTGTGCGCTGCATGCAAACGCAAGCTTTTTTGACGATCTGTCCAGTCCGCTTGTTTTATCTCGTTTAACCACAGCTGTCGTCGTTTTTTTTTTTTTTTTTTTAATTCTGACTTTATTCTCGCAATTCCGAGATTATATCTCACAATTCTGCTAAGAAAAATCAACTCGTCATTCTCTCTTTTGAGTTAAGCAAATTTCACCAATGTCATATTGAGATAAACGGGTGGATTTCCTGAGTCTCTACACCCTCGAACACCCGCCGATAGCTTGTTTGACACCGTCCCGCAGAGAGATATAACCACCACTTTATATTTCCTGCTCTTTCCTGCCCGACCGGATCATTTCTGCCTCCTGTGACTCTAAACGCTGCGTTTAGGAATGATGCTGTGCAGGATCACTTTAGTTTTGCATTTTTACATTTTTGTATTACACCTATAGTTTAATGCATCACATTGGTCTAAAACCTACTGACTTTGCTCACACAGGGAATAACAACTTACAAATTTACCATTAATTGTTTGACAGCACTAAATATAATAAAATACAATATAACATTTGAAGTGGATCAAAAAATTTCAACAAAGTTGTCCTGAGACAAGACTGCATTTTGATGAAACAACTTTGATGAAAGGTTTTGATCCACTTCAAACTGACTACATTGACTACTGTAATGTAATATATAATATAATATAATCAGCTTTTTTGTGGTTTGTAT
This sequence comes from Aspiorhynchus laticeps, assembly GCA_023376895.1. Classification (NCBI taxonomy): domain Eukaryota; kingdom Metazoa; phylum Chordata; class Actinopteri; order Cypriniformes; family Cyprinidae; genus Aspiorhynchus; species Aspiorhynchus laticeps. The sequence goes on along the minus strand of CM041815.1, from coordinate 27,894,510 downwards.
TTTTTATATTAAAATCATACAAAATGGTACTCAAATCTGTGATAAACTAGTTAGGTCAAAAGTAATCTACAATAGTCAGATTGTATGAAGAAAGAAAGAAAGACAAAAGAAAAGCCTGAAACAGATTAGCAGTGAAATTAAACTGGGTTTATCTAACTATTCAACAGGAAAATAACTTTTCACACTCTGAATACGGCCTCTGAGTGTGGAAACGGGTCACTGACTGGAGAACAAATTTAAACCAATGTGCTAATTTTCCAAAAATAATGTCTGTCAATTGTTTCGGTTTGTTATTTCACACAAATTGAACCCAATTTTCAGTCGTGATTAATAATCAGGATGACCAGGCGAGTCATTTTCCTTTCACTTAACCTCTTTGACCGTCCTGATTGTGTGACTGATCAAGGTCCCGTATAAAGAGAAGAAATCTCAGTTCTTACACCCCTATAACCACACAGATCCAATCAAACAGCAAATCAAAGCCACGACTCAGATAAAAGCCTGTAATGTTGGTTTAGGGACATCAGCATATAGAAGCACATCTCAGATCCTCCTGCTGAATAAAACAAGCATGGAAAGGTTTTAGCGGGCCTGGAGTGTCATAATACGGGACGTCTCGGCTCTTCAGTCACATCCGCCGTCGTTATTATAAAGTCATGATTCAAAAAGCTGCTGCATTATACAAGCTGACAGTAATACGGATGAAAAGGTCCATGCGAGGACACTTTGAATACTTCGAGAATGCCTGAAAATGATTTTTACAACAACATTGTGTTTAGATCAATTGCATGTTTAGATTTGATGGTGTAAGTCAGAGGTTTATTAAAACAGATCGTGTTTGTTGAAGGCTATTCAACAAGCCATTGTTTATATAAGACATTGTTTCTGTCTGACTTCCAGAGGAATATACGCTTTTGTATTCTGTTTATAAAGGGGTTATGGGTCAAGAATGCTTCATATTTGTATTATGAATGTTTGTCTGTTCAATCTGATCTGCTATGGAGCTATAAGTCTTGTAAGTTTCTTCTTATTTTCTCATGGTTTCTCAGATCTTGTAAAGATCGATCAGACAGACAGCAGTGACAGATGTTTCAGGCCAAAATCTGCTATGGATGACAATATTGCAGGGAATAAATTAATTCACAAACAAAGATATGTTATAATCAATCTGCCCGTGCAATATTCCCAGCATAGATGAGGTTTGCATTCAAAATTGGGAATTTTCATGGATTTTTAAATTAAAAAAAAAAAAATTAAAAACTATTTTACCATAATTGTTTGTTGTATAGCTTTAGGAATGTTATTCTTTATAGTTATCTAAAAAAAAAAAAATAAAGAACGTATATTATGAACATATATTTTTTGAATAGTGTTATACTGAGTGCAGTGCTAATTCTTCACTGCATGTCTTTAGTAAATCCTGACAGTACTACTTTAAGGCCAAAAGATGGTTTGCGCTGATGCAAACTGTTAGTAAATCTGGCCCTAAAACTTCGGAGAGTGTTTGCGAATCATTTTGCAAGTTAAAAGATTTGTGATACGCGCTCCGAAGTCCCGATCTGAAATGATGGTTTGTGAGTCATTATTCAGAACGGAGCTTCCGAGCGCAGATTGCGAATCATTTGATTTAAGTTGGGGAATTCAGAGTGTGTAACGCAAATCTTTTATTTTTATTAAACAGTACAAAACATCAAACCAAGGCAGTACAGTTAAAAACAAAAAGAAAGAAAGTTGTCACGATTCACACAAGGAGCAAGGGAACGAAGGAGCGAGGAAACGCTGGAGTAAACTCAAAAGACTTTAATGATAAATCCAAAAGCATGGAACATGGAGAACACTGAATGACGCAAGACACCGGATGCTGGAGACACGGAAACACAGGCTGTGTTCGAAATGCCATACTATCATACAACTCTTACTATTTCTGCAGCATGCAGTATGTATGCTGCGCATAGTATGCAAATTTTCTGTATGCATGGAATACCCGGATTACCTACTATATTTGCCAGAATCTGCTAAATATAACTCAAGTACACTGAAATCAGTACAGAAGCTGTGTTCCGAATGACATACTATCATAAAACTCCTACTATACTGCAGTATGCTGTGTGTATACTGTGAATAGTATGCAAATTTTCTGCATGCATGGAATGCCCGGATTACCTGCTACATTTGCTGAAATTTGATGTATGCATCTGAGGACGCTGCGTGGGATACTGTTTCCCAGAACACAACGCGCTTCATGTGACGTTTCATCTTCAAACGCGTGAGTGAACTGGAGGCAGGGAATAGTAGTTATAAATGTTACACTTTTATATGTACGTATATACATTTCCATGTAAACTACAAACTGTGTATCTAAAAACAATATAATTTGTAGGACATAAATTACTTTAATCTCTACGGCGCTTTTCCGACCAAGTCAAATGAAGTCTTCTTTATCTCTGAAGTGGATCAAAAAAGTTAATCAAAGTTGTCCTAACACAAGAACGCATTTTGGTTTTAGGTTTTAGGGCAACTTTGATGAAAGGTTTTGATGCACTTCAAATGTTGACTACTGTACATTGTTTCAAAGATATTAAATAATAATATAACATTGCAGTAATATAATATATAAATAAAATTAATATTTCAGTTATGCAAGCATAGTTAAATTCCGCTGTCAAGCAGCTCTAAAAAGAAATGGAGTAGACCAATTTGTTGTCAGAGGCTTACATTAACTCCGCTCACCAATGCCTGGCTGTGATAAACAGCACTGCAACAGACACATGTGTTTCTGTACCAGTGGCGCAGTGAGTAGAGCACACGAGATGTGTGCTGCTGATGCGAGCGATACGAGTTCGATTCTGACTTTTGTCAAACTCGTGCAACTCCTTTTTCCATCACATACCAGATCAGAAAGGCATTTATTTTCAATAAAAAATTAAGTAAATATTTGAATAGTGGAAATTAAACGGCTCATTAATAATACAGTGTGCTTAGCTGTAGGTAGGTTTTTGTCCCCATAAAGTGGCGTTCATCAAATAAAATTTATGATAATTTACACTCAATGTTATTGTATACTGTTTTATAATGTACTACTACAGTACTGAAGTACAAACATCTGCCACCTAACTACTATTTACACACCTGTTGCTCAAGAAAATGCTGCTATTTTAGTGTAAACAGAATTGATCATTATTTGCACTTAGTGTAAATATATCACTCTTTCCAATTAGTGTAACTGCCAAAAATATAATTGTTCAGTTAAAGACAGCTCATTGAGTTCAGTCCAATAGCCTTTGTAAAGTTCTTCAGTTATGAAATGAATTCAATTGGGCAATATAGCATTGTTTACTAATATGAAGCCTTATTAACAAGCCTTTGTAAAAGAGCACATTTGTTTGTAAGGTAACAACCTTGACAGCTGTGCTGAATTAATGTTTGTGTTTGTCATGTGACAATTAAGCATACTACTCTGAAACATTTGTTGTATATTGTATACTGTTTCACACACTATTCTTTAAAAAATAGTAGGCAGTATGCACTGTGTACTGGGCAGTAAGCAGTAAGCAAGTATGCCATTTCGAACACAGCCACAGGGCTTAAGAACACAGGAGAGAACGAGAATTAACAGAACACAGCTGGAAACAAATGAACTAATTAGGACCAAACGAGAACAGGAAAAACCAAATAAGGATGAGGGAGAAACTGGGTCAAGGAACACATGGCACAAAGACAAACACAAAACAGACCATTATTCTGTGACAAAAGTAAAGACAGTATTCACAAATACAAATCTCTGAAGAAAATTAACCATGGTTTTATTATAGTAAAAGTGTAGTAACCATGGGTTGTTCTCTATAACCACAGTTTTAACACAAATAACATTGGTTAAAGTAGCAAAAACATGGTTCATTTTTAGAAGGGATGTGTCGCTAGGTTAACAAACAAACAAACAATAAATTAATAAATAAATGTACACCTTAAGAGGAGACATAGGATGAGTATAGAGATGCAGTTTTCACTGATTTAGGTTTAACAGAGCTTTGGATAGTTTCCATGTACTTGTCTAGATCAACTGAGTAAAGAAAAGAGATTTAGAGCCAGATTTTTAAGTATGAAATTAAATTTAGCTAGCAAGAAACACAAATTAATTCAGTTATATTTTCCTATATTCTCTTTTGAGTAGTCAAACAATCCTAAGAAAACATATTTAAACCAGAAAGAAAGCTCACTTACAAAATGAGATTTAAAAATCTGACATTGGCAAAACAAGTGAATGAAATCTTCCTCAGAGGAGAGACAAAAACGGCAACTCACTTCAATGTCTTATGTCATATTATAAATACGTTCATAAGCTTTTTGTGAAATTTGGATTAACTCATTAATCTGTTGTTTGACCTCTTCATATTTAAGGAGAGAACTGTAGTTTCCAAAATCACTTGTAATGATTTTCAAGGGTGTAGAATTCAGCAGGGATGCTCGGGAAATGTTCCAATATCCAGCGACTATTAAATTGTCCCTAGCAATAATTTTGATCAAACAATTAAGTATATGTATATGTAACCACTGTTGTTGTGATTTCGCTCTCAATGACATACAGTATATTTAATACATGGATGGAGTAAGAACATATAAGGTTTATTTTTTTAATAACTTAATTTTTATTAATCATTATTGATGTTGGTGCCGATAGCCTCGTGGTGAGTGCACTGTGTCCCTGGACCACAAAACCAGTCATAAGGGTAAATTTTTTGAAATTGAGATTTATACATCATCTGAAAGCTGAATAAATAAGCTTTACATTGATATATGGTTTGTTAGGATAGGACAATATTTGGCCGAAAATCTGGAATCTGAGGGTGCAAAACAAAATCTAAATATTGAGAAAAATCGCCTTTAAAGTCATCCAAATGGAAGTTCTTAGCAATGCATATTACTAATCAAAAATTACGTTTTGATATATTTACAGTATCTTCCTGGAACATGATCGTTACTTAATATCCTAATGATTTTTGGCATAAAAGGAAAATCAATAATTTTGACCCATGCAATGTATTGTTGGCTATTGCTACAAATATACCTGTGTTACTTATGACTGCTTTTGTGCTCCAGGGTCTTTGGCACTTTGCTGAACCCGCTCCCCTCTCTCCACCCAATGCTTTCCTGTCTGCCCTCTACTGTCCTGTCTAATAAAGGCATAAAAAGCCCATAAATATAACCTAAAAAAGTCATTATTTATTTTACAGTTTATATATTTTATCCTATAGCTTATACAGTTCTACAAGTTACAAGTCAGACAGAACTACTGTATATAGACTGTAAACTATAATTCAGCGTTGTGGGCTGATGCTTGACCTGGATTACAGATGTATGAATTTTACACCCACTCTTGTTCTGAAGTGGTTACTGTACAGTTTAGTGAACATAAATGTGCACTGAACCATAACCGGACATGTCACAGCCTGTCGGATGGTCTAATGGCTTTTAAAATGTCACTTTATCTGAGAATGATTTGACATCCTGACACTGTCACCGGTGCTGAGTGAAGACTGTAGCCCTCGCTGAATAAAACATATACATGCTTTATTAAGAGTGACAAATGTGTTTGCCTCAGTGTGTGTGTGTGTGTGTGTGTGTGTGTGTGTATCTCCCCAACTTTTAATAACTTGTATTTCTAAAATATATTTATATCTAAAAGATTTAATACAGAGTGGTTATCATTGGGTTGAGATTAAATCTTATGACCTCTAGTCCATCTGAGGACACACTGTTAAATCTATTCACATAATGTAAGCAATACATACATGCCTACTATGCTAAGGTTAGGGTGTGATGAATGATGAACATTTCTTTGAAGCATTTCTCTACACACTTTTTTTTTTCTACAGGAAATTGCTTTAGCTGAAGGTCCACAAGTCTCTTTATGTTATTTTGTGTGAGCTTTGTTATTGTAAGTCACAATGCTTCATCCAAGGCTTTTCTTTGGACAGTGAATGTCAATCCAACCCTCACGGCGGGAGAAGATGAAGACGACGCTTTATATGACCTCGGAGGCACATGAGGGACACACAAGGCTCCAAGGGGACCGCCGGAGGTAAAGGTCTCAGAGTTTCTACACTGAACTGAGGAGACCTGAAGATATTTCATAACCTGCACAGCATATGATGCTTTGGCACAACGAGTAGATCTCTTAAACTTTTTTAATGCGTTATAATAATTTCTGATCCGCAAGCCATTATACGAGGCCGTATAACAAATTTAAAAGAGATTCTCTCATCTTGAATTGATTACTCGACTACTGAACACAGTTTGCAGCCTCATTCTGGACTAAATGAGAGCGTAAAGTCTACGTTTCAGGCAAAGAAAAGAAACACGACTGGAAAATCTGTCTGGCTCTATTTTAACCCTGTTTACGGTCTTTGCTCGGCCTCATGGGATGCCCACTCACTGACCGGGAAATGCTTTGTCTCTTTTAAAGCCTTTGTTTTTAAAGAACTCTCTTAGTCTTATTGTAAAGGAAAAGGGTTTATGGGTTTGGTAAGTGAAATATTTTATGTCTTTTAAAACTTGTAGAATGAAGATGATGAAAAGGATTTCTGGTTCATCAGCAGGACAACAGCTTCAACAACCAGGGTCTAAAATAAACATTCTTCAAGCACTAAGTGAATTATAATAGTAAAAAATGCCATTGGTAAGTAAATGTAGTTGTTTGCTCGTAATGATCTCTTCTACTCACCAAGGCTGCATTTTTTAAATAATAATAAAAAAAAGTAAAAATTTTTACAATTGTGGAATATTATTACAATTTAAAATAGCTTTTTTTTTTCTATGTGAATATTATGTTAAAATGTCATTTATTCCTGTGATCAAAGCTGTATTTTCAGCATCATTACTCCAGTCTTCAGTGTCACATGATCTTCAGAAATCATTCTAATATTCTGGTTTGCTGCTCAAGAAACATTTCTGATTATTATCAATGTTGAAAACAGTTGTGCTGCTTCATATTTTTGTGGAAACGGTTATACATTTAATTTTTCAGGATACTTTGATGAATAGAAAGCTCAAAAGAACAGCATTTATTTAAGATAGAAATCTTGGGCCTCATTTGTAAAGTGTGCATACGCTCAGATTTGATTGTGTGCGTACGCTTAAATCCACACCAACTTAGACGTGGAAAAGTGCTTAGTGTCACGTCAGGGTCTGATCAGACGCATGTACTTTTTCTTGTTCGAGTACTACAGGTTTTTTGGAAATGTAAGCTTTTCTTGCAGCTCGCTGTTCTAAATTAAAGAATTTGGATGATGACTGGTGATCTTTTATATGTTAATGACATTAATTAGGAGTCATTTACAAAGCAGAGAGCTGAAACCATTCAGTTGCATGCAAGTTCAAGATCATTTGCGATTCATAGATTTCACATCTGAAAGAGAGGCATACGTGCATTTTCTATGCGTACGTTCATTTTTATGAATCACATGTATGCATATTTTGAGAGATGATCGTAAGATCAAATTTAGGATGGTTTTTGCACAACATTTTATAAATGAGGCCCCTTATGTGTACAGTCAGTTGTGGCCCTAAGGGTGCAAGTTTGATTCTCAGTATGTATGTATAATATAGATATATATAGAGAGAATTAAACTCGTGAAACATGTATGAAATATTTATGGCCGCTACATTTTCTCAGTTCATTCGCCATAGGCGAAGACTTAATTTTACACCCTGCCAACAATCATCTTGCTACTGGTGCAGCGAACATACATATTACACTATCTCCTGCTGAGTTTAAAGTCTATTAGCCGTGGAAAAAAATACATTTCATTAAATTCATATTAAACAAACAAGAAATAACCCGCCATTGGTAAATATTACTGTATACGCCAAGCTGGCTGTCTTTGTTTGATGTTAATCCCAGAGTACCTGCCTATATCTTTGAGTTTAAATGAGAGCAGACTCAATTCGTCTCACTAGGGAGAACCCTTTAATTGCACTGAAAAGGCAATGCAATTGAAATGGATCGGGTGGAGGGGAGCAGTGAATTGACTTAATCATTTGTGAAATGCAGTGTTTGCATGTTAAGAGAAAAACTGCCGCAGCGATTAGCAACAGAGATACTGTCCTCCAACACTCTCAGAGCCACTGCAGCAGAGTCACTGAGAGGGGAAAGTTTGATGCTTCGGGTTTGTCGACAGCTCTGTCATGTTCATCCAAACCCGTGCGACTCTCTTTATCCAGTGGAATACAAAAGGAGGAATTGTGGCCTTTTGAAATGTTGCAATTGTGACCAGACGCTGTCACAGGACAAAAGTCCTAATAAAGCGGCAGAAAAACAGTCTGTATGACTTTAGAAACTGTTCTGTATTCCAGCGCGAGTCCATTTAAAAATGCTCAAATACCCACATCAGCTCTAAATTGAGTGTTTTCTGGTGTCTGTCTGTTCTGAGATGACGGACTAAATGTCTTTGTTTACACAGTCTGGGTCGTGACGACCATCTGAGGAGCGTTTCAGAATCTTAAACCTTCATACAAGAAACTATAACAGAGAAAAGACAGAGACCGAGTGAAATTAAGTTTATTTTACTCTGTAGGAGGAACAAAACCATTCAAAAGTTTAAGGTTGGCAAGATTTTTAAATGTTTTGCTCTCAAAAACTGTTTATTTGATTAAAAATACAGAAAAAGTACGAATCCTCTGCAGTAAATGGGTGCCGTCAGAATGAGAGTCTAAAAAGCTGGGGAAAAAAACATCACAATAATCCACAAGTAATCCACACCACTCCAGTCCATCAGTTAAAGTCTTGTGAAGCCACAAGTTGCATGTTTGTAAGAAACAAATCCATCATTAAGACGTTTTTAACTAAAATATGAGTCCATAATCCATAATAACGCTTCCTCCAGTGGAAAGTGGTCTCGTCTGAATCAGGAGAGAAATCTGCACAGATCAAGCACAAAACAGCTCTAAATAAATATGTGGGTGGATTTTGATGTGAGAGACAACAGGAGATGCACTTTTTCACTGGAGGAAGTGCATGTTATTATGGATTATGGACTTGTATTCTGACCAGAAGCGACGGTTTGATGTTAAAAATGTCTTAACGATTCTTACAAACATGCAGCTTGTGGCTTCACTAGACTTTAATTGATGGACTGGAGTGGTGTGGATTACTTGAGAATTATTGTGATGTTTTTATCAGCTGTTTGGACTCTCATTCTGACGGCACCCATTCACATCCATTGGTCAGCAAGTGATGGAATTCTACATTTCTCCAAATCTGAGGAAAAAACAAACTCATCGACATCTTCGATGGCTTGTGTCACGCTCTCGGAGGGGAGAGCCAGGAGCAAGGAGCGAGGAGACCAGGAGATACTTCCAAACATGGGTTTATTAAAACATGGAGACATATAGACATTCACGGACATCAGACACAGGGAAAACCAAGGCTTAAGAATACTAGGGAGTAACGAGGAGAACTGAAACAGGTGGGGAGCAATCAAATACACAGCTGGGGACTAATGGAGACAAACGAGGACAGGAACAGGAAGACCAAATATGGGCACGAGAGGAGGGGAAACACGTGACATGGGGAACACAGGTCTGACAGTACTCCCCCCTCCCGAACGGTGCGTCCCGCACCGAACACCATCCAGCGGGGAGGGGGGGTGGGTGCTCTGGAGGCCTTAAGGGACATAGAGACAGGACAGGACAGGAGGCCTCCAGGGCGGCGCCCATTCTGGGAGCCATGGCGGAGCGGAGGTCGGGAGGCCATGGCGGATCCGGGACTCGGGAGGCCATGGCGGGTCCGGGACTCGGAGGCCAAAGATTCTCTCATCTTGAATTGATTACTCGACTACTGAACACAGTTTGCAGCCTCATTCTGGACTAAATGAGAGCGTAAAGTCTACGTTTCAGGCAAAGAAAAGAAACACGACTGGAAAATCTGTCTGGCTCTATTTTAACCCTGTTTACCGTCTTTGCTCGGCCTCATGGGATGCCCACTCACTGACCGGGAAATGCTTTGTCTCTTTTAAAGCCTTTGTTTTTAAAGAACTCTCTTAGTCTTATTGTAAAGGAAAAGGGTTTATGGGTTTGGTAAGTGAAATATTTTATGTCTTTTAAAACTTGTAGAATGAAGATGATGAAAAGGATTTCTGGTTCATCAGCAGGACAACAGCTTCAACAACCAGGGTCTAAAATAAACATTCTTCAAGCACTAAGTGAATTATAATAGTAAAAAATGCCATTGGTAAGTAAATGTAGTTGTTTGCTCGTAATGATCTCTTCTACTCACCAAGGCTGCATTTTTTAAATAATAATAAAAAAAAGTAAAAATTTTTACAATTGTGGAATATTATTACAATTTAAAATAGCTTTTTTTTCTATGTGAATATTATGTTAAAATGTAATTTATTCCTGTGATCAAAGCTGTATTTTCAGCATCATTACTCCAGTCTTCAGTGTCACATGATCTTCAGAAATCATTCTAATATTCTGGTTTGCTGCTCAAGAAACATTTCTGATTATTATCAATGTTGAAAACAGTTGTGCTGCTTCATATTTTTGTGGAAACGGTTATACATTTAATTTTTCAGGATACTTTGATGAATAGAAAGCTCAAAAGAACAGCATTTATTTAAGATAGAAATCTTGGGCCTCATTTGTAAAGTGTGCATACGCTCAGATTTGATTGTGTGCGTACGCTTAAATCCACACCAACTTAGACGTGGAAAAGTGCTTAGTGTCACGTCAGGGTCTGATCAGACGCATGTACTTTTTCTTGTTCGAGTACTACAGGTTTTTTGGAAATGTAAGCTTTTCTTGCAGCTCGCTGTTCTAAATTAAAGAATTTGGATGATGACTGGTGATCTTTTATATGTTAATGACATTAATTAGGAGTCATTTACAAAGCAGAGAGCTGAAACCATTCAGTTGCATGCAAGTTCAAGATCATTTGCGATTCATAGATTTCACATCTGAAAGAGAGGCATACGTGCATTTTCTATGCGTACGTTCATTTTTATGAATCACATGTATGCATATTTTGAGAGATGATCGTAAGATCAAATTTAGGATGGTTTTTGCACAACATTTTATAAATGAGGCCCCTTATGTGTACAGTCAGTTGTGGCCCTAAGGGTGCAAGTTTGATTCTCAGTATGTATGTATAATATAGATATATATAGAGAGAATTAAACTCGTGAAACATGTATGAAATATTTATGGCCGCTACATTTTCTCAGTTCATTCGCCATAGGCGAAGACTTAATTTTACACCCTGCCAACAATCATCTTGCTACTGGTGCAGCGAACATACATATTACACTACCTCCTGCTGAGTTTAAAGTCTATTAGCCGTGGAAAAAAATACATTTCATTAAATTCATATTAAACAAACAAGAAATAACCCGCCATTGGTAAATATTACTGTATACGCCAAGCTGCCTGTCTTTGTTTGATGTTAATCCCAGAGTACCTGCCTATATCTTTGAGTTTAAATGAGAGCAGACTCAATTCGTCTCACTAGGGAGAACCCTTTAATTGCACTGAAAAGGCAATGCAATTGAAATGGATCGGGTGGAGGGGAGCAGTGAATTGACTTAATCATTTGTGAAATGCAGTGTTTGCATGTTAAGAGAAAAACTGCCGCAGCGATTAGCAACAGAGATACTGTCCTCAAACACTCTCAGAGCCACTGCAGCAGAGTCACTGAGAGGGGAAAGTTTGATGCTTCGGGTTTGTCGACAGCTCTGTCATGTTCATCCAAACCCGTGCGACTCTCTTTATCCAGTGGAATACAAAAGGAGGAATTGTGGCCTTTTGAAATGTTGCAATTGTGACCAGACGCTGTCACAGGACAAAAGTCCTAATAAAGCGGCAGAAAAACAGTCTGTATGACTTTAGAAACTGTTCTGTATTCCAGCGCGAGTCCATTTAAAAATGCTCAAATACCCACATCAGCTCTAAATTGAGTGTTTTCTGGTGTCTGTCTGTTCTGAGATGACGGACTAAATGTCTTTGTTTACACAGTCTGGGTCGTGACGACCATCTGAGGAGCGTTTCAGAATCTTAAACCTTCATACAAGAAACTATAACAGAGAAAAGACAGAGACCGAGTGAAATTAAGTTTATTTTACTCTGTAGGAGGAACAAAACCATTCAAAAGTTTAAGGTTGGCAAGATTTTTAAATGTTTTGCTCTCAAAAACTGTTTATTTGATTAAAAATACAGAAAAAGTACGAATCCTCTGCAGTAAATGGGTGCCGTCAGAATGAGAGTCTAAAAAGCTGGGGAAAAAAACATCACAATAATCCACAAGTAATCCACACCACTCCAGTCCATCAGTTAAAGTCTTGTGAAGCCACAAGTTGCATGTTTGTAAGAAACAAATCCATCATTAAGACGTTTTTAACTAAAATATGAGTCCATAATCCATAATAACGCTTCCTCCAGTGGAAAGTGGTCTCGTCTGAATCAGGAGAGAAATCTGCACAGATCAAGCACAAAACAGCTCTAAATAAATATGTGGGTGGATTTTGATGTGAGAGACAACAGGAGATGGACTTTTTCACTGGAGGAAGTGCATGTTATTATGGATTATGGACTTGTATTCTGACCAGAAGCGACGGTTTGATGTTAAAAATGTCTTAACGATTCTTACAAACATGCAGCTTGTGGCTTCACTAGACTTTAATTGATGGACTGGAGTGGTGTGGATTACTTGAGAATTATTGTGATGTTTTTATCAGCTGTTTGGACTCTCATTCTGACGGCACCCATTCACATCCATTGGTGAGCAAGTGATGGAATTCTACATTTCTCCAAATCTGAGGAAAAAACAAACTCATCGACATCTTCGATGGCTTGAGGGTGATGACATTTTCAGTCCATTTTCATTCCTTTAATTCATATTCTGTTTGCTATTTCCAGACATCGTGCTCTTGTCAACTATTATAAACATCAACATCATCAGTGCTTCATTTACTGCTAAGTACTTTTCAACAATGACTTTAAAAGTTAAAATCCAAACTACGAAAGTGCTTCCAAGGAGGTAAAGTTGATAATTCAAATGAAACTCCATTAAGGCAAAGGTCCCTAAACTGAAAGGATGGAGAAACTGTCCTTCAAGCAGTCACAATGGAGAGCAGCCGCAAAAACGCCATCAATCGCTCTCTCTCTTCCTCCAAACTTCTGTCCTCACTCACACACACACACACACACACACACACAGGTCTGCAATATGGCTTTTAATAAAACATTTTTAAGTTTTACAGTGACACTGACAGAAGACGTGCACACTAAAATGCATTTTTCTCTCTCTCGAAGCAAACACACACTTGCTTTGTTATGCTGTCTTTCAGCTTTGTTGTAGAAGAACAGGACGATGAAAGGCTGAAGCGGAGGTGAACAGGTGCCGCTGGATCGCCTGGAGACACGCTTAACTGTCTGCGGCAGAGAGGACGCTTTACATGCACAATGACACCCGGAGCCAGTTAAAGCCAGAAATACAGAGAGAAAGAGAGAAACAGCTAGAGGAGGAGGTACAGTGATAAACACACAAACACCAGCCATCAGTCAGCTGCAGAACTGTGCTTAATGCATAACACACCACTAGACTACAGTATAATGTAATAATGAAATATTTAAATGTTGCATGCAAAAAAATATTTATCTTTGTGTCCATCCATCAAGATTTTTTAGTAACATATATTTATTGTAATAACTTGTATATCTGAAGTTAAAATATATAGATATTTAATACAGAGTGGTTACCATTGGGTTAAGATGAACTCTTATGACCTCTAGTCCATCTGAGGACACACTGTTAAATCTATTCACATAATGTAAGCAATACATACATGCCTAACACGCTAAGGTTAGGGTGTGATGAATGATGAACATTTCTTTGAAACATTTCTCTACACACGTCATCTTTCAAATGTTTTTTTTTTTCTACATTAAATTGCTTTAGCTGAAGTCGTATCTTTATGTTCTTTTGTGTGAGCTTTGTTATTGTAAGTCACAATGCTTCATCCAAGGCTTGTCTTTGGACAGTGAATGTCAATCCAACCCTCACGGCGGGAGAAGATGAAGACGACGCTTTATATGACCTCGGAGGCACATGAGGGACACACAAGGCTCCAAGGGGACCGCTGGAGGTAAAGGTCTGAGTTTCTACACTGAACTGAGGAGACCTGAAGATATTTCATAACCTGCACAGCATATGATGCTTTGGAACAACTAGAGTAGATCTCTTAATCTTTTTCTTGATCTACAGTATGTATCCATTCATCCATCATATTGATCCATTTATCCATTCATTTATTTATCCATCCATCGTATTAATCCAATTTATGTATCAATTTATCCATTAATTTAGCCATCCATCAATCCATACACAGTATTTATCCATCCATCATATCTATCCATTTATCCATTCATTTATCCATACATCAATCCATCCATCCATTGTATCTATCCATTTATCTACCCATTTATATATTTTTTATCCATCCGTCCATCATATCTATCCATTTATCCATCCATCCTTCCATCCACCCGTCCACTGTATCTATCCATTTATTCATCCATCGTATTTATCCATTCATCATCCATCCACAGTATTTATCCATTGGTCTACAGTATCTATCCATCCATTAATTCTATCTATCCATTTATCCATCCATCCTTCCATCCACCCATCCACTGTGTCTATCCATTTATTCATCCATCGTATCTATCCATTAATCATCCATCCACAGTATTTATCCATCCATCCATCCACAGTATTTATCCATCCATCCACAGTATTTATCCATCGGTCTACAGTATCTATCCATCCATTAATTCTATCCATCCATTTATCCATCCATCCATCCACCCATCCACTGTATCTATCCATTTAGTCATCCATCGTATCTATCCATTAATCATCCATTCACAGTATTTATCCATCCATCCATCCATCCATCCATAGTATTTATCCATTGGTCTACAGTATCTATCCATCTATTCATTCTACCCATTTATCCATCCTTCATATCTATCCATTTATCATCCATACACAGTATTTATCCATCCTCCACAGTATTTATCCATCGGTCTACAGTATCTATCCATCTATTCATTCTATCATTTATCCATCCTTCATATCTATCCATTTCTCATCCATACAGAGTATTTATCCATCTACAGTGTCCATCCATCGTATCTATTCATCTGACTATCTACCCATGCATCTGTCTATCAGTCTAAACATCTCTCTATCTATCTCTTTGTCAAGCCAACATTCAAAGTTTGACTTAAAGTTTGATCCATGAATTAAAATGCAGTTCTGCTTTCTGTTTGCTACCTCAGAGTAAATTTCTCGCAATCAGGTTTTGGTTTGTGTGCAGTATATGCACATGCAGGGTCTCGCTGCAGCATATACGCTTGAAAAGAGCATCTATTATTCACAGTGAAACAGCAACAGTCATGAAAAGCAGCAGATTTTGAGCTGCACAGTGGAAACCCACAGTGGTCTAAATAAACTCCCATGATGCCACCTGAGAAAAACCATTAAAATCATCTCTGTGAAGGTCTGGCATCTAATTACAGCAGAGGCTGTTGTTTGTAAATTAAAATCGTTGAGCGGCTGCACACAGCATGTTTCAATAATGAATGCCCACATGTTAATTGCACAGACAGACAGCAGATGCAAATGCTCGAAGAATCCCACCATGTCTTTCTGTATTACCATAAATAAACACACAAAAAACAACGCCTGTCATTGTGAATACAGCAACACATGGGACTTTTGTGTGAAAACAATGAAAAAAACAACAACCTCAGAATAACCTGCAAAGCCTCAGGGTCACGACTGGGTCACAGCTGTAGAGCGAACGACCCGTCCTGATCCCGCAGCTGAAGTAAACACTCTTATGAATCATACTACAGAACAGACTGGGACAGATAATGCGTTTAATAACGCTGGTTTGTTCTTGTTTAATGAGCTTCGGTCCTTGTGAATATGTGATTAGCACAAACAGGTGGCACAATCAGCTCTGCAGACCATAAAGTGACCTGGAGCTGACAGACATCTGTATTTATTCCTGTTAATTGATTTAATGAAGTGTTTCACAAATGGACGACATGCTGTGTGTTTTGTTTTTGCACATCCATTGAAAAGTTTGGAGTCGGTATAATGTTTTTTGAAGGGAAAAAAAGTCTCTTCTGCTCACCAACTTTGCATTAATTTGATCAAAAGTACCAAAAAAACAGTAATATTGTGAAATACTATCACTATTTCAAGTAACTGTGGGCTCATTCATTTTAAATGAACTACATTTCAGAAACCTGGCTAAATGTTTTATTCTATTATTATTTTCAAACATAAATGGTAACGAAAGCCAAAATATTAAATGCAAAGGGTATTTACTGAGTAATCCACTATTTTGTAGAGGGGCATAAAAATGACAATTTTCACCTGAGATTTGGAGCCAAATTACAGGGGGGTAAAAATGACTATAATGGCAGCACCATTATATTATCATTATTATAATTTTTTTTAGATTGGTAGGTCTTTTTATAAAATCTGTTGACTTTAGAAATCTTTGTTGGATTACATGGCAATGGCGACAAATCAAAAATGAAAAAAAAACCCAAACAAACAAACGCTTTTTTCCCCCAAGTTTGCATGATTGTAACACAAGAAGATACTTAATGTATTTAAAGACGAATGTCTGAAGAACAAATAATATTGAAACTAGAAATGTATCTTCTTTCCCTCTATCAAAAAAGTTGCATTGAACATTTTTGTCATATATGAGTGCCAAAAAATACTCTGAATGCATTAACTCAGTAGCACATTTCTCTTACTAAAATAAAAATTACTCCTCTAAATAATTCCCACAAAACAAATATCACATTGCTGATGGCTCCATTTCATATTTTCAAGAATAACAGACTTACTGTGCTCATTTTGGCCAAAACAGAACATAATCTCACACTGGAAAACACTGAATCCTTGTGTATTTTATACTGAAGACTGTGTATGCAGTGGTTAACATTTGAAACATTGCTGTCACATGACCTCATTACATGTTTAATTTAGCAGATACATTGCTTCCAAACGGAATTGGCTGAAAGGCAGATGGACAGATGGAGTCAGACGAGAGAACTGAACACAAATGAATGAAACACCTGCTCGTCTCACGCTGAACCGAATGAGAGTCTGGCTCTTTGAGATTCCAGAAGAATCTGAGAGCAGATTCATCTCACTTACGGACGCGAGCGCGAGTGTGTGTGTGTTTCACAGAAACTAATGATAATGAGAAACAGGGAGATAATTAGAAAGAGGAAGGCTGTAATGAATGTGTTTGCCAGTGTTAAACCTTCTCACACCTTTTAATATTTAAACGAGCCTCTGTCATAAATGAGTTCTGATCATGATAAACGATCTTGTCGGTTTTTGAATTTCAATTCGCTCTAAACCATGTCTGTGACATTCAAACCCGTTTTCCCATCCGGATGATCACAGCAAAGCAACATTGTCAAAATTGGCTCCGTTTGCTTTCTTAATACACATTGTTATGAATGGGAATGATTCAGTATTGCATATTATTCCACAGAAAAGAAAGTAAACTTGTTCTATAACTTGTTTATTAATACAATATTGTAATAGGCAAAATACAGTATGTTCAAAAATTGTGTACAATTACTATTTTTACTTTTACTATTTTTATTATTTAATTAAATAATTAATAATTAATAGCTTATTATTTAGTTATATTAAAAAAATCATTTTTTAAATGATAGATATTTACTAATAGTTGAATATATAATAATTATCATATACTTCTTAGAAAATAAAATTGTCAAAATGTATTAATCCTCAAGTCATGTGGCTTTCAATATTCAGTGAAATGCATTTTAATAATAATAATCACCATTATCATCATCACTGCCATCATCATTTCTTAGGTTATTTTAATATTTTTCTTTTCTAGGAATAGAGCAATGTATTCAGTTATTAATAAAAAATAAGAATAAAATTGTGTATTCTGTATTTTTGCTTATTAGAATATTGTATCATTAGTTTATTAATATGCTGACAAGATACTTTAAGTAATTGTATTTTCTCTTTATTTTTACATTATTTTATTTTATCCTCTAAGAATATAGGAATTTATTTAATATATTCAATTATGGAACAGAGCCGTCAGTAATGTAATAAATAATAATTTAATCATTAAAATTGATTAAAACTATTGAAATTTGCTTTTCGATTCCAAATGTCTCCATTTCTTGGTTTAAGAGATAATGAAGTAGATTTTTAATGACTACAGCGCTTTTCTTCTCTGCTAAAGTTGGAAAAAAGACATTTATGAATATTTATATCTTTCAGTCACTCCTTCAGATGCTGTTTTTATTCTTTCCACCAAATGTCCTGATGTCTTTTCTATTCTGCAAGAGATGAAGCATTTTAAGATTTTACATTTACATTTATGCATTTTTTAAGATGCTTAAGTTTGAGCTACAGGACTGTTTTCAGGACACTTCTGCACACAGATTTCAGAAAGGCAGATTTGGTCCTGCAGCTGAAGAACATAAAGCTGAACGAGAAGGAAGAGAGAGGATTACAGAGCTGGAGCTCAGCGGGAAACAGCTGAATTACCTCACGCTCGTTACAGCTGCTCCAAACTCACAGCACGACTGAAAATTAATTACTGTACAGCCACATATAACACACACACACACTCACTGCCTTAATAAAGTCAAAGCACACCCTGATCAGATCACAGCCTGCACTGAAAACAGCCCGATGATTAAGACTCAGATATCTGCACTGCTAAACATGCTCCTCATAGGACTAGTATGAATTATTACTCTCTCTTTCTCTCTCTCTATATGTACATACTGTGTATGCATGTATGTATGTATGCATGTATGCAAGTATGTTTGTATATACATATATATAAGCAAAATACAGTATACACAAAAACAGTGTAACCCTTTATTTTTTTATTATTTTTGTGATTATATTTTTTTATCTGTTATTCATTATTAATTTAATATATTGCTATATTCTTAGAAAATAAATACAATAAAATAAAATATCATATGCATATTAATAAGCTAATGATACAATATTCATATAAGAAAAATACAGTATACACAACTGTGAAAAATAACTTTTTATTTTTATTATTTATTTAATATTTTAACATGTTTGGTTCGAGATTTTTTCCCCTATTATTTAATAATAAATGAATATATATTTATATTCCAGGAAAAAAAAAAATAGGATAAAAATTATTCCAGGAAATTAAAAGTAATAGTTTCTTGTTAGCATATTATTAGGATATTGATACAAATTTCTACAAAGAAAAAAAAAAAACCAACAGTATACGTAAAAACTGTGTAAAATGACTATTTGTTTGTTTATTTTATTTAATAAAATAGTTGCTGATTTTTTATGTATTATTAAAAATATTGTATTATCATCTACCCTAATATTGATTATTTACTAATAGATGAGTTTATATTTTCCTAGAAAATTCTGTCATAATTCACTCATCCTCATGTGACTTTCAATCTTCAGTGAAACACAATGACAAATGCCATAGTTCTGTTTTAATATGCACAAGCATTAATGAGATTTCAGAATTTTATAGTTATTATTATTATTATTATTATTGATGATATATTCTGGTTTTATGGTGCATTTTTTACCTTTTCTGAGCTTGAAAGCACTTTCAAAGCAATTTTTAAAATCTTTATTTAATTTATTTTTTTATTTTTTTTTTAAAATTTTGTGTTCTGCAGGAGAAAGTTATTTGGGTTTGGATCGACATGAGAGTGAGTAAATGATTTTAATTTGGCCTAAACTGTATAGTTTCAGCGTTCATACACATCCAAACGTTTGAATGTCTGGATGTAATCCCAGCGTATTTGCTCAATTAATTTAAATAAATATGTGCATGTTGTTCACGGACGGCTCATTCAGCCGGTGTTTGGATTGCCTTTAAGAGCGACTCGATTACTCAGCCGAAGCGCTGCTTGTCTTGAAAACTATAGTGGAATCAAAGTTTTTGGGGAATGGTGTGGGTGGTTTAATCTGGGTGAAATATATCCAGCACGCGGTGGTGGAGAAGATGGATGAGGATCTCAGGGCTCAATAAATCTGTGTTCAGAGAGCAGAGCTGCCCACCCTTAATCCATCCACAGGAGAGACGCTCTCGTGTTCAGCCTCCAGAGAGTTTACACACATTATTATTCTCCATAAAGACCTCACGTCTGTTTCTAGACCCCTGTGCCTTTCACATTCAGATTCAAGAGGGCTTAACCAGGAGGACCAGAATGAAACACTCTCATAAGAGCACACTCCTGAAACAGAGACGGCTGTGAGATGATCGTTAGAGAAACACAGTAATGACTCCGTTCTGCTGTGTACACAGGCAGCATATACTCACATCTTCATCATAAAGATGATGGATGATCTGGAACACCCTACATAGTCAGCAGCTCCATGTGTCACACAAATAGTGCCGTTCACATGACATGAACAACTCCAGTCACAAATGATGCAACACTCTGAAAAATAATGCAACATGCACAAATACTGGGTCAAGTGACTATTTATTTATTTTTATTTGGAAAGTTAATATTTTTATTGCTCTAATTCATTATTTTTTACTTAGTATTACTAGAACAAACTTAATCAATACGATTTTATATATATTTATATAATATTTAATATAGTGTATTATACATAATATAATATAATATATAATGTGTTTATTATATACACAATCATTTTTTTATTTTTCAGTATTGATCATTTATAATATATTTTTACAATGTATTTTTTTTTATTTATGAAACAAATTTCAATGTAATAAAACTGCATTTATTAAATTATTATTTTAAATTAGTTTTATTTATTTTTAAGCATCCAACAATATTTTTATTTTATTTATCAGTATTGATCATTTTATTTTTAATTTATAGCTTATAATTATATTTATACTATATTTTCACAATTATTATTTTTTTTTACATATGAAAGATTTCAATAATAAACAGCATTTATCAAATTACTACTATTTTATTATTAAAATAAGCAAGAACTTCCAGATACATAAATTAATTGTAGCATTGCTTACTGTAGATATAAAATATTTTAAGGTTATGGATGAAGTTACTTAGACAGTCAACCTAATTAATTAAACTTAATAATAAACAGCAATATGTGCCTCAATACAGCTTCATTACGACATTTTTGTGTAATAATATGCCAATCTACATTAATATCCATCTACTTTGTGATCTTATCGTGCACAATTCGTTGGTGCATGCTAAGAGGTATTTCATCAGAAAGTAACAACTATCTCAATTTGTAATAGATTCAAAACAAAACCCATCCTACATTTGAATATCTTGTTTATGTAAATGTCACATTATGGATGTGTTGAACTGCATTTCATTTGCATACACATCGTTAGTTACTCACCAACCTGAATCGAAACACTGAAATTTAGAGCTACACATCCTAGATACGCGTGCTTCTGAACGAGCCTTTAGAGAAGAGGCTTTCAAAGAGAACACAAATGAAAGGAGGATGTGAAGAGCTCTCGCTTTGATTAAATAATCAGAAAGGAGTTTTCTTCATCTTCACGCTCCCCTCAACCCATCACATTTAGCCTTTCTCTCTCTCTTCACTAATCTACAGAACTGTGAAGCTCGTCACACAGAAACATTCATCATAAACATCGTTTCCTATGAACGAGGCTGAGATTGGCATTAAAAATGACAGCGAGAGATTCCAGTACAATTCCTCAAGCATTTAAAGAGACAAGAGAAACAAAGAAAATAGATTTTCTTCCCATCACTCTTGTGGTTACAGTAAGCAGCAGTGGCAGGTTAATGTGTTTTCCTGCTGTTCAATTCTGAACGTGCTTCAAAAATCAACCTGGTATTGATGTTTGCAGTCCTCGAGTGACTTTAGCACACAGAACAGGCTTTCTGTCCTTTTCAATGTTAAACCTCAATGCCAGCAACACCAAAAATCAATTTAAGAGAAATTCACGCTTCAACCCTCTCGAAAATCATAAAAAACCACAGAAGGACTTTGGTAAAGAGTGTTTTTGCGTATGAAGGACATCTCGGCTAACATTGAAATTCTCTCAATGTTATGAACAAACTTTTTCCAGTATGTTCTTTCAAAGTTATGTGTTCTTTAATAATGTTCTCAAAATGTTAGCACAAAAACCTCATTTACATGTCATTCCTGAAACATTTTAGTTCGACGTTCGGCTGAAGTTTTTTAAATGTTACGAATTGTTTCAGAATGTTCAGAGAACATTCAAAAGTAACATTAGTTACAAAAGTAACTTTAGAATTCTTGGAATAGTGCACAAGTAATATTGTGAATATGTCATGGTGCTTTTACACTGTAAAAAAATGATTTTCTGAAGTTGATTATTGAAGATTATTTGAGTAGGTATTACTAGAAAATACTATTTCTCGTTTAATTCAGTGTGGTACTTGCTATTTTTTTTATTATGTGAAATTTTACTATCAATTTCTGAGAATTGTGTATTTTTTTGCCAATGCAAAAAAAAGGGGGAAAAAAAGCATTAACATTGACTTAATGTTGCAAAAAAGAAAGTAAGTTGTGGTTCTTAAAAAAAAAGAAAATTTCTTTCTCAACTATTTTCACCAGTAAATTGCTAGTAAATTTTGCAATTAATTACAAAGAAATGGCAAGTAACGCATTGAATTAAACATGAAAATTTGAAAGGCTGATATAGTATTTTCTTGTAAAACATACTCCAATAATCTTTCTTTACAACTTTAAACAATCATTTTACAGTGTTGTATACTCTCTGAAAACAACACAAAAAATTATGAGGCAACAAGTCTGACCCTCTGAGGGCATGCTTTGGGAAAGAACATCTCAATATACTGTGTATAAAAAAATACCGGTGACTTTTCCATACCTTTCCACAGGACAATGAAACAACTGCAAAACACAACAGGACATCTTTTATTCTGAATAAATGCACATATAAATGTGCTTATCAGCAAGTTAAACTTCTGTGTCTGGGAGGCAGAAAAGTTTCTGGCACAGATATTGAGTTTGACAGAGATGATACGAGTCTGAGATGACATGCCGTTTTCTGCGTGTGCATCAATATCTCTTGGCGGCAGAACTAGAATAGCAATACCCTCACAAACAGACAACAAGCATCTTTCTGTTCAAAACTATAGAAATCCTGACACAGCCCATTCTTTCTTTAGTTTTCCATCTTCTAGGATGGAAGCTGAACGTCTGCAGACGGAATACATGCTACATGTGTTTGGAAATTTGGTTTAAGTTGGGATGTGACTTAAAATACTTCGACTGACTAAAATTGCATGCCATTTCAGTAAAATTCTGACTAAAAACAATAAATTCATGAACTATACAGGCAAGACACCACAGGTAATTGATAAAACCATGCACTGCATCAAGAATCGTCATTCATCTATAAGCGATATCACCACATGGGCTCAGGACTACTTTGGCAAACCTTTGTCAAGTACCACAATACGTAGTTACATCCACAAATGCCAGTTAAAACTGTACTGTGCCAAAAGGAAGCCCTATGTTAACAGTGTCCAGAAGCGCCGTCGACTTCTCTGGGCTCGGAGGCATCTGGGATGGACCATCACACAGTGGAAACGTGTACTGTGGTCAGATGAATCAGTATTTCAGGTATTTTTTGGGAGGAATGGACGCCGTGTGCTCCGGACCAAAGAAGAAAAGGATCATCCAGACTGTTACCAGCAACAAGTCCAAAAGCCAGGGTCTGTCATGGTATGGGGTTGTGTCAGTGCCCTTGGCAAAGGTAACTTGCACTTCTGTGATGGCACCATTAATGCTGAAAAGTACATAGAGATTTTGGAGCACAATATGCTGCCTTCAAGACGACATCTTTTCCAGGGACGTCCATGCATATTTCAACAAGACAATGCAAAACCACATTCTGCACACATTACAAAGTCCTGGCTGCGGAGGAAGAGGGTACGGGTACTTGACTGGCCTGCCTGCAGTCCCGACCTGTCTCCAATAGAGAATGTGTGGCGCATTTTGAAGCGCAAAATGCGACAACGAAGACCCCGTACTGTTGCCCACCTTAAGACTTGTTTGCAGGAAGAATGGGACAAAATTACACCTGAAACACTTCATCACTTGGTGTCTTCAGTCCCTAAACGTCTTTTAAGTGTTGTGAAAAGGAATGGCAACATTACAAAGTGGTAAATGCTTTACTGTCCCAACTTTTTTTGGAATGTGTTGCAGGTCTGAATGACAGGAAAGGATGTATATTTACAAATGACATGAAGTTGACCAGACAAAACATGAAATATTTTGTGTTCATATTGTCTGCAATGAAATACAAGTCAAAGTAAATTTAGAAATCACTACTTTCTTTTTTTTATTTGCGTTTTCCATAATGTCCCAACTTTTTCTGATTTGGGGTTGTATTTAAGTGCTGCTGAAGTGGAGAAACAAACTTATTTTAAGAAATTGGCCTTTAAATATGTGTATTGCTTTTGAAATCTACAGACACGAATTAAAGTTCAATCAAATAAAAGTCAGGCAAATGTTATATGAACAAACCCCTCTATAAAAACCTTCAGAATATAGAGAGGAATAAATCTGCAAATTTTGGTGTAAGTGCTGCTGAAGTGAAGAAACAAACTCATTTAGAGAAAACTGACTTTAAAGATATGCACTGCATTTGAAATCTACAGTGGTAAAACACTCATTTTAAAGAAAGCTTCACTTAAAAATATGCATTGTAATTGAAATACAGATACAAAATCGATAAAATGCAATAAAATAAACACTTAAATGAGTATTTCAGAGTTTTTTTCCCCACTAGTCTGAAAGAAGACATGCTATGGAAGCAAAATAGACCAAAATCTCAAAATTAACCAGTGCCTGAAAAAACTGTGGTTTTGCCTTAAATACTAAAACAAAAACACTGGGATTTATTGATATAACCTTCTCTAATGAATATACTTTTAAAAGTGTAATCAAGTTTGTTTAGTAATGCTAATGCTACTTCAGAGTAATTCTTTGAACAGTGAAACAATTAAATGAGCAATTAAGCTAAGAGTATGCAAATGTAAAGTGATTTCATTAATGAAGCAAACAGCAGGAATCAGATTCACAATGATCAGAGTGATTGTTTTCTCCAGGGTGGACGGTGCTGTCAGACACCGGAGGATTTCTTGTTGGGTGTCGGTACAAAATAACTCAATTTGCTGCTCCATCAGTCCAATTAGGTTGGGAGCGGCTTCAGTGGAGCACATCAACGATGAGAGGCGAGTATTAATGTATTATCATGATTATTTCCTGTAGCTGTAATGACATTGCTCGCCTGCTGATTACTTCAGCATGTTGTGTAATTATAGGACTTTAACTCCATGTTCTTTAACAGTTCTCAGTTTCAAGTTTCAAGTTTTTATTTGTCACATACACGACTATACAGAGATTGTATAACCAGCAGTGAAATGTGAATCAGGTCCGCTCCATGGACAGTGCAGATATTGTAGAATACAACAAGGGAAGTATGCATAAAATAAAATGAATAACAAATAAGATATAAAGCACAGAATATAAAATATAGAGTATAAGAGAATGTGCATGACAGTATGCTGTAGAATTAAATATTAAGATAAGCATGACTGAACGAGGGGGGGGGGATGTGCAAACAGGTAGAACATGGTGACATAAGCAGCAATCACAAAAAGAATAAATATAAAATATGATAAGATATCAAGATACAGAAAGTGTTGTGTGCAAATGACATTATTGTGTGCAAATGACAGTATTGTGTGCAAATGACACTGTCAGTATGAGGTAGATGATAATGAGTGTGAGTATATTACTGATTGTGAGTGATTAGTAAGTGGAGTCATGTTGATGTTAAGAGGCTGGGTTCAGTTCAGTTTGAATTCAGGAGCCTGATGGCCTGGGGGAAGAAGCTCCTCCTGAGTCTCTCAGTTTTTGCCATCAGGCTGCGGAAGCGCTTACCAGATGGCAGCAGAGAGAATAGACAGTTTCCAGGGTGATTTGAGTCCTTGGTGATTTTGACAGCTCTGCTTCTGCAGCGTTTGATGTAGATGTCCTGCAGAGAGGGGAGAGCAGACCCAGAGATACGCTCAGCTAAGCGCACAACTCTCTGCAAGGCCTTGCAGTCTTGGCTGGAGCTGTTTCCATACCACACTGAGATGCACTGAGTCAATACACTTTCTATGGTCCCTGCATAGAAAGTTTTCAGGATTGATGGTGAGACCCTGAATTTCCTCAGCTGTCGCAGATGGTACAGTCTTTGCCTGGCTTTCTTAACCTGTGTTTGGATGTGTGTAGTCCAAGTCAGGTCCTCGGAGATGTTTACACCGAGGTACTTGAAGCTGCTTACTCTCTCCACAGGGGTCCCGCTGATCACAAGAGGAGTGTAGGGCAGCAGGTGTTTCTTTCTGAAGTCTACAATCAGCTCTTTAGTTTTGCTCACATTCAGAGAGAGACAGTTGTCCTGGCACCATGATGTTAGTCTCTCTACCTCATCCAAGTATGCGGTCTCATCATTGTTGGAAATGAGGCCCAGAACCACAGTATCATCAGCAAATTTGATAATAGATGTGGAGCTGTGAGAGGACACACAGTCATGTGTGTAGAGAGAGTAGAGCAGGGGACTCAGAACGCAGCCCTGCGGGGCTCCTACGTTCAGGGTGATGGAGTTGGAGGTGAACTGGCCCATTTTCACCACTTGAGGTCTGCCGGTGAGGAAATCTTGAATCCAGTCACAGAGTGAAGTGTTTAGGCCGAGGCCTGTGAGTTTATTAGTCAGCTTTATGGGGACTATGGTGTTGAAAGCTGAGCTATAGTCTATAAATAGCAGCCTTGCATAGTTACCATTGCTGCTGTCAATGTGTGTGAGGGAGGAGTGAAGAATGTGAGAGATGGCATCATCAGTTGATCTATTGGAGCGATAGGCAAACTGAAGAGGGTCCAAAGTAACAGGGATGGAGAAGCTAATGTGGCTCTTAACAAGTCTCTCAAAAACCTTCATGACTATAGATGTGAGGGCCACTGGACGATAGTCATTCAGGCAAGAGGGTTTATTGTTCTTAGGCACAGGGATGATGATGGATTTTTTAAAGGAGGTGGGAACTACAGAGGTAGCAAGGGACTCGTTGAAGATAGAAGTGAACAAACCAGCAAGCTGATCAGCGCATGATCTCAGAACCCGGCCTGTGATCCCGTCAGGTCCAGCCGCTTTCCTGATGTTCACTCCCTTTAGTGCCCTCCGAACCTCGTCCTCCCACACAGTGATCACATGATTCTCGCTTCTCTGCCTGCTGCTTCCTGACGCGCTGATCGGCAGAGCCGCGCTGCCGCCGTTGCTTTCAAATCGGCCGTAGAAGGTGTTTAATTCTTCGGCCAGCGACGGATCTGCACTCACCCCCACGGAGGATTTGTTCCCAAAGGCACAGATGGTCCTTAGTCCCTGCCACATGCGTCGAGAGTCATTGAGCTGAAAATGAGACTCAATTCTCTCTTTGTATCGCTGTTTGGCGGCACTTACAGCTCGTCTGAGAGCAGTGCGTTTGTTAACCGCATCGCGGATTGATCTGTCCACCCACGGTTTCTGATTTGGGAAGGTCCTTACAGTTATCGTTTCTGTAGCTTGTTCGGTAAGTGTGTTTACAAAGCTCACTGCCACATCCGTGAACTCGCTGACGTCAGATGAGCTCGCCCTGAACATGTCCCAGTCGACGTCATCAAGAGCCGCCTGTAGCATAGCTTCAGAGTGGGAGGACCAACGCGTCACTTCTCTCTTCACCGGGGGTTCCTGTGTGAGCCTTTGTTTATATTCCGGTGTGAGGAAAATGGCGGCGTGGTCTGATTTACCAAAAGCAGGTAGTGAACGGGCCTTGTAGGCATTCTTAAACTGAGAGTAGCAGTGATCCAGTGTATTCGGTCCTCTAGTTGGACAGGATACATGCTGGTGAAAGTTCGGCATGACCTGCCTGAGGTTGGCTTTGTTAAAATCCCCCGCGATGATAAAGGCAGCGTCAGGATGTTTGTTAATGTAGCCGCTGAGCACATCGTGAAGTTTAGACAAAGCCAAGCCGGTGTCTGCCTGAGGTGGAATGTAAACGGCAGTAGCGATGACCGCGGAGAACTCGCGGGGCAAATAGAATGGGCGGCAAATAATGGATAGATGTTCCAGATGAGGCGAGCAGGATCGCGACAGAGAGGAGATATTCCTGGGGTCACACCATTTCTTGTTAGTCATGAAGCACACTCCTCCACCCTTGGATTTACCGGCCTCGGCTGTTCTGTCCATCCGTAAAACAGAGAAGTTGTCAGACGGCGTTACAGCAGTGTCCGGAACCGAGGGTGTGAGCCATGTTTCAGTCAAACAGATGATGTTACAGTCCCTTATGTCCCGTTGGAAACTTATCCTGGCTCTAAGATCGTCCATCTTATTATCCAAGGATTGGACATTAGCGAGCAGAATGCTCGGTAAAGGAGGACTGTGGGCTCTTTTCCTCAATCTTTTGCGAATTCCAGTGCTTTTTCCACGGTGTTTCTTGTTCCGTCTCCTGTGGCCTTTGTTCTCTGCGTTCCGAAGAATCTCAAGAGGCCACGATGGATTCGGATTCGGTGATAAAGTGTCCTGAACCAGGTTAGTGAAGCGGTTTCCAATGTCCAAGAGTGTACTTTTGTCGTAGGTGATCAGTGCCGACGTTATGTGTGCAAAAAGAGAAATTAAAAATAAGTTAAAAAGTAAATAAAAGCACAGTCTTAGCGGAGCGACCTGGACGGCGACCGAACATAGCAGCGCCATCTTGGATCTGTTTGCATCATGTCATTTATTCTGTGTTTGAATCATCCTTTCACTTTAATTGTTCAAAAGCACAGAATCGTTTGAGAACAAATCGTGTGACTGGCTTATGAGTCAATGAATGGTGGTTCAAAAAACGACGATGCATTTGGAAACAAAATAAGTGACGCTCATGAGCAAGTGACTCATTCACTTAACTCACTTAATCGTACATCCAGTTAGTTAAAAATACGTATTCATGGGGTAGAAAACATGTAACTGTCTTTATGAATGTGTTACTGAATGATTCACTCATCAGATTAGTTCAAAAATGCGAATTCATTCTGGAACAAAACAAATGATTCTTTATGGGTGAGTCGTTGATAATTCACCCAATTCGTTCAAGCACTGATTCATTCAGAAACAAAGCAAATGACTGTCTTTAAAACGACTCACTGAATCATTCAGTCAACTGATTAGTGCAAAACTGTGAATTCCTTCAGAAACTAAACAAGTGATTCTTTATGAGTGAGTCACTGAATGATTCACTCATCAGATTAGTTCAAAAATGCAAATTCATTCTGGAACAAAACAAATGACTCTTTATGGGTGAGTCGTTGATAATTCACCCAATTCGTTCAAGCACTGATTCACTTGGGAACAAAACAAACGACTGTTTTTAAAACGACTCACTGAATCATTCAGTCAACTGATTAGTGCAGATTCATTGTGAATGAAACAAGTGAATCTTTATGATTGAGTAATTGAATCATTCTTTCACTTGTTTGTTCAAAAGCACTGATTCAGTAGGGCATGGAGCGAGTAACTGATTTTATGAGAGAATCATTGAACCGTTCAATCATCTGATTTGCTCAAAACAAATCAGTGACTGATTTTATGAGTGTGTCATCAAATACACATTCATCTGATTAGTTAAACACACTAATTCATTCAGAAACTAGTGAGTCACCGAATCAAAACAAATGTTGATTCATCCAGTGTTGTGTGTATGAGCTCCAGGCAATAACTAACTATGTGGACAAGAGCAATAGCAGCAATTCATATTTTTATGTGTTGTTTTGCAAGAGTTGTGAAATTCATTTGACGCGTTTGAATTCGTTTAAACGCATTAAAGCCTCCTCCTTCAATGTGTTCACCACAGGCACTGACAGTACTACAGACAACAAACCACTCTCAGTGCTGCATTAAAGGAGTGATGGTGATGATTCTTTTAAAGAATAAATGCACACACAACAGGAAGTCACAGCAGGAGACAGGAAATGGAGCGCAGAAGGTTAATCACAGTGTGGAAAGATCATCAAAGTGTCAGTGAAGAAAGCTCTCGTATCAAAACACAGTGCAATTAGCACAGCACTTTATCTCCTTTACTACACAATCAAAGAGTGAGGATTTAGCTGGAAAACCCATTAAGACAAAGACTTTATAGATGCATTCAGGACATATAGCTATAAATTATAACATTAATCAAGGCAAAAATAATAGAAATATTACAATTGTTGTTTCTGTTATTATTATAACCTTTATTATTGTTGTTAATAATAATATTTTTTATTGTAATTATTTTTGTTTTTATTGTTTCTTATTTATAAACCATTTATATTATTTATTCTTTTTTAGTATAATATTTTAAATGATTTTTTAGAACCTTTATTGTTTATTAATAACAATAATACATAACATTAATAATGATAATATCATAAATAGTATAATAATAATTAAAAATATAATAATTATTTAAAAATAAACAATTATTACAATTGAAAAGTTTAATAATATTATTTAATAATATTAATTCTGAAAATAATATTATATTTATAATATTATTAAAATATTTATTAAATTGTAATAATTTTATTTTTTTATTGTTTTACAATTATATGATTAGTGTTACCATTCTGTTTGGTAATTCTAGGGGTGCTGATCGTAACACTGGAAATGTAGTGTTTATTTATATGAATATTTTCTTTCCAGAGCTCAGCTGTGTCTCTGTTTAATCTCCGGTGCTGTCATGCATTGCGTGCCATTTTCCAACATAAACAAAGATAAGCGATGCTCTGCAGTTGACACTTGTTGATGAGGAGATACGGGGTGTCAGCGCAGTGTGTGTTTGTGTGTGAGTGCCTCTGTAATTCAGGACAGAGATAAGAAACAGACTCGCTCTGAGACACACACACACACACACACATTTGTTTTTTGGTTTACGGGGACTCTCCATAGGCGTAATGGTTTTTATACTGTCATTAAACAAATTTTGTCCCCGTAAACCACAAAAACCAGTACACACACACACACACACAAACTGCAGCAGCACCACCGTGAACTGAGACTCCAGCTGTGAAACAAGCGGATGATCCTGATACACTAATTAGTGTAAAATTCTGTGAAGTCTGTCCTAGTCTCTGCTAATGTTTCTTTTTATGATAAACCAGTCCCTAAATTGCACATTCATACAAAAGCTGTGGTTGGTCGCTTTACAGGCCAATCACACAGTCTCTTTCTACAGAAGTAGGCGGTTCTTGGGCTGCAATATTATTTTAAAAAAAACAATTGCAACATTTTAATCTCATGATTCGGACTTTGGTTCTTGCAATTCTGAAAAAAAATTCAGAACGTTTTTTTACTTCTGACAGGGAATAAAAAAAAACATCAATCAAAGGTAATTCTGACTTTCTATCTGATAATGTAAGTTTATATTTCACAATTCTGAGTTTATATTTCTGAGTTTATATTTTGCAATTCCAAGTTTATTTCTTGCAATTCCAATTATATATTGTGCAATTCTGAGTTTATAGCTTGCAAGCTCAGTTTACATGGTGTAAACAGGCTAAGGACTAGACTTCTTGTCATCAAAAATCTGTATCTTTCATAATGCAATGCATCATTTTTCGAAATTGCCATGTTGAAAACATTATCTGGTAATGTTAAATGACAGCTTTAAGACTAAGTAAAAGCTTTTGTCAACCAGCTGCTAACTAGGCATTGAACAAACATGAAACTTGTAAGCAGTAATCCTACTAGAGTTAGCACCCACTTACCAGCCGCTCAGCAAATCACAACTATTGGGTGAATGTCATCTAATTAATATTCATGAGGAACTCTGATAAGCTTTATAATGCCCCCACACACACTTCAGAACATGTGCAAACCAAACACACACACACACGATGAGAGCTGACAGGATTAGATGAGTGTATAATCCCGCAGGATTCTGCTGCTCTCATTTTGCAAATGAATAAATAAATGGATTGTGCAGCTCCAGCACACGGTTGGTGGCGGTTTTCCATTTACATTTCCTCCTGCAGACCACAAATGAATCTCACGCCGTCTTACTGCCAACAAATAAAATAAAGCACTTCACAAACTACTAATGTAATGCAAACTACACCAGAACTGATGCTTCACCAGCTCATATTTGAGGTTTTCGTGGTTTGTTTTGTGATACTGACCAGCTGACTGTACATTATCATTCAGTATTTAGCAAAAACATAAATAGTTGTGCATGCATAAATCATTTTATTATGTAATAAAGAAGATACACAAGAATATTGTCATGCATTTTTGCATCTGAATGACTAGAGCAACATGTTTTCATCTAATCTTAGCAAATTGTGTGTCAAATGATTTTTGATGTGTATCAAGTTCACAATTCATGTATTTTTTTTATCAGATATCATTTTGGAATTTTATTTGCATCTTAATGTTCCCATTCTTATGCAATATCCCATAAATCACATAAAAATATCTGATTTTTGATGCCAAGCTTGAATATACAGCATTAGAGAAAAAGACTTTTAGAAAACTTAGATGTTGGTCTTTTCCTAACACAAAGCTATTGTGAGACTTTTGTTCCATAAAGCAAAAATACATATTTTTACATGTATGTCAATATTGTTCAGATTTTTTAGGCCTATATATGTAAAAAATGACCCAGACATATATTTGCCCAGACATATTTTCTACCAATATATTGGCCATATTTGTACATTTTTAAAAAAGCATTTAAAAATATTGTTTTGCCCTTCATATATCTCAATCCAATCACATCACATTTGAAGTGTCATTTTAGCATCATTTTATTTTGACTTTGTGTTTTCATTTTAATTTTGGTTAAAATTGGAGTAATTTTGTTGTTTTGTCTATATTTTTTAAAGGTTTATTTAGTTTATTGTAGTACTTTTGTAGTACATTTTAGTACTAAATGAAAATGGGAAATGTTCCCACTAGCTATATATTATATATTTTATTTCAATTTACATTTTTATCATCATTTCAAGTAATGACCTTTTTTATGGTTTCAGTTTTAGTTAATAACCATAGAGCGTAGCTTTAAGTAGCAGCACAGTCTTTCATGAGCCCCTTTATGAAGCTTTATATGAGAAATTGATTGCACGTGGCGTTCAAGTCCTGTCAGATCCCATAATTGCCACAGAGCTCTGATGGCCACGTCTGAATAAAATGGCCCATCTTGTCTTTAAAAGCTCCATGGTGTGGAATGAGAGGTGATTTTGGGACTCTCTGGGGCCGCTGAGTGACGCTCGCTGCTGTTTCTGGCCTGATCGTTCCTCCTGAACGAACCTCATCCATCAAATCTATTCAGTCTGTCAGCGGTTCTCTACTCCAAACCATTTCCTCTGTGCACCCTTGTTTTTACCAAACTCTCTCTCCCACGTCTGCTCTCCGACGGGGACGCTGTGATTGACACAGACTCTCACAGCGCTGCTTTAGTGGTGAGTGTCATGGGACAGAGAGAAACTCAATTAAAACACTTTTAGTCTGTTCCTTTCTAAAGGTCATCTGATTACATAAGTCTAAACTTGACTTTATCAACATGCAGGAGCACTGATATAGTGAGTGATGTGTGAGTTTTCACTCTGAATACGATTACATATAATGACTGAGTAATGCAAAATATTACCTAAAATAAATCTGTTTTGAATTTTTTTATATAAAACTATAAAAAAATATGTTTGTTTAATCAAACGAGGCAGGTCTTTAGTGGATTAATGAATTATTAGGTTACTGAATATATGACTGACAACAATATGTAGTTAAAGATACATGTTCACAAAATATTTTTGTTTTAACAAATGGTATTTTAATTGAAGATTAATTTAAATGTTAAAAATATTAAAATGGGGAAAGCCGATTAGTCACCAGAAGAGAAGGACGGCAGCTCGCGTAAGTGGTGTAATATTTTTTCGCAGTTCTGTTGTTTAAATTATTTATTTGCTGCTAGGAAGGAATACTTCGTTTCCTACCTATTTCTATTGTGCATTTTCGTTGAGGTTTCTATTTTTGATTGCACTTGCTGGCAATTTGAATAATTTGCACCTCAGCTAAGAACGAGCGTGTGTGATTGTGCGAAGTGTTTAGGTTGGTATACAGCAATTAGCAGTCGTTTCAGGTTATTGGCTGGGCTGAGCAGAAGCAGGCCTCAGCGACTGTTAGGTATTTAAACTGCTTGGTGGCTGTTCCAAGTTGGGAAAGCCGATTAGTCACCAGAAGAGAAGGACGGCAGCTCGCGTAAGTGGTGTAATATTTTTTCGCAGTTCTGTTGTTTAAATTATTTATTTGCTGCTAGGAAGGAATACTTCGTTTCCTACCTATTTCTATTGTGCATTTTCGTTGAGGTTTCTATTTTTGATTGCACTTGCTGGCAATTTGAATAATTTGCACCTCAGCTAAGAACGAGCGTGTGTGATTGTGCGAAGTGTTTAGGTTGGTATACAGCAATTAGCAGTCGTTTCAGGTTATTGGCTGGGCTGAGCAGAAGCAGGCCTCAGCGACTGTTAGGTATTTAAACTGCTTGGTGGCTGTTCCAAGTTGGGAAAGCCGATTAGTCACCAGAAGAGAAGGACGGCAGCTCGCGTAAGTGGTGTAATATTTTTTCGCAGTTCTGTTGTTTAAATTATTTATTTGCTGCTAGGAAGGAATACTTCGTTTCCTACCTATTTCTATTGTGCATTTTCGTTGAGGTTTCTATTTTTGATTGCACTTGCTGGCAATTTGAATAATTTGCACCTCAGCTAAGAACGAGCGTGTGTGATTGTGCGAAGTGTTTAGGTTGGTATACAGCAATTAGCAGTCGTTTCAGGTTATTGGCTGGGCTGAGCAGAAGCAGGCCTCAGCTGTTTTCACTGTAGTCTCCTCGACCATATTTATTTGATGTCAGAGCGCTGACGCGGAAGCGTCTGCGGAAGCGTTCAGCCATCGTGCTCAGCCTCCTCGTGTGAAGACCAACGAGGGTAAAGACAGACGACTTTTCCTGCGCGACTTTAACCGAGCAACGACACCGGGCACACACTTAAGTATCATTTCTATCTTCCCTCACGCACTCTCCTTCCCTATCCTCTATCATGTGTTTCGAAACCATTCCGGTTCTCTCTCAACCACGCTCTAAAAACACACGCAGACGGCAACGTCATCCTGCCAACCTTCGCCCGATCGCTACATCTTCTACTACACCTCTTTCTTTCTCTGTGGGTCTTTGGAATTGCCAGTCAGCTGTCAACAAAGCTGACTTCATTTCTGCTTTTTCCTTACAATCCACTCTCAGCATCTTGGGCTTGACTGAGACCTGGATTCGTCCAGAAGACTCCGCTACCCCGGCTGCTCTCTCTCAGAAATTCTCTTTCTCTCACACCCCAAGGCAAGTTGGCCGGGGTGGGGGCACTGGTCTGCTCATTTCAAACAATTGGAAATACTCAACCCACTCTCCCCTAGGCAATCACAACTCATTTGAATCCCATGCGATTACTGTAACGGCTCCTACAAAACTCCAGATAGTAATAATCTACCGTCCCCCTGGCCAAATCCTACCCACCTTCCTAGAGGAGCTGGACAGCCTGCTGTCCTCGTTCATGGAGGATGGCACTCCACTCCTAGTCTTTGGCGATTTCAACATTCACCTAGACAGGCCTTATGCTACAGACTTCCATTCACTCCTAGCTTCATTTGATCTCAAACGCCTTACCACTACTAGCACGCACAAATCAGGCAACCAACTTGATTTAATTTACACACGCAACTGTACTACAGATAACATTCTGGTACAACCACTACATACCTCTGACCATTTCTTCATTACATTTACCTTACATTTTACGACCCTGGTTCCACCAGCTCCATTACCGGTAACTTTCAGACGTAACCTACGCTCCCTTTCCCCCACCCTTCTTTCCTCTGTAGTATCCTCCTCTCTTCCCTCACCTACCCATTTCACATCTCTGGATGTGAATGCAGCAACTGACACTTTATGCTCTACCTTAACCTCTTGTCTGGACGACATTTGTCCCCTCTCCTCCAGGCCAGCACGGGCTGCCCCTTCTAACCCCTGGTTATCCGATGTTCTTCGTGAGCATCGGACCAAACTCAGAGCGGCAGAGAGAAAATGGCGCAAATCAAACGATCCATCGGACCTCACAAGGTATCAGTCTTTGCTTTCGTCTTTCTCTACTGAAGTCCACACTGCCAAATCCTCACACTTCCACAACAAGATCAACAGCGCTCCAGACATGCGTGATCTCTTCAGAACATTTAATTCTCTCCTCTGTCCCCCTCCACCACCGCCCACCACTTCTATAACAGCTGACGACTTTGCCACTTTTTTCACAGACAAAACTAGAAAAATCGGTAACCAGTTCTCAACTCCACACACACAGGACCTCCAACCAACCACATCCACTGCTCAAACTCCCATCTTCTCCTTCTGTCCCCTCACCGAGGCGGAAGTATCCAAACTTCTCCTCTCCAGCCATCCTACAACATGTCCTCTTGACCCAATCCCCTCTCACCTTCTCCAAGCAATCTCTCCCACACTCTTACCGGCACTCACACACATTATCAACACATCTCTCCGCACTGGCATCTTCCCCACAGCGTTCAAGCAGGCCCGGGTAACCCCACTGCTCAAAAAACCTACATTAAACACTTCTCTTTTAGAAAACTACAGACCTGTCTCTCTCCTTCCATTCGTAGCGAAAACACTCGAACGAGTTGTCTTCAACCAGCTCTCACTATTTCTTTCACAGTACAACAAACTGGATGCTAAACAGTCAGGTTTCAGGAGTGGCCACTCAACAGAGACTGCGCTACTCTCAGTCACGGAAGCCCTGCGAGTCGCAAAGGCAGATTCCAAATCATCAGTCCTCATTCTGCTCGATCTTTCTGCTGCTTTTGACACTGTCAATCATCAGATACTCCTGTCCACCCTCTCATCGCTGGGCATCACTGGGATTCCACTTCGCTGGTTTGAATCCTATCTCACCGGTAGGTCCTTCAGGGTGGCTTGGGGTGGTGAGGTATCCAAAGCACATCAACTGGTCACTGGGGTTCCTCAGGGATCGGTTCTTGGACCCCTCCTCTTCTCCACATACACTACATCACTGGGACCCATCATACAGGCACATGGCTTCTCCTACCATTGCTACGCCGATGACACACAGCTCTATCTCTCTTTTCAACCAGACGATCCAACGGTAGCTGCACGGATCTCAGACTGCCTGGCGGACATCTCGGCATGGATGAAAGAACATCACCTACAGCTCAACCTGGCAAAGACTGAGCTTCTTGTCGTCCCTGCCACTCCGACCCTACAGCATGACTTCCTGATTCAATTAGGCACATCAATAATTACCCCATCAACTTCGGTCAGAAATCTTGGTGTAATCTTTGATGACCAGCTGACCTTCAAAGAGCACATTGCAAAGACCGCTCGATCTTGCAGGTTTGCGCTATACAACATCAGAAAAATCAGGCCCTTCCTGACAGAGCATGCTGCACAACTTCTTGTCCAGGCCCTTGTCGTTTCTAGGCTGGACTACTGCAATGCTCTTCTGGCTGGTCTTCCATCAAACGCAATCAAACCTCTACAAATGATTCAGAATGCAGCGGCACGACTAGTCTTCAATGAGCCCAAAAGAACCCATGTTACACCTCTCTTCATCTCACTGCACTGGCTACCAGTGGCAGCTCGCATCAAGTTCAAGACACTGATGCTTGCATACAGAACAACCACAGGCTCAGCACCCTCCTACTTCCACTCACTATTACAAATCTACATCCCCTCCAGAAGTCTGAGATCTGCTAGTGAGCGACGCCTTGTGGTACCATCACAGAGAGGCTCAAAATCACTCTCCAGAACATTCTCATTCACCATTCCTGGATGGTGGAATAATCTTCCCACACCTATCCGGATTGCTGGATCCCTATCAAGCTTCAAGCAACAACTGAAAACTCATCTCTTTCGGTACTACTTGACTTCATCCTAAACTTGATTTAAAAAAAAAAAAAAAAAAAAAAAAAAAAAAACTTTCCCTTTATCTTTCTCTCCTTCCCTTGCTAGCTTGTACTTATTTGAACAATGACTGAGACTTGGTGTTACGAGCACTTCCTCTGTCTGATTGCCTCTTCAAGATGAATGGCTTTATGTACTCCCCAATTGTAAGTCGCTTTGGATAAAAGCGTCTGCCAAATGACTAAATGTAAATGTAATGTAAATGTATTTATAAATTATATTTATACAAATTTTATTATATGCATGTATGCTTTTAATATGACACACACATAATAAAAATGTATATATGATGGTAATTTGTTCATTATATGGCAAATGAACAAATTACATAACACACAAACAAATATTGTTACATTGAAATACATGTAATTATTTTTTTATTAATATTTAAATTAACTTATATTAAATTGTATTTATATTTAATGTAAAAATAATATGTAATATTTGTGTGTGTGTATGTAAATATATCTATCTACATAGAGAGATAGATGTAATATATACATATTTCTACATCACACACACACAATAAATATTTAATATATACATATATGTCTGTGTACTTATATATCTAAATTTACACCGTATACACACTTATTATGTAGACAAAAACTTTTATTTTGGATCATTTGACAACTATATAAACTATAAATACATTTTCAGGTGCTGGACATATAATTAGAATATCATCAAAAAGTTAATTTATTTCACTAATTTCATTCAAAAAGTGAAACTTGTATAATGTATACATTCATTCCACACAGACTGATATATTTCAAGTGTTTATTTCTTTTAATTTTGATGATTATAACTGACAACTAATGAAAACCCCAAATTCAGTATCTCAGAAAATTAGAATATTACTTAAGACCAATACAAAGAAAGGATTTTTAGAAATCTTGGCCAACTGAAAAGTATGAACATGAAAAGTATGAGCATGTACAGCACTCAATACTTAGTTGGGGATCCTTTTGCCTGAATTACTGCAGCAATGCGGCGTGGCATGGAGTCGATCAGTCTGTGGCACTGCTCAGGTGTTATGAGAGCCCAGGTTGCTCTGATAGTGGCCTTCAGCTCTTCTGCATTGTTGGGTCTGGCATATCGCATCTTCCTCTTCACAATACCCCATAGATTTTCTATGGGGTTAAGGTCAGGCGAGTTTGCTGGCCAATTAAGAACAGGGATACCATGGTCCTTAAACCAGGTACTGGTAGCTTTGGCACTGTGTGCAGGTGCCAAGTCCTGTTGGAAAATGAAATCTGCATCTCCATAAAGTTGGTCAGCAGCAGGAAGCATGAAGTGCTTTAAAACTTCCTGGTATACGGCTGTGTTGACCTTGGACCTCAGAAAACACAGTGGACCAACACCAGCAGATGACATGGCACCCCAAACCATCACTGACTGTGGAAACTTTACACTGGACCTCAAGCAACGTGGATTCTGTGCCTCTCCTCTCTTCCTCCAGACTCTGGGACCCTGATTTCCAAAGGAAATGCAAAATTTACTTTCATCAGAGAACATAACTTTGGACCACTCAGCAGCAGTCCAGTCGAGACGCTTCTGACGCTGTCTGTTGTTCAAGAGTGGCTTGACACAAGGAATGCGACAGCTGAAACCCATGTCTTGCATACGTCTGTGCGTAGTGGTTCTTGAAGCACTGACTCCAGCTGCAGTCCACTCTTTGTGAATCTCCCCCACATTTTTGAATGGGTTTTGTTTCACAATCCTCTCCAGGGTGCGGTTATCCCTATTGCTTGTACAATTTTTTCTACCACATCTTTTCCTTCCCTTCGCCTCTCTATTAATGTGCTTGGACACAGAGCTCTGTGAATAGCCAGCCTCTTTTGCAATGACCTTTTGTGTCTTGCCCTCCTTGTGCAAGGTGTCAATGGTCGTCTTTTGGACAACTGTCAAGTCAGCAGTCTTCCCCATGATTGTGTAGCCTACAGAACTAGACTGAGAGACCATTTAAAGGCCTTTGCAGGTGTTTTGAGTTAATTAGCTGATTAGAGTATGGCACCAGGTGTCTTCAATATTGAACCTTTTCACAATATTCTAATTTTCTGAGATACTGAATTTGGGGTTTTCATTAGTTGTCACTTATAATCATCAGAATTAAAAGAAATAAACACTTGAAATATATCAGTCTGTGTGGAATGAATGTATACATTATACAAGTTTCACTTTTTGAATGGAATTAGTGAAATAAATCAACTTTTTGATGATATTCTAATTATATGACCAGCACCTGAAAACTATAAATACATTTCTGGATCTTAAGAAGTTTAATCATGGAGTTTGCAAGAATGGCAAGGTTGTGGGTTCGATTCCCAGTGAATGCATTCAAAGTTGATATTTTATCAGTTCATGCAATGCAAATTGCTTTAGATAAAAGCATCTGCCAAATGCATAAATTTAAAATAAATTACATTTAAAATTCATCTGGTTAAATACATAGTTCGCCCCTGCTATGTAGTTATCTTTTTCCCATTACAGGCTTGTGACTGTGTGTTCCCTGCCATCAGCTAATCGAAAGCTAAACGTTATCTTCAAAATAGAGTCCTAATATCAGCGAAGACGGCAGCACGTGGGTCACGTATTTCTGTGAATGCTGACCGATAAACATCTCCAGGTATTACAGATGCCCTTGGTTAGTAGTGATTCAGCAGCTTCAGCTGGAAACGCATTGAGAGTTTAACCATAAAACAGCTATTTTTACAAGTAAGTTGTTATATTTCTATTTTTACAGAGAAATACAGTTGAAAACCCTCTGCGTTCCTGATCTGGTTTCACTGGAAGGTGAATGCCATGCATAACAATTACATCACTGGAACAAGCACTTGTGCACAGCAAAAAAAAAACACCACTTCAGATTGTAGAAACACACCTGCTGGTTAACTTTCCATAAAAAGTGCAATGTAAATAGTTACCTTTGACAGGTTTACTTCTATAAAAACAGTTTAGGTTTTGCTTGTCGACAGGAAGCCGCTGTAAAGCCGTCTGCTGAGTGTTTGTCTGGGAATCTCTTCTGGCCCGCTCCGACTGATGAAATTCACACAGATTTACAGTAACTGAGGGACAGGATTGTGCCAGAACAGCAGGACGCCTCAAACAGGGTCAAAAATCAATGAGTTCAGCAGGATGGGAGTGTGTCCGAGCGAGAGACAGTTTTGGGCTGCTGGTTTCAGCATTTACAGTCATTTTGCCCGACACGACAAAATAAGACTTTGGGGCTGATGTTAGATCCAAAATTAATAACCACCAGCACCAAATCAATCACAAGTCTAATCAAAGTGAGTAGCACATGAACATTTGTGATAAACATTCTTATTTGCCAAAAAAAACGGCATATATTGCATATGGCAAACAAATGTATTTTTAATGGCCAAAATATATTTTAAATATGTTGTAAACAGTGAAGATAAATAAAATATATTTTTGAAATTTAAAATATATTTAATTTCAACCTTCAAATACCAAAGTATATTTCAAAATATATTTCAGTAGCAAGATGCAGTGTTATTTTAACATATTGATATACGATTTTAATTTTTGTTAATATTTTGAATTTGATTTCATCTTTAATTGTTAATTTTCAAGTTTTCATAATTTTGTCATTTTTAATAGTTTTTATTATGTCTATAGTTATTCATTTTTATTTCAGTTTTAGTTACGTCAGTACATCAAGCTAAACTAAATGAAAATGACAAATGATGCCAACAAGTTTAAGTGTTTTATATTTTATTCTGTATTTTATTTCAAGTATAATTTTTTAATGGTTTTAGTTAATTATAATAACCCTTATATGAAGGCATTGAATGTATATGGAGGGCAAAATAGCCTATATTTTAAAATTATTTCACAATTAACAGTGTGTGTGTTATATATATATATATATATATATATATATATATATATATAATAGTTTGATCAAAATTACAGTAAAGTAAAGTAATAGTAAAGTAAAGTAACAGTAAAGTAATAGTATATATATACACACAGTCATTTTTGTATATTTTATATTTAAAAATATATATATTTAAAAATATATTTGCATATTTTGCCATATTAACTGCTTCTAATTAAGAATAATGCAATAAAACGGTAGAGCTATTTGTGCTTCAAACCAGTTTTTTATAATTAGAATAAAATATCATTTTGCAATATAAAGCAGCATAACAAACTGTTTTTGTACAGCTAAAATAGCAGAAAGGAACGACACCAGGGGCAAGTTGTTCAAAAAGTTTAATCTGGATCAGAATGATCTTGGTTATGGATGGTTTTGCTATTCAGAATCAGGTAACCCATATACTTTTGTGCCGGTTTTTCAAAGCAAAATTGGATTGGATCACCCTGATCCAGATACACACTTTTTCAGATTCCCAAATCTGGATTACTAGTGCTCTACGGAGCCCCTAAAGGGGCATGGTTTTGGGACACAAATAACTACTTCTGACTGGTCCATCTGTGATGATTGTGTCAATGTAGTTTACAATCAGTGATTTAAATCTAGATTAAAAGGCATCTCTTTAGCCAAGCATTCACATAATGCATCTCATAATCTTGTACTGCAGTTATATCTGATCAAACGCACATTATTATTCTTTAGCTTGGGTTGAACAAATAATTTTTGCTTGGATGGAACAACAGCTACGCTAATTATGTCTCTATTTGTTTCTCTGTTTCTGATTAACATCCCGTGGTAACTAGGAATTACACAAGCTTCAGTCTGGATCCAGCCCTTAAATGATCTGAGATGACCAAACACCTGAGAAGAGATGATGATCCCCTCAGAGGACCTCAGAGGATGCCAACCTCTGATCCCCCAACAACATGCAGAAATAACTAATTTTGCCATAAGTTAAATATATTAAGTTTCTACAATATATATATATATTGTAGGAACTTAATTTCCTGTAAAGCGCTTTGCAACGATTTGTATCGTAAAAAGCGCTTTACAAATAAACTTGAATTTAATTGAATTTAAAAAAAAACAACAACATTTTTAATATTTTAGTTTGACATTGACAGCTGTTTGGGGATATATTACAAGCTACAAATGTTGTATTTTTTTGACCATTTTTTTTAAGTTTTATTACATTTTTGTTCCTGAAATCCACCCTTCTTCTGGGATCAGAATAATCCAGTTTTTTTTTTTTAATCAAAAGTATCCCAATTTTACTAAAACAACAAACTGAGGATTTAATCCAGATCAAAACCAAGATTAGATTTTGTGATCTAATCTGAATTCAGAATTCTTTTTTTCTTCTTTTGAACAACCCATTTTCAAGATCTGATCCAATCTGATGGCCAAAATCCGATCAGATTACTTTTGAACAACTGGCCCCAGAAGCACATTCAAGTCACAAAATGTCCCGCTCTCATGTTAAAAAGAATAAACAATCACGCAGGGCAGCGTTCCGACGCTTTACGTCTGTGTGAGGATCAAAGAGTTCATCCGCCGAGCCGAGGCTCTTATAAAAGCTGAACGACATCTGCACGTCCACTAACACCAACAACCAGAGAAACCAAAGCTGTGCGCAAACATTCAAGAAGCTCGATGCTGAAAAAACAGCAGTGTTTGAGAAGTACAAATCTGTCACGAATCGGTCTTCTTTATTGTAAAGATTCCCTGTTGGGAATTATGCAAATGCACCAGAAGTAACAGCACATTGCCCTATAATCATTACATATAACAAGAACAGAAAAAGAAAAATGGTGTAAATTACCAATAGAAATAAATTCTATTAAATCGATTCTGAGTTAATCACACAATTCGGACTTTTTTTCTCAGAAGTGCGTTTTGGAGTTCATAATTGTGAAATGTAAACTGCCAATTCTTTAAAAAAAAGAAAGTCTTTTTCTGAGTTATACAGTGCCCTCCACTAATATTGGCACCCTTGATAAATATGAGCAAAGGCGGCTGTGAAAATAAATCTGCATTGTTTATCCTTTTTATCTTTCATTCCAAAAATTCACAAAATTCCAACCTATCATTGAAGTAAAACAATTGAAAATGGGGGAA
Source organism: Aspiorhynchus laticeps (assembly GCA_023376895.1). Classification (NCBI taxonomy): domain Eukaryota; kingdom Metazoa; phylum Chordata; class Actinopteri; order Cypriniformes; family Cyprinidae; genus Aspiorhynchus; species Aspiorhynchus laticeps. The sequence goes on along the minus strand of CM041815.1, from coordinate 27,850,325 downwards.
ATCTCATTGTGTAAGAAATACTTTCTCTAGTTCATGTTGGCCACAATTATTGGCACCCAATTATTGCAATGTCCTTTTCCCAGGGTAACAGCTCTGAGTTTTCTCCTATAATGCCTGAAGAGTTTGGAGAACACGTGATAAGAGATCAGAGACCATTCCTTCATACAGAATCTCTCCAGATCCTTCAGATTCACAGCTTCTTCTCTTCAGTTCACCTCACTCATTTTCTACAGGGTTCAGGTCAGAGGACGGGAATGGCCATAGCAGAAGCTTGGTTTTGTGCTCAGTGACCCATTTTTGTGTTGTTTTTGAGGTTTGTGTTTGGATTATCGTCCGGTTGGAAGATCCAAACATGGCCCATTATAAGATTTCTAACAGGGTCAGTCACTTATTGATTTTTTATATGTTGGTATTTAATAGAATCCATGATGCCATGTGTCTAAACAAGATGTTCAGGACCTCCAGCAGAAAAATAGGCCCACAACATAAAAAATACAGCAGTATATTTCATTGTACACATGGGGTACTTTTTTATCCCTGTGTGCACCAAACCCATCTTGAGTGTTTGCTTCTAAAAAGCTCATTTTTTAGTTTCATCTGATCATAGAAGCCAGTCCCATTTGAAGTTACAGTCGTGTCTGATAACTGAATATGCTGGAGTTTGTTTTTGTATGAGCTAGGAGAATTTTTCTTGAAACCCTCCCAAACAACATGTGGTGATGTAGGGACTGTTTGACAATTTTTTTCTAATGTTTTCTGACCCCGAGACTCAACTATATTCTGCAATTCTCCAGCTGTGATCCTTGGAGAGTCTTTAGCCACTCAAACTCTCCTCCTCACCGTGCATTAGGACGATATAGACACACGTCCTCTTCCAGGCAGTTTCGTAACATTTTCTGTTGATTGGAAATTCTTAATTATTGCCCTGATGGTGGAAATGGGATTTTTCACTGCTCTAGCTCTTTTCTTAAAGCCACTTCACTAATTTGTGAAGCTCAATTATCTTTTGCTGCACATCAGAAATATATTCTTTGGTTTTTCTCATTGTGATGGATGATAAAGGGAATTTGGTCTTTGTGTTCCTCATATTTATAATCCTGTGGAACAGGAAGTCATGGCTGGACAGTTTCATGCTCCTAGTCGCCCTGGTGTGCTAAAAAATTTAAATATGAATGGAATATACTTCAGAGATATTTTACGCATAAGAATTTCTAGGGGTGCCAATAATTGTGGCCAACATCCATTGGAGAAAAACATTTATTTCATCATGAGATTTTCTCCCCACTTTCAATTGTTTTACTTCAATGATCGGTTAGAATTTTGTAATTTCTTTGAGGGAAAGATCAAAAGGATAAACAATGCCGATTTATTTTCACAGCTGCCTTTGCTCATATTTATCAAGGGTGCCAATATTAGTGGAGGGCACTGTATCTAGCAATTCTGAGTTTATGTCTTGAAATTCAGATTTTTTTTTCTCAGAATTGCAAGATTGTCGCATTTATGAGTTCTCATAATTCGAAGTTTGTATTTCACAATTCTGAGTTTGTATCTTGCAATTCTGATGTTTTTTTCTCAGAATTGCTAGTTTGTCACAAATTCACAATTATTAGTTATCTCATAATTCAAAGTTTATATTTCACAATTCTGAGTTTATCAATTCTGAGATTGCATCTATGCCGAGTTTATATCTTGCAATTCTGATGTTTTTTTCTCAGAACTGCAAGCTTGTCGCGATTAGAAGTTATATCATAATTTGAAGTTTGTTTTTCACAATTCTGAGTTTATCAATTCTGAGATTGTATCTAGCTATGCGGAGTTTATATCTTGCAATTCTGACAATTTATATCAAAACATTTTTACTTTTTTTTTAATTGCCTGTTCATGTCTTGCAATTCTTAGTTTATATTCCAGATTATTTATTTTTTTCTCAGAATTGCATGAAAAAATGATCTTGGTTATGGATGGTTTTGCTATTCAGAATCAGGTAACCCATATACTTTTGTGCCGGTTTTTCAAAGCAAAATTGGATTGGATCACCCTGATCCAGATACACACTTTTTCAGATTCCCAAATCTGGATTACTAGTGCTCTACGGAGCCCCTAAAGGGGCATGGTTTTGGGACACAAATAACTACTTCTGACTGGTCCATCTGTGATGATTGTGTCAATGTAGTTTACAATCAGTGATTTAAATCTAGATTAAAAGGCATCTCTTTAGCCAAGCATTCACATAATGCATCTCATAATCTTGTACTGCAGTTATATCTGATCAAACGCACATTATTATTCTTTAGCTTGGGTTGAACAAATAATTTTTGCTTGGATGGAACAACAGCTACGCTAATTATGTCTCTATTTGTTTCTCTGTTTCTGATTAACATCCCGTGGTAACTAGGAATTACACAAGCTTCAGTCTGGATCCAGCCCTTAAATGATCTGAGATGACCAAACACCTGAGAAGAGATGATGATCCCCTCAGAGGACCTCAGAGGATGCCAACCTCTGATCCCCCAACAACATGCAGAATTAACAAATTTTGCCATAAGTTAAATATATTAAGTTTCTACAATATATATATATATATATATATATATATATATATATTGTAGAAACTTAATTTCCTGTAAAGCGCTTTGCAACGATTTGTATCGTAAAAAGCGCTTTACAAATAAACTTGAATTTAATTGAATTTAAAAAAAAACAACAACATTTTTAATATTTTAGTTTGACATTGACAGCTGTTTGGGGATATATTACAAGCTACAAATGTTGTATTTTTTTGACCATTTTTTTTAAGTTTTATTACATTTTTGTTCCTGAAATCCACCCTTCTTCTGGGATCAGAATAATCCAGTTTTTTTTTTTTAATCAAAAGTATCCCAATTTTACTAAAACAACAAACTGAGGATTTAATCCAGATCAAAACCAAGATTAGATTTTGTGATCTAATCTGAATTCAGAATTCTTTTTTTCTTCTTTTGAACAACCCATTTTCAAGATCTGATCCAATCTGATGGCCAAAATCCGATCAGATTACTTTTGAACAACTGGCCCCAGAAGCACATTCAAGTCACAAAATGTCCCGCTCTCATGTTAAAAAGAATAAACAAACTATACAAAGCCAGAGACCTCTTTAGATTAACCTAAAGTCTGTTCTGTTTCACTGCGAATAAACCTCAAGATCGAAGCCTCTTATCGCTTCAAGTTCAGCTCTGATAAAGTCTTTGGTAAGTGAGACTTTTCGTGACTCCCATCTCAAGACGCCAGAGTTTAATAGAGGCCAAGCAGACCAAATGTTCTGGCCTGAACTATCAAAAGCAGCTCACGAGCTCCTGCCAAACGTCTTTAAGGTCGCTCTGTTAGGGACTGTTTGAAAGATTTTAAGCTGACCCCGAGACTCAACTATATTCTGCAATTCTCCAGCTGTGATGCCTATGGAGAGTCTTTAGCCACTCAAACTCTCCTCCTACACCGTGCATTAGGACGATATAGACACCGTCCTCTTCCAGGCAGTTTCGTAACATTTTCTGTTGATTGGAAATTCTTAATTATTGCCCTGATGTGGAAATGGATTTTTCACTGCTCTAGCTCTTTTCTTAAAGCCACTTTCACTAATTTGTGAGCTCAATTACTTTTGCTGCACATCAGATAATATATTCTTTGGTTTTTCTCTTGTGATGGATGATAAAGGGAATTTGGTCTTTGTGTTCCTCATATTTATAATCCTGTGGAACAGGAAGTCATGGCTGGACAGTTTCATGCTCCTAGTCGCCCTGGTGTGCTAAAAAATTTAAATATGAATGGAATATCACTTCAGAGATATTTTACGCATAAGAATTTCTAGGGGTGCCAATAATTGTGGCCAACATCCATTGGAGAAAAACATTTATTTCATCATGAGATTTTCTCCCCACTTGTCAATTTTTTACTTCAATGATCGGTTAGAATTTTGTAATTTCTTTGAGGGAAAGATCAAAAGGATAAACAATGCCGATTTATTTTCACAGCTAGCCTTTGCTCATATTTATCAAGGGTGCCAATATTAGTGGAGGGCACTGTATCTAGCAATTCTGAGTTTATGTCTTGAAATTCAGATTTTTTTTTCTCAGAATGTGGCAAGATTGTACGCATTTATGAGTTCTCATAATTCGAAGTTTGTATTTCACAATTCTGAGTTTGTATCTTGCAATTCTGATGTTTTTTTCTCAGAATTGCTAGTTTGTCACAAATTCACAATTATTAGTTATCTCATAAATTCAAAGTTTGATATTTCACAATTCTGAGTTTATCAATTCTGAGATTGCATCTATGCCGAGTTTATATCTTGCAATTCTGATGTTTTTTTCTCAGAACTGCAAGCTTGTCGCGATTAGAAGTTATATCATAATTTGAAGTTTGTTTTTCACAATTCTGAGTTTATCAATTCTGAGATTGTATCTAGCTATGCGGAGTTTATATCTTGCAATTCTGACAATTTATATCAAAACATTTTTACTTTTTTTTTAATTGCCTGTTCATGTCTTGCAATTCTTAGTTTATATTCCAGATTATTTATTTTTTTCTCAGAATTGCATGAAAAAAGTGCAAAATTCTGAGATATATAGTCAGAATCACAAGAAAAAAAGTCACAGCTGTAAGAGAAAATTACCTTTATGATTTAATTTTTTAAAATTTTATTTAATTATTTTGTATGTGGTGGAAATAAACTTCCATAGAAAATCGTAAAGTCCAGAAAATCATGTTTAAAAATGAATATGTAAATCCGTATGGTCAAGACATCAAGAAAGAGGGTCCAAATACAGTCAAAGCTTGTGGATTAGAACAGAATTCAAGCTTTTTTTCAGGAGTAGTACAAGACAAGTTGATTGATCCAGTCTTTCCGCTCTGGGGAGTTTTCAGATTTCCAGTTTTTAAGCATACATTATTCTTGCTGCAGTGCCTCCAAGCAAGATAAAATACTGTAATGTCTACCTTAATATTAGATTCAGAGCCCATCTGACATTAGATATTATGGGAACTTTTACATTCAGAAGTGCATCAAAATTTAATCAGATTCCTTGACTTGAAATTTTATGATTAAACTACGACATTCTGTCAAGGCTGCAAGACTAAACATTGCTAAAAGGAATAATTCAACCATAAAAGAAAACGCTGTCATCATCTACTCACCATTGATCATATTACTTTTCTTACTTTCAAAGGAAGAGGAATGTCTGAGCTGCTTCCATACAACACAAGTGGACAAAGCTCCATAAAGATCTTCTGAACTCATATGATGCTCTGCATGAAGGAACAGACTGAAATTTATGTTCTTTAACTAAAAATCTCTTCAATTGTGTTGAGTCACAAAATGAGGCTTTTATATGCAACACACCTGGCTTTGGCATTAATAGACACCAAAGGCTATTGGTTCTCGCATGTCACATGACTAAAAACTATGACTGAAAATGAGTGTAGAGGAAGATAATCAGTGAATAATGTCTGTTTATCAAACAAAACTATAGTTTGACTTCAGAAGAATCAGGGGCGGACTTAGTGATTTTGGGGCCCTAAGCAATTCCAGGTATGGGGCCTCAACAGTCAAACTTTGAACTCAAAACACTCTTTATATATATATAAGTTTTTCTATTCTGTTTTTTTTTTTTACATTTGTAAATAAACTGCATGTTAAAAATATCTGTAACCTGGAACTTTTATTAATGTAAAATTAAATACAATTGAATTCACAAATAAAAACCTAAATTCACAAACAAACTATTTACATTTCATTAACCATATTTGTGATTACACTTTAACATTAATGCATCAACATTTCTGTATCCTGGAACTATTGTAGTTTCTTAATGTAAAATAAAAGAAAAATTCACAAACTATTTACAGATAACCATATTTGTGATTACACTGACAGGAACTTACCCAGAATTCCATTTCACCAAGCCCACACACTGATTGGAGAAGCTGCTGTAGTATCAAGACAGTAGCACCACACGTGAACTAAAATACATAAGACAATGTATAGATCAAGATCTGCCCTTAAAGGAAAAAAACTATTGCATGCTCTATTATGAAATATTGACTGTTGCTGTGATGGATTTAATATAAATTCAACTACTTTACATACAAGATGCGTTTAATCTACAACTAAATGTATTATTTACATTCTACAGATCATTCACTCTTATTTCTGGCTCTGTCCCAACATTTTCATTTAATTTTGACCCTGCGTGCTTTGTGTCCAGTGTCTTCCTGACCTCATGTTCAATGGAGAGAACAGCCAGTGAAGAAAGCCTCTCCTGAGACATAGATGTTCTCAGATAGGTTTTAATCAGCTTCAGGGCAGAAAAGCTTCTCTCACCTGAAGCAACTGTCACAGGTAGAGTAAGCAACAGTCTTAGGGCTGTGCTCAGATTAGGATATAAGTCAAGGATATTTCCTTTATAAATGTGATCAAGCATCTCATGTGGTGATGCATATGTGGGGAAAGCACTGATTGCAGCCTTTACTTCCATCTTTAGATCTTCAGCATCAATGTCATGCATAGTTTGCTCCAGTCTTTGGCAACACTCATCTAGTTTACCTTCCTGATCTGTGATTCTCATATGGTCATGGGAGTAAAGAAATCCATACAGCTTATAAAAGCGTTCCATGTGAGAGAACCTCTCCTCTATTGTGACCAAAGCTGTGTCTACAAGTGGCAGGAAAAACTCCCTTTCAAACTGTTCCTCTGGGGTTGACACAGTTTGCTCTCTTCCTTCGTACAGAAACTGTCTTGCTCAGCTCATGGCCACCTCAAGCTTTTCAGCTATTTCCCTGGCATCAGTTTTGGCAGCAGTCAGGCCCTGACTCCGATAGGTCTGTAGAAATTCTCTCACTCCCATTGTTTCTCTTCTTAGTGTCTCAATCGAGACTTTACGGCTCTGCAGAATCTTGCTCACTCTGTTGATCTGGTACAGCAGATTATACCATACGATGGTGCTTAAAATGAAAGGCCACATCTGCATCTCTCTGCAGATACTTCCAGCTGTAGGAACAACATCTGCATCGCGTTTCTGTGTCGCATACTCTATTAGAGCAGACCAAGCTTTCACCATTTCAGGAAGCTGGCACCGCACTGCTTTAACACTGTCAACCCTGCACTCCCATCTATTTGTTGACAGTGCTTTCACTGTGAGGTCTTTCACATGTTCTCTGAGAATGTCCCATCTGTGTACTGAAGAGCTAAACAGGTTGTAGAGACACTGCAGTAGCCCAAAAAAGCTGATTGACTTCACGGATGACTTGGCTGCATCACCTACAACAAGGTTGAGGGTATGACTTCCACAAGGAACAACCTTGTTGTTAATTTCAAGCACTCTTTTTTGAACACCCTGTTTCTTTCCCTGCATGTTACTTCCGTTATCATAGGACTGCCCACGACAGTTGGAAATATCCAAACCTAGTGCATCAAGATGACCTAGAAATGACTCACACAAGCCCTTACCTGTGGTATCCACTACAATGAGAAAGCTCATGAATGGAAACGCCTTTTGATGTCTCACAATTTACAGTTCTTATCACCACTGACAGTTGCTCGTGATGACTAAGGAGTCCATGATGACCGAGAAGTATTTGGCTTTCCTAACTCTCTCAACAATGACATCTATGGTACTTTTTGCCAGAATGTTGATGAGCTCATTTTGAATGTGCTTACTGAGATAGCTGTCACTTAACTCTTTGGCTTGTATTCTCCGCAGGTGACAGGATCAAACTGAGACATTAATTCAATTTGCTCAAGAAAATTTCCATTGCCAGGTTCAAACAGCCTATCAGAATGGCCACGGAAAGCAAGATTACGTTCTGCCAGATGAGTGACAATTGCAATCAAACGTCTAATAACTTCCTTCCAATGTTTTACTTCCAGAGAAAGTAGTTCCTGGCTAACCTGATCAATGGCTGTGTTGGTTTTTAGCCTTTCTGACAAACTGTGCCAATTCTCCATGTGTCTCTTGTGGCCCGAAGACCTTTCATGCATTTTTAACTGGGAAGACAAATTCTTCCATTTACTATACCCATCGCCACTGAACATATTGGACCAGTTACCAAAGATGCGACAGCAAAAACACACAGCACTGTCATTTTTCACACTGTATACTAACCACGATCGGCTAATCTTTTCACCATTTTTCATATTAATGAAGTAATTGCTGTTTGTGAACCGTCGGCCATCACTGTTTACTGGGAAATTTTTGTTTATTTGAACGGGCCCTCTCTTAATAAGCTCACAGCCCTCATTATATGACAGGTGTTTCAGCCAGAAAGCAGGATCATCACTCATTAAAACTCCCTGTGTGCTATTCGCGTCTGTGTGCTGTTCATGTTCGTGGGCTACACTCACCGGCACATTGTCATCATTTCCCGGGGCCGTGAGTAAACTCATCCCTGTGTCTGGCAGACGCGGGAGAGGGGCTGCTGCTGCTTCTGTGGTAGCAGCACTGACTGTGGGAGTTTGTGGGAAAAAAGAAGTGACGTTTGGCAGTATAGCCACATTCTTTTTTATCTCTTCTTTTTTCAGCTCCGCTGGGGTAGCTGCGCTCATTGTTTGTCTAATTTCTAAACCTTGCCTTCTGCGTGCAAATTCTCGCTTCGCTTGCGCACTCTATCTTTACCTCACTCTAAACTCTGTCTACTCTGCTCTCATCTGGCAGTAGAGTCGAACTACTCATGCATGTGCAGTACGATAGGAAAGTTCCACTATTCATGATGGGGGGGGGGGCATTTGAGCAGATGTAATAATAACATTAAAATCGTAATGATTATAGGCAGGCCACACAATATATGATAGAAAACGAATAAGTAATATATGATTTATATAAGATTCTTGGTATTTGTCGGGGCCCCTAATTCCCCGGGGCCCTAAGTTCAAGTTCAAGTTGAGCTTTATTGTCATTCTGCTACATGTGGGGACATACAGTGGAACGAGATGTCGTGCCTCACGGGTCCACGGTGCTACACAAATACAGACATAAATACAGACATACAACAATGAAGTAAAACACTATAAACCTATACACAACTAACCTACTGACAGATTTTGACTAATGCTGCGTTCCAGGCAGGTTTTTGAGCCCGTAAGTCACGACTTCAAACCACGACTCACGACTTTGTAGCGTTCCAGGCAAGTCACGCCAAACTGCCTGAGTGCAAGGAATTGTGATAGATTACTAATTTGATTGCAACGTTATATTGTCCTAAAGTCTATTTCTTACTGTGTACCACTTGCATAAACACCACATCCATAGGGGCTGCCATTGTTGTTTCGCGTGCTATGTGATGTCAGAGCGCGGAACTGGGAGTACATCGATCTAGTACGAGTTCACGGGTGGGAAGTCACGGGTTTGACTGCCGTTCCAGTGCACTTTTACGGGTAGAAGGTTGGAAAAACACAGGTTACGGGTTGCCTGGAAGTATACTATGCTGATAAGTATACTATATATAAATGTTTTCCCTATGCAACTAAAGATAAAGATAAAAAATACAATCTATACAAACTATACGAATGCTTCACATAAATACTGTACATGTGCAGAGAGAAACATTGTGAGTCAAGCAGCTGGCTGGGGAACAGTAAAAGATGATTTGTGGTAGTGCATGAGCATGTAAACATACATATATTGCTGAGTCTTTTGTGTGATTGTGTACACAGCAGTGTGTGAAAAGTGTCTAGTGCATAGAGGAGAGTGTGTTACTACAGGTGGTTTGTACAGGCCCACTAAGCGGCTGCTTACCTCGCTTGTTGGTTAAGTCCGCCCCTGAAAAGAATAACATACTGTTATGATGCTCTTCTGTCCTTAAAAGTATAAATCACCATTAACTTTCCTTACATGCAACAGAATCCAGACGCTTGATGTCTTATTTCCTGTTTCAGAGAATAAAAGAAAAATAATACAGCTTTAGAATGACATGAGGGTGAATGAACGATGACAGATTGATTATTTCTTCTCTGAACTGCTCTTGTAAAAGCAGGAGACAGAATTGAAAGGTCAGAATTGTCGCTGTCTTCAGAAAATCCTCGTCCTCTTCACCTCAAGTAACTCCTCTCTGATAAAACATCAAGACTTGAACAGAAACTCACATCAGGGACTTTTGCTTTTCAGCTTTTCAGTAAAAACACACTGAAATTCAATATTCAAGTCAATCCATTGGTCATTTTTCTGAAGCCGTATTGATATAGAAATACAAAACACTGCTCAGAAACAGACGATTATGTCAACAATAAGAAAGCCAGGTTGCAACTGAAGTAGATTTTTTTATACTCTATATAAAATACATTTTATTCTAAAACCAGGTACATTCTGATTTGTGTAGCATAATTGCACCCTGCAACATATTTGCTGAATGAAATCAGTACTTGTTTCTTATTCGTTTTGGGCTGCTGATTACAAAAACTGTGTCTATTTTGCTCGAGCAGATCATAACCATATTTAAGACGAAGTAGTATTGTATTTTCAGCAGAAAAACTGCCGCAAACACACAATTCCTGTCTTCATCGGAGCCAGATTACAACTATTTTGTTCAATTCAATTTTCACATTATTTTATGCCTAATCCTGATTTCAAGATTCACATTATAATGGCCCGTGACAGAAGAAAATGCAAACATGATCCAGATGTTTCTGCTGCATCTGTAGGTGTTTTATACCGCATCTAAACAGAAACAGAAAAAAGCTTATATATTTATGTTTATGTCAAGTTCTTTGACATTAAATAGAGTACTTGAACATATTTTTCCACCTCTTTTGCAGATTGTAAATTAAACGGTACATTTTGAATCCTTATTTTTATCATTAAATTAGAAACATTTTCACATTTGCCTGCTTTTGTTTTGATAATAGCTGATCATTTGATAAATGTTAAACTAATGTTAATAGAACGTACGTTCAAAGTTATGTGGACTTTAATAATGTTCTCAAAACATTAGCACAAAAACATTATTTATACATCGTTCAAGGAACTTTTTTTAAATTTAATTTTTTTAAATATTACTATTTGTTAAAAACGTTTTTAAAACTTAAAACATTTTTTAAAACTCAGTTGGACGTTTGTCTAACATGTTTTAAATGTTACTATAACCAAGATTTGTTTTTCAAACAATAAAAAAGTGATGTTTTGAACATTCAGGAAATATTAAATTTTTATAGCATAACGGGAATGCTATAGCAAAATGTTCTCATAAACTCGTAATTTTGAGGAAAAAAGTATGATTTGTGAGAGGAAGAGTCACAATGACCTCTTTTTATTTCCGTGGCAGAAACAGATAATTCAGACATTTTCTCATAATTGCAACAAAATTCTGAAATAATCTTTTAATCGCAAGACATAAAGTCGCAATTATTTTTAAGTTTGAGTTAAAATCTTTAAATTCTGACTTCTTAGAATTGCTAGAAAAAAAGTAAAATTATAGATTTTTTAATGTATTTTGTTGCGTAAACAAAGCTTCCATGAATTTTTAAAAAAAATCTAAATAAAACAACAACAACTAAATACATTAATTGTCCAATCATTGGGGTCAAAAGTTTGTGGATGCTGTCAGCAATTTTGGGCTGTGATGATGAACCTGTAGAAGCAACTGACAACGGATCTTGTCCACATGATTTAAAACATCTTGCCATTTTTTGTATTATTAAAATGATCTCAAGCTGTCAATATAACAAATCTGATGATGAATGCTGTTGATATGGATAATGCTACGATCAGTTTTAAAGGACTTCTGTATTCTGGGTTTTCCTCCGTAGACAGATACGTGGACGATCATGTTTCGACCCTGAGCAGATCACGGTGCAGCTCTTTCTCTGTGAATGAACATGTGTTCCTTCAACTCTAGCTTTCAAATAATTCCCAGCTGTCAAGTGATCAAATGTTAACAGCGTTCGACCACTTCAGGCTCTGAATCTAAATAATGTGTTGCTGTGTGTGTCAGACAGGAAGTAAACAGAGTCTAATGAGAAAACAGCGTCCGGCGAGGAGATTACGGCTCCCCGTGAACATCTTATGGCCTGCTGTCAGACACGTGGACGAGAACATCAGGTCTGAGGTACATGTGCTTCTCACTTCTTCACTCTCGAATTAAAGCGTTTGACCTCAAACAACCCGCCGCTGCTTTATAGAGCCGCCGGGAGGATCGGACGGAAACTATCAGAGACTAATGAGGAATCCTAAAATATACAGCTTGTTTATAGTCACCAAAGCATGCAAATACAAACAAGCTTGACTTTTAATGCATATTTGTGTTCAGAAATATGTCAGATTGCAATTTATAATTCAATGCAAGTATGTTGCATTCTCAGTGTGACCACTGGGAACTGGCAAAAATCTTCTTTTAATGTATTTTTTAAAGTGTTTATATCTAGCTACCTGAATAATAATGCATGGTTTATTGACAAACCTTTGAATGAGATTCTCCCTTGAGAACAAGCTTGCAATGTATTCACCAATTATTCGCATCACGCTTTTTTTTTGCATTTGTTATTTATTATTGTTTTACATTCATTAAATGTAATATATTATTTAAATAATATATAATACATACTATTTATAATTTCTCCCTATCTCTCTCTAACATACTTTACATTTAATGATTACAAAAAATAAAATATAAAATGAAAAATATTATATGTTGTTATTACTGTTATTAATACATATGATTAAAAAACCTTTTGTACAATTTTTCATATTTTTTTATTACGACTATAATAATATAAAACATTTTGTTGAATATATCATAATATAGGAGTTTTAATTATATACATATAAATACATAGATACATAAATTATGTAAACATATCTAAAAAATCTTATTCATGAAAATGCAATATAATAATTTCTAATAAATATAACATTGTAAATGACATTTAATGATTGCAAAAATTATAAATATACATTATTATTATTATTAGTGCTGTCAAATGATTAATCGCGATTAATCACATCCAAAATAAGTTTTGTTTACATAATATATATGTTATGGAGCTGACGAGACGTGAGACAGGCGGATCCATTTGCAAGGCTTTATTATTAAACATGGTCAATACAGGCAGGGTCGGGCAGTAGTAAACAGGTATGGCAGGGGCAAGACAAGAATAATCCAAGGGCAAGCGAGGGTCGACGATCGGCGAACTATATCCAAAGGGCTAGGCGGAGAGAATAAACCAGGAACACGGGCAGGAATCAGAACACAGGAAATCAAACTCGGGATACTAGGAAAACGCTTCGATTGTAGCTAGGCTAAACAATACTCGGCAGTGAGTGGCAGGAAGTCCAGAGTTTATATAGTGTGTGTGTGTGATTGGGTGATGGTGATTGTGAGATTGTTTTCAGGTGTGTGCGTGATCAGTGCAGACAGCTGTGTTAGTGCAGTGGATGATGGGAAATGTAGTCCTTGAGTGATCTGTGACTGACTGTGTGATGGGTGAGTGGCCTCTAGAGGTGAATGAAGAGAAGTTCATGGTTTGGATTTGTGACATAGCCCCCCCCCCCCAAGGAGCGGCTTCCAGACGCTCCTAAACAGTCCTAGGAGGGCGGTGGAGCGGAGGCGGAACAGGGGGAGGGACGGAGGGCCAGGTCCATGTGGAAGCCAGGGCAGAGAGGATGGAACTGGAACCCACCAGGGTGGAGCAGGCAGATCTGGAGCCCACCAGGGCGGAGCAGACGGACCTGGAGCCCACCAGGGCAGAGTGGACGGGACTGGAGCCCCCCAGGGCGGAGCAGGCAGGACTGGAGCCCCCCAGGGCGGAGCGGACGGACCTGGAGCCCACCAGGGCGGAGCGGACGGGACTGGAGCCCACCAGGGCGGAGCAGACGGGACCAGAGCTCCCCGCAGGGAAGCAGACTGGGCAGGTAACCCTGACAGGACCTGGAAGCAGAGGAGAATAAGGACAAACAACACAGGGAGAGCAGAGACAGACAACACTGGGAGAACAGAGACAGACAACACAGGGAGAGCCTTCACGATCTCAGGGGCCGTGCCAGGGCAGGACAGGAAATCCCAGACGGCCTCCGTAGCCATGACAGGGCCGGACAGGGAATCACCGACGGCCTCCTTAGCCGTGTCAGGACAGGACGAGAGTTCATAGACGGCCTCCATAGCCGTGACAGGACAGGGTGAGAGTTCATAGACGGCCTCCATAGCCGTGACAGGACAGGATGAGAGCTCACAGACGGCCTTCTTAGCCGTGACAGGACAGGGTGAGAATTCATAGACGGCCTCCATAGCCGTGACAGGACAGGATGAGAGCTCACAGACGGCCTTCTTAGCCGTGACAGGACAGGGCGAGAGTTCACAGACGGCCTCCATAGCCGTGACAGGACAGGATGAGAGCTCACAGACGGCCTTCTTAGCCGTGACAGGACAGGGTGAGAGCTCACAGACGGCCTCCATAGCCGTGACAGGACAGGGCGAGAGTTTACAGGAGGATACCACCGACACCTCTGGAGGTTCTGCAGCTAACGCCGCCACCTCTGGAGGATCTACGGTGGTATTGCTGGGCGCCACCACCTTGCCAGGGGCTGAGGCTCGCACCACCGCTTGGGGAGGTTCTGCAGCAGATGCCTTCCCCTGGGGCAGTACAGTGGTGGTGTATGTGGCCCAAATGCAACATAGTGCGATCCCTATCATGGGAAGCGCCTCAGACAGGGAAATCAGTTCAGAAACAGGAGGACCGAAGTGAGTGGATTTGGGGATACCAGCAGTGCGTACAGACACCAGCTGTGCATCCCTCACGCTGGATATCAACCGGAGAACTTGAAGGACTGACCTTGAGTCTCTGGGTGGGATAGGTGCTGGCTGAGGAGCTGAGACGTGAAGAGGTTCTGGCTGAGGAGCTGAGACGTGAAGAGGCTCTGACTGAGGAGCTGAGACGTGAAGAGGCTCTGGCTGAGAAGCTGAGACGTGAAGGGGTTCTGGTTGAGGAGCTGAGACGTGAAGAGGCTCTGGCTGAGGAGCTGAGACGTGAAGAGGCTCTGGCTGAGGAGCTGAGACGTGAAGAGGCTCTGGCTGGTCAGCTGTGACGTGGCGTGACTCTGGCTGGTCAGCTGCGACGTGGCGTGACTCTGGCTGGTCAGCTGCGACGTGGCGTGACTCTGGCTGGTCAGCTGCGACGTGGCGTGACTCTGGCTGGTCAGCTGCGACGTGGCGTGACTCTGGCTGGTCAGCTGCGACGTGGCGTGACTCTGGCTGGTCAGCTGCGACGTGGCGTGACTCTGGCTGGTCAGCTGCGACGTGGCGTGACTCTGGCTGGTCAGCTGCGACGTGGCGTGACTCTGGCTGGTCAGCTGCGACGTGGCGTGACTCTGGCTGGTCAGCTGCGACGTGGCGTGACTCTGGCTGGTCAGCTGCGACGTGGCGTGACTCTGGCTGGTCAGCTGCGACGTGGCGTGACTCTGGCTGGTCAGCTGCGACGTGGCGTGACTCTGGCTGGTCAGCTGCGACGTGGCGTGACTCTGGCTGGTCAGCTGCGACGTGGCGTGACTCGTGACGATCAACTGTGGCTTGGCGTGACTCTTGACGATCAACTGTGGCTTGGCTTGACTCACGGAGATCACAGGTGGCTTGGCTTGACACGTGATGATCAATTGTGGCTTGGCTTGACTTGTGACGATCAACTGTGCTCTGGTTGGACTTGTGACGATCATCTGTGGCTTGGCTTGACTTGTGATGATCAACTGTGCTTTGGCTTGACTTGTGACGATCAACTGTGGCTTGGCTTGACTCACGGAGATCACTGGTGGCTTGGCTTGACTTGTGACGATCAACTGTGGCTTGGCTTGACTTGTGATGATCAACTGTGCTTTGGCTTGACTTGTGACGATCAACTGTGGCTTGGCTTGACTCACGGAGATCACTGGTGGCTTGGCTTGACTTGTGACAATCAACTGTGCTTTGGTTGGACTTGTGACGATCAACTGTGGCTTTGCTTGACTTGTGACGATCAACTGTGGCTTGACTTGACTCACGGAGATCACTGGTGGCTTGGCTTGACTTGTGACGATCAACTGTGCTTTGGTTGGACTTGTGACGATCAACTGTGGCTTTGCTTGACTTGTGACGATCAACTGTGGCTTGACTTGACTTATGATGATCAACTGTGCTTTAGCTTGACTTGTGACGATCAACTGTGGCTTGACTTGACCTTTTAACATAGGCTGTGACTTGACTTGGTTTTTCAACATCAGCGGTGACCTGACTTGACTCTTTAACATCAGCGGTGACTTGACTTGACTCCTTAACATCAGCGGTGACTTGACCTGGCTTTTTAATATCAGCGGTGACTTGACTTGACTCTTTAACATCAGCGGTGACTTGACTTGACTCTTTAACATCAGCGGTGACTTGACTTGACTCTTTAACATCAGCTGGGAACTGACCTGGCTTGTGATTGGCCGCAATGCCGCTACGGGGTGTTGTTGTTGCCGCCATTTTGTGAGCGTGATCTAACGTGGCTGTGTCCACACAATTGGGTGCGGTGTCTCGTTCCTCCGCGACCCCCACAGTGAACGAAGAGCCAACACATAGCAAAGCAAAGTCCAGGAACTGACTGAGAGATGAACGGGGACCCTCACGGATTAGCTGAGACTTCAGCGGTTGATTAATGCCCTCACAAAAGAAGTCTATGAGTACACAGTCCGGCAGATCAGAGAAATGGGCGAGGTCTAAATAGTCTTGTACATAGTCCTCGAGTGGTAGCGAGCCCTGCTCGAGGTGTAATAACATCCGTGCAATGTCCGTACCTGGCCAATATCCACATGAAAAGCCGCTGGATCCTTTTGTGGCCGAGTATTCTGTTATGGAGCTGACGAGACGTGAGACAGGCGGATCCATTTGCAAGGCTTTATTATTAAACATGGTCAATACAGGCAGGGTCGGGCAGTAGCAAACAGGTATGGCAGGGGCAAGACACAAGAATAATCCAAGGGCAAGCGAGGGTCGACGATCGGCGAACTATATCCAAAGGGCTAGGCGGAGAGAATAAACCAGGAACACGGGCAGGAATCAGAACACAGGAACTCAAACTCAAACTCAAACTCAAACTCAAACTCAAACTCAAACTCAAACTCAAACTCAAACTCAAACTCAAACTCAAACTCAAACTCAAACTCAAACTCAAGATACTAGGAAAACGCTTCGATTGTAGCTAGGCTAAACAATACTCGGCAGTGAGTGGCAGGAAGTCCAGAGTTTATATAGTGTGTGTGTGTGTGTGTGTGATTGGGTGATGGTGATTGTGAGATTGTTTTCAGGTGTGTGCGTGATCAGTGCAGACAGCTGTGTTAGTGCAGTGGATGATGGGAAATGTAGTCCTTGAGTGATCTGTGACTGACTGTGTGATGGGTGAGTGACCTCTAGAGGTGAATGAAGAGAAGTTCATGGTTTGGATTTGTGACAATATATGTATGTGTACTCTGTACATTTATTATGTATATATAAATACACACACATGCATGTATATATTTCAGAAAAATATGTTATATTTATATATTAAATATATTTATTTATAATATAAATTATATGAATATAAATATATGCATAAATATATATTGTATGTGTGTGTATTTATATATACATAAAAATATAAACAGAACACACGCATATATTATACAAACAAAAACTTTTATTTTGCATGTGATTAATCGTGATTAATCGTTTGACAGTACTAATTATTTTTTATTATTTTACTACCACTACTAATTAAATAATATTTATAATTAAAAATACTATATTTTTTGCATTTTTTCATGAATAAATTATTATATAAATATATAATATGATATATAATATATAAATCTTTATGAAAAATAATATTGAATTACCAATCATATACATATAAATACAACTTTATTTATTATTCATTAGCCACCTTCAGCTTCACATGAGTGTCTCTGTCTATCCAGCAGGGACAGAAGAGTGCTGAGTCAGTGAAGAACTGAACGAGAACAAACTTTAACATGATCCCAAACTGACTGTGACAGCGGCTGAGAGAGAGAGAGAGAGAGACAAAGAAGAAGAGAGACAGACAGACAGAGAGAGAGAGAGAGACAGCAGCACAGGAGGAATGAGACGGTAGCGAGAGAGAACAGGAAGTTGGAGGGAGGAAGTGCTGGAGGAGTTACAGCAGATGTGTTGAGACCGTGAGCGGCGCTGAGCTGTCCCTCAGAGAAACACGGCCAAAATACAGTTACTGCAACATCTGTCAATGCAGGCATAATGTCTTGTTTTAACTTTAAACCATTGCTTCTGGCCAAAATAATCTGTAATATCACTTCTTCCAGTAAAAAAGGTGTCCTCTCACATCAAAATCCACCCATATATTTGTTTAGAGCTGTTTTGGCTTGTAAACGATGCTTGATCTGTGCAGATTTCTCTCCTGATTGAGATGAGATGACTTTTTCACTGGAAGAAGTGTTATTATGGATTATGGACTTGTATTGTAGCCGGAAGCGACAGTTTGAATATTAAAGTCTTGATGGATTTATGAACACGCATCTTTTGTCTTCTCAAGATGTTAACTGATGGACTAACCAGAAGACCTCAGTCAGTCCATGTCGGCCACAACACCTTGAGAGCCCTGAACTCAAATCACCCCGCCCTCCTCTAAAAAACCACATGCAAATCCCTACCTCCTGAAACATGACCCCCCCCCCCCCCTCTCCAAACATCCCCCAACCTTACCACACCAAAGAAAAAACTGTGTGAAACTTTTTTGTGCAATTCAAAGTGTGCTACACACAGGTGAGTGGGCCTGTACAAACCACCTGTAGTAACACACTCTCCTCTATGCACTAGACACTTTTCACACACTGCTGTGTACACAATCACACAAAAGACTCAGCAATATATGTATGTTTACATGCTCATGCACCACTACAAATCATATTGTACTGTTCTCCAGCCAGCTGCTTGACTCACAATGTTTCTCTCTGCACATGGACAATATTTATGTGAAGCATTCGTATAGTTTATATTTTTTATCTTTAGTTGTATAGGGTAAACATTTATATATAGTATACTTAGTCAAAATCTGTCAGTAGGTTAGATGTGTATAGGTTTATAGTGTTGTATGTCTGTATTTATGTAGCACCGTGGTCCTGTGAGGCACGACATTTCGTTCCAGTGTATGTCCCCACATGTAGCGGAATGACAATAAAGCTCAACTTGAACTTGAACTTAACTTGACTTGAGTGGTGTGGATTAGTTGTGGATTATTGTGATGTTTTTATCAGCTGTTTGGACTCTCATTCTGACGGCACCCATTCACTTCCATTGGTGAGCAAGTGATGTAATGATACATTTCTCCAAATCTGATGAAGAAACAAACTCATCTACATCTCAGATAACCTGAGAGTGAGGACATTTTCAGCAAATTTTCATTTTTTTGGGGTGAACTATGCCTTTAAATAAAGGACTACTGCAGTGAAACAGGGTCTGAAATATTCAGTAAACAATTACACAGTGGAAACTTCATATTTAATCCCATCATACAGTCAACTGGACAAGGGAATTATGCTTGACGCTTTAGTACAGAGAAAATCATGATGTAGAAAATAAAATAAACACCACTATCATTATTTCATGTTGACTGGTTCACAATTTTCCTTAAGAATGAGGAGCAAAGAGCATTTAGCCATGAATTTGATAATTAAGCACCTTTTTAGAAGAGGCTCTGGGGGTTTTAACACCTTATGCTTCTGCTGACATTTAAGGCAAAATATACGGATGTCTTGAACAATGCAAATGTCTGACTGAAGCATCTGTGCTGCAAAACACTTAAAGCAGCTGCCAGTGATTTGCAGAGCAGAGAAGCTTCAGTGCCGCAGGGGAGAGTCTGAGAGTTAACCAGACACAAAAAGAACAGGAAAAAGATCAGAAGAGAGATCAAACTTTAAAGACACTTTAGCTTCATTTCTCCACAGGATGCCAGAAGTCGACGGCTGCCTTCGAGACCTCTTGGGAAGTTCCTCCTGATGAGCTCAGAAGTTGTAATTACGATGTGAAGAGCGCTCAAGTGAATTGTGTTGGAAGTAAATGGATGTGTTGGGTAAATAATGCATAAATCTCAGGTTTTCTCTTAGGTCTGTTTCATGTGTTAGAAGCACATGAGCATTTAGCAAAGTAAGTAGGAAATTCTGACTTTACACAGTACATGAAACATCATTAGCATACTAATGCTGCCGGAGAGAATTGTGGGAAATGTTATTTTGTTGCACAAGCTGATTCACTAAATGAGTAGAGTTTCTTATAGGGATAGTACACCCAAACATGTCAATTCTGTCATCATTTCTTCACTCTTGTGTGGAACGTTGTTTTCGCCACTGAATAAAAAGATAAAAAAGGTCATTTTCCTCACAATTCTGAGAAGAGTTTATTTTCGTAATTCTGAGTTTATATCTTGCATTTCAGAATTGTGAGGGAAAAAGTCTGAATTGTGATACATGAATTCAAAATTGCGAGATATAACTCAGAACTGCAAGAAAGAAATAATCAGTTCTAAGTTTATATCTTACAATTCTGACTTTTTTCTTGCTATTCTGGGTTTATATCTCACAGCTCTTTTTTCTCATAATTTTCAATTGCAAAATATAAACTCAGAGCTGTGAGATACAGAATTCTGAGAAATAAATCAGAATTGCAAAATATAAACTCATAATTCTGACTGACTTTCTCACATTTCCGAGTTTACAAGTTACCAAGTTTATATATCGCAATTCTGAATTTTTTTCTATGAATTCTGAGTTTAAATCTCAAAATTCTGCCACTGTATCTGAGTTTATATTTCACAATGCTTATATCTCGCAATTCAGAATCGTGAGATATAAAATCACAATCTCACAATTTTTTTAATGCCTCACTCCTAACGTCAGTCCATGTAACGTCAAACGTGTCTGACTAAAAGGGAACTGTATTTTGCTGAATGCTGGTAACCTATGGGATCAGAATCCCGCAGTAACCAATCAGTTTTTGGGTCCCACTGACTTCTGTAATATTTTTTTTTTGTCCATACTATGGAAGTCAGTGGGGACCTGAAACTGTTTGGTTACCAACATTCTTCAGAATATTTTCATTAGTGTTCCACTGAAGAAAGTCAGTCATAGACCATATGTGACCCTGGACCACAAAACCAGTCATAAGGGTCAATTTTTCGAAATTTAGCTGAATAGATAAGCTATCCATTGCTATATGGATTGTTAGGGCAGGACAATATTTGGCCGAGATACAATTATTTAAAAATCTGGAATCTGAGGGTGCAAAAAAATCTAACTACTGAGAAAATCGCCTTTAAAGTTGTTCAAATGAAGTTCTTAACAATGCATATTACAAACCATAAATTAAGTTTTGATATATTTACAGTAGGAAATTTACTAAATATCTTCATTGAACATGATCTTTACTTAATGTCTTAATTATTTTTGGCATAAAAGAAAAATCAATAAATTTGACCCATATTTTTGGCTATTGCTACAAATATACCCCAGAGACTTAAGACTGGTTTTGTGGTCCAGGGTCACATATATTATAGCCATTTATATATTATACCCATTCTTCATTAGCAGTACACAAAAATGCATTCAAATGAAATAGTGCCTCAACATTCACAATTAAAACTCAATTATGATTCTTGATTATGAATGCCACTGATATTGTGAACTCATCTGATAAATGCAACCACTCCAACTGATAGTTTTCACGTGACGTCACCCTCTTATAGGAACGCCCACCTGGAGGGCAAAACAAAGCTTTGCTCCACTGACCGCCAGTTATTTTTACACAGTTTGCATTATGTAGTAAAAGGCAGATATTAAAAGGCGAAATTCTGTAAACACCTTATTGATGATGTATATTTTTTACAGGCAAGCAGATGAAGCCAGAATATAAACGCAATGTGCAAAGTTTCACGTTAAATGGTTTCCCATAGAAAACCATTAGAAGGAAAACACTGAACCATTAAGCGGATTGCGTTCATATTCCAGCCTCATCTGATTGCCTATGTAAACTATGCATCATTAATATAGAGAATATTACTGTTTTAAATATATTAAGGCACTTTAAGTGTTTTTATAACGTTTTGTCACACCGTTTAATGATTGAAATATTGCCGCGGGTGCTTAATATGGATTGCAAATGGCCAAAACTTGCATTTTGTTCACATACATTTGTTTTATTCTTTTGAGAGGTGATCTAAATATCTGCGGCTGTGAAACAGATGGAAAATTGACAGGCTTGTGCTGCAGTTCTATGGATGTTTTGCCCTCCAGGTCTTCGAGCCGGTCACATGACTGAAAGCTATGAATAGAACCATGAAGACAGCAGTGATGTCATCGTCATGGAAACGGATCATTTGATGCTGTGACGTGATTGTTAATAACTACCTTCTGACTTCACAGTTTCTGATATCGACCACCAAGGCTTGCTTCATGTGTTTGCAGAGAGTGAAACAGTTTTGTAACCCTGCGATGACAAGGGTTAAATCCATCAGTAATGCCGCCCTATAGGAATCCCTACAGATGTAATTATGCATATTATCAGCAACAGCTTCATGGTGTTATAAAGTAAGAGACAAGAATGAGAGTTGAAAGTTCATGTTTAATGGCACATTCCTGTTTTTTTCTTGAGCATTAACTGTGAAAAGCATCATATTTTTCACACCAGGGATCATTTTGAAAGTCAAAATAGAGCCGATTGTTGCTTTAGCATCCTTGTGTCAGCAAGTCCTGACTCATGTTTTCACAGCTCAGTCAAAACTGTTCATAACTTCATATGCCAAGTAAAATCTGCACCCTAAGCATTCTGATGTGGTATAAAACCGGCTCAAAACCACTGCGGACTGGATGACATTCATGCATTCTGCTGAAAAATACACCAGGATTATTTTAGTATCACTTTGGTTAATATTTTGAATTAGATTTAATTTTTACATTTCTTTTTTCTTTAATTGTACTTAAAGTTTTAGTAATTTTGTTGTGTGTTTTGGCATTTTTATCAGTTTTTGGTGTTTTAAATAAGTCTATATGTTACGGAAACTGCCAGACACAAAGGTGAGTGTTGAGATAAGTGAGTTTATTAACAAGGATTGGGTGAGACAACGGTGGTGAGAGTCCTTGCGTGAGGTAAGTGGCTTTCCTGATGAATAGTGGATCGTGCACAAGGATTCTGACAGTGTCTCTGTTCTTTGGCAGGTTCGTGGCGGATAGGAATCCTGGAGAGCCTGCGAGTCTCTAGAGTCCACAGAAGTAAAGGTATCTGGTGGTGAGAGGGAAGACAGAGGGTAAGTGTCGTCAGGCAAGTAACACAGGTTAGTATACTCAGCTAGGAGATCGCTGTAGAGGGAAGGTCCGAGTGGTATCCATAAGTCTCAACAACATGGCAGCTTTGTGACTTCAAGATCAGACCATGACTGGAGTGAGGAGTGAGCTTAAGTAGAGCAGGGGTGATGAGCTGTGATGATGAGGAGCAGGTGTACATGATCATTAATTAGGTGCAGGTGAGGGCGATCAGAGATGGAGGATACGGGCCATTCTCTAACACTATAATTGTACTGTAATTTTTGTTTTGTTTGATTTAAGTTTGTTTCTTCATCAGATTTGGAGAAATGTAGCATTACATCACTTGTTCAGCAATGGATGCTCTGCAGTGAATGGGTGCTGTCAGAATGAGAGTCCAAACAGCTGATAAAAACATCACAATAATCCACACCACTCCAGTCCATCAGTTAACATCTTGAAAAGACAAAAGCTGAAACAAATCCATCATTAAGACGATTTTAACTTCAAACCATTGGTTCTCGCTAAAATACAAGTGCATATTCCATAATAACGCTTCCTCCAGGGAAAAAAAGTAATCTGGTCTGAATCAGGACAGAAATATGCACAGATTGATTTTAATTTTTGGGTGATCTATGTCTTTAAATGAAGTTTAACTACAGTGAAACAGGGTCTGACACATTCAGTAAACAATTACGCAGTAGAAACATGCAAACAGGCTTCCTTCATATATCATCCCATCATACAGTCGACTGGACAAGGGAATTATGCAAGACACCGTTATTTTGATTTATTTTGTTTCAGTTAACATTTAATTTCAAGTAAGGAAAAAAATAACTAAAACCATTAAAAAACGATAACAACCCGTATCAATAAATCATTGGACAAGCTTCAACAGCTTGTCAAAATGAATGTTTAAACACAGCATAAATCATACTAATGTGGTGTAAACAGCGTTTCTGACCGTAGCGAATGACCCTCAGCTGCACTGCAGGGACAATGAACTGTGTTGCAACTCTCAGCGCAGTGGATAAAATTAGACGGTGCTGATGTGATTATGGGACTCTAGAGAGGCAGAACAAAACATCTCCAACACGCCAGAGATCAGCAAGGACGCCACACATTATTGACAGTACAGAGGCAAAAACAAATGATATAAAAGCACTTCAAATCTGGAAATAGACGGCTGTGAGAGAGAATGTCACAAATCAAGTGGAAAAAGAAAAACATTTTTGAGCTGAACACACTTCAGTAGAGAGATGTCAGAACTGTTTTTATTACTATTCAGGACATTTACATTTATGCATTTAGCAGACACTTTTATCCAAAGCGACTTACATTGCATTCAAGTTACAGTTTTACATTTGATCAGCTCTTGCTTTCCCTGGGAATCAAACCCATGATCTTGGCGTTGCTAGCGCCATGCTCTACTATTTGAGCTACAGGAAAGCTGTATGAAATGCAAATAAATATGAGGAAGAGCACCAATCACGATGCAGTATGCAAATGTTGTATACAGTGACTTCATGAATATTTAACCTTAAGTGTAACTATGTGCATTCCATTTTTTTTTTAAAGTTTTGTTTTGTTAAAAGCTTCTTTTTCACAACAAGTCTTTCTTAAATGAAGTCAAAATGTAATTCATATTTAGGTTTCAAACCAAAACACGAATGCAATGTATTCGAAACAGATCATAAATAGATCTCCCAATGATTTTTTCACATTTTAATCGTACATTTCTTAATTAGTTTTATTCATCGTTTTTTATTTATAGAAACCAGAAGTACAACACATCTAAGACTGAATGAGTAAACCTCTATTACTTCATATTTTAAGGACGTTTTGTACTATAGATTAGGTTCAGTACACGCAGACATTATAAATGCTCAGTCATGATGTGTGTGTGTGTGTGTGTGTGTGTGTGTGTGTGTGTGTGTGTGTGTGTGTGTGAGTGTTTTTGTGACATATGCAGACACAAATTTGTATAATGACATGGGTATGACATACTGTAGGTATTACAAGGAGAAGGTGATTTATGAGGACATTTCCCCATGTCCCCATATTTCAAAAGGCTTATAAATCATACAGAATGAGTTCTTTTGAGAAAGTAAAAATGCAGAAAGTTTCCTGTAAGGGGTAGGTTTAGGTGTAGGGCAATAGAAAATACAGTTTGTACAGTATAAAAACCATTACGCCTATGGAATGTCCCCACAATTCACAAAAACAAACGTGTGTGTGTGTGTGTGTGTGTGTGTGTTTGTGTTTGTGTGATCCTCTTACAGTGCCGTTCATGTCAGCTGATTTTATTAATGTCTATTTATAAAAATATAAACCGCAAACCACAAGACTAACATATGACCTGAATTACATCATGTACTGTTCCATGTCCAGTTGATCATGTTAGAAATAGAAAAAGTTAAAGACTTATTTATTTGGTGAGTAATTTCAAAGGTGACTTACATAGATTACATTATTGTTTTGGGTTTTATCTACTCTTAAACGCCCACTGTATGTATATCAGAGTTAAAAACAACATGACATTGCATTCCAGTGTTCGTTTAGTATTATTTATATATACACATTTTATATAATAATATTTTATGTAATATATAATATCTTAGAATTTTGAATCAGCTTAGATTTTTTATATAGTTTTATTAATTTTAGTAAGTTTTAGTAATTTTGTTCTGTGCATTTGTAGTGTTTATAGAAGTTTTTTAATTTTAGTTAATTTAGTACTTCAACTTAAACATACTTTCATGTTTAGATCAAGGTTATTATCAATAACTAAAACCAAAACCATTTAAAAAAATCGTTTTCATCACTTGAAATAAAATAAACATTAACTGAACTAAAATAAAATCAGAAAAAATTAAACTTTTGACATTTTATTTCAGCTAGTTGCCAAGGCAGCATTTCTCATATTTTTAATTAATACTATACAGTCACAATAAAAATAAATAAAACAAAAAATTAAAGCACAAAATTACTAAAACTAAAATTTAATTTAACCAAAATGATACCAGAAAATAAATAAATAAATAAATAAATATAATATATATATATATATATATATATATATATATATATATATATATATATATATATATAATATATATATATATACACACACACACACATATATACATACAGGTGCATCTCAAATTAGAATGTCGTGAAAAAGTTCATTTTTTTCTAGGAACTTATTTCAAAAAGTGAAACTTTCATATATTTTAGATTCATTACATGTAAAGTAAAACATTTCAAAAGTTTTAATTTTTAGTTTTTTTTTGTTTTAATTTTGATGATCAGAGCTTACAGCTCATGAAAGTCAAAAATCAGTATCTCAAAATATTAGAATATTTACATTTGAGTTTCAATAAATGACCATCCCTACAGTATAAATTCTGGGTATCTCTTGTTCTTTGAAACCACATTAATGGAGAAGACTGCTGACTTGGCAATGATCCAGAAGACGAACATTGACGCCCTCCACAAAGAGGGTAAGTCAGAGAGGGTCATTACTGAAAGGTGTGGCTGTTTACAGAGTGCTGTATCAAAGCATATTAAATGCAAAGTTGACTGGAAGGAAGAATTTGGGTAGGAAAAGGTGCACAAGCAACAGGGATGACCGCAAGCTTGAGAATACAGTCAAGCAAAGCTGATTCAAACACTTGGGAGAGCTTCACAAGGAGTGGACTGAAGCTGGAGTCAGTGCATCAAGAGTCACCACGCTCAGACGTCTTCAGGAAAAGGGCTACCAAGCCACTTCTGAACCAGAGACAACGTCAGAAGCATCTTACCTGGGCTGTGGAGAAAAAGAACTGGACTGTTGCTCAGTGGTCCAAAGTCCTCTTTTCAGATGAATGTAAATTTTGCACTTAATTTGGAAATCAAGGTCCCAGAGTCTGGAGGAAGAGTGGAGAGGCACAGAATCCATGTTGCTTGAAGTCCAGTGTGAAGTTTCCACAGTCAGTGATGATTTGGGCTGCCATGTCAGCTGCTGGTGTTGGTCCACTGTGTTTTCTGAGTCCACAGTCAACGAAGACATCTACCAGGAAATTTTAGAGCACTTCATGCTTCCTTCTGCTGACAAGCTTTATGGAGATGCTGATTTCATTTTCCAGGAGGACTTGGCACCTGCCCACACTGCCAAAGGTACCAAAAGCTGGTACAATGACCATGGTGTTACTGTCCTTGATTGGCCAGCAAACTCGCCTGACCTGAACCCCATAGAGAATCTATGGGGTAATGTCAAGAGGAAGATGAGAGACACCAGACCCAACAATGCAGATGAGCTGAAGGCCACTGTCAAAGAAACCTGGGCTTCTATACCACCTCAGCAGTGCCACAAACTGATCACATCCATGCCACGCTGAATTGAGGCAGTAATTAAAGCAAAAGGAGCCCCTACCAAGTATTGAGTACATGTACAGTAAATGAAGATACTTTCCAGAAGGCCAACAATTCACTAAAAAAATGTTCTTTTTATTGGTCTTATGAAGTATTCTAATTTGTTGAGATAGTGAATTGGTGGGTTTTTGTTAAATGTGAGCCTAAATCATCACAATTAAAAGAACCAAAGACTTAAACTACTTCAGTCTGTGTGCATTGAATTTATTTAATACACGAGTTTCACAATTTGAGTTGAATTACTGAAATAAATGAACTTTTCCACGACATTCTAATTTATTGAGATGCACCTGTATACGAATGTGTATGTATATATATGAATGTGAATATATTAGTGTTGTCAAAATTAGCGCATTAACTCAGGAGATTATTTTTTTTCAGATTAACGCGTTACAAATATTTAACGCAATTAACGCAGGGACGGGGCTAGGGTTGGCCACCCCATTCACAACTGCTGCCTCAGTCTCTTTTTTCTTGAAAAGGATTGCATTTATTTAGATGCAGAACGTCTTTATGACCACATAAAACGGGAGACGTTTCAGACGCGCGCTCTAACGTCGCCTCCGCACCAGGCACGAGTCAAACGCGTGCGGAAAAGATACTGTGCTCGTAGCTGTAGTGTGCTGTAGCCTGTATCATTTCATATCAAACAGCGAGAGAAACTACGTGCATGCAATGTCCTAGTTATGCCGTCAGTTAAGGCATGAAGTTACCAAAAAGGCGATTAAAGCTGCCTTAAAACTGTGTGCATGCATGCAATATGTTATATATGCATCACATTTAAGAACATGTCTCTGAAAAAACTGTCCCGAGGCACCCCAGAACTGTCTCCCTCATCTAACACACCCGATTCAACTCATCAGCTCATTAGAAGAGACTTTAAGACCTGAAGTGAGTCAGAAAAGGTAAAGATTAAAGAGAGTTGTGAGAAAATAAGATGCATGTCAGATCCGTGTCACTTTCAGCAGCAGTAGCTTTTAAAGGAATAGCAGGCAAATAAGCTAATAACCAGCTGCTGTGATGTCTATTAATCCAAGAACAAAAGAAAAAGAGGAAATCAATAACTTTTATAGCTTTAAGGGGTTATCTATATTTAATTTAGAATTTAGTGTTTCGTTACTATTCAATTTTCTGTAAATTCACTTAAATTAGAATGTGTAATGTCTATATATGAATGTTAATATATTAGATGTCTGTCAAAATTAGCGCATGTAATGCTGAAGGCTAGAGTCAATTTTTTTTCAGATTAACGGTACAAACTATTTTATAGAGACATCAGTAGTATTTATATCAGGTGATGGGGCTAGGGTTGGCCACCCCATTAACAACTGCTGCCTCAAGAAATCTTATATATATGTCTTTAAAAGTGATTGACATTGTACATTTGAAGATTGCATTTGAATTCTTGCAATATGAAACATAAAACGGGAGACGTTTCATGTTACGCGCGCTCTAATCGTCGCCTCCTTTTAGCAACCAAATGCGATTAATTAGTCATTTTTAATCGATTGCGCCTAGAATATATATATATATGGTGCTCGTAGCTGTAGTGTGCTGTAGCTGTATCATATATCATATCATATAATATATATATAGATATATATATATGCAATGTCCTATGTATATATATGAATGTGAGTATATAGGCATGAATGTGTATATATACATGAATGTGAATATATATAGCTGCCTATATATATACTGTGTGTATGCATGCATATATTATATATATGCATCACATATATATAGATACATGTATATGAATAAATATACTGTCCTGATGGATCCATATACTGTCTCCCTCATACTATATATACCGAATGTGAACTCATCAGCTCATATATGAATGTGTACTTTATATACCTGAATGTGAAGTCATATATATGTAATATATATATAATGAGTTGTGTATGAATATATAAGATGCATGTCAGATCCGTGTCACTGTGAAAGTATGTGAAATGGAGTATATATATGTGTGTGAATGTGAAGTATATATGTATGTGAAAGTGTATGTAATATATGAATGTGTGTATATAATGAATGTATGTATATATGAAAGTGAGATATATATGTGATATGATGATAGATAGTATGGTATGTATGTGATATATGATATATGTATAGTGAATGTGTAAAGTAGATATATGTATGTATGTGAAAGTGTATGTATATGTATGTGTGTGAGAGTGCCAGAATGAATATATGGCTATGAACGGCCCTCATATATGAATGTGATATTATATATATATATATATATATGTGATATATATATATATATATATATGTATATATATATATATATATATACACACACACACACACGATAATTTAGTATTTTGAATAATACAAATGTATATGATATAATAATGTATATAAATAAAGTGATGATAACATTTTATATATACAATTCATAATATATTACACATATATTTTAAAGTTATATACTACAAAAGCATGTATATTTATCATATTTATGAATGATAATATACACACATGCAGATTATATGCTTGTGTAATAAAATATTTCAATAATAATGTTTATATGATAATTATGAATGATAATATACACACATGCATACTACGTATAATAAAGGTTTTGTGTGTGTGTGTGTGTATACACACAATTAAGAAATAATAATATTAATATTACACAAATAATATATATATATATATATATATATAATTTGTATATAACTTGTAAAAACATATATATTATAAAATGATAATGCACATATTTAAACATGTACTAACACACACAGAAAGAGAAATGAGTATATTTTTAATATTTTTATATATATATTTATATATATATATTGTATGTATGTTTGTGTGTGTGTATATACAGTATGTATATATATATATATATATATATATATATATATATATATATATATATATATATATATACACTATGATTTTATTATCTTTCCATTTACTTATTATTTTCAACACAAATAAGCATATATTTTTTAAATAAGTTATCTATAAATTTGAAAACTTAAGTGAATTAAATACTGTCAAATGAACAATAATTCATCTGATTTGATTTTCTATACATGCTGCTCTGAATGATCTGCCATTGTTCAATTGTAGACTCCGCCCCCTCGTCCTCCTCCACCAATCAGAACAGCCTGCCACTCATTCCTGACAGCTGCAGTGTTGTTTCACACAATCTTCTCTCTCTCTCTTATCTATCTTTTTTTGCATAGTTTTGTATGACCTGTCCTCACCTCGACCCGTCCATTAGCAACATGCAACATCAAACTCAATCAACTGTAGAAATCATGTGTCATTGTTGCCTGTTGAGTGCACTAAATCAGTCCCTCATGAGTTTCCATATCCTTTAAGCTCATCAGGTTTGAACAGCTCATATTTATCTGCTGCTCGCACCCTGACATCAACTTCTGCTCCTCAACTAAATATGACAATAATGAAGACACACAGAGACATCCAGATCTCTCACACCGTTCTGATGTGTGTCTGTTTTCATCTGTGCAGATTCACAGCGTTTTGACACTTCAAAACCCTGTTCATTTCCACTGCAGCACACACACACACACACACACACACACACACACACACACACACACACACACCACACACACACACCACACACACCACACACACACACACAACACACCACACACACACACACACTCCACACACACACTCACAACACACACACACGACACTACACACACTCACGACAGCACACCTCTAACACACTCTCACTCACACACACTCCCTGAGCAGACGTTTCTCTGCTTGACTTCAAAGCTGTCATCACCTGTTGGGTGAAATGAGCGTGGGCCGTGTTACAGTGATTTACCGCGGGTAAGCAGAGGTAACTGTGCTGAAATGAGTGGCTTTCTGCTTTCATAATGCAGCAGAAGCACCTGTATGATTATAAATCACTGCAGCACACACACCACGCTCGTTACATTCTCAGTCGTCATTATTCTGGAAGCATTTTTCCAATTTATTTTCCCAATAAGACTCAGTAAAGAGTTTCAAGCCCTGAAATATATGTTTTTCTTGGGAATTGAGAATTACCGGTCATAATTGTGTCTCAATCATGATTTGTTTTTTTTAATATTGTTAAGATAGAAAAAGATGTTGTTTTGGCCTGGAACTTCCCCAAAGAAGAAAAACAAACATGAAGACCAATGTTTTTCCAATTGTACACAACACACACACACAATTTTTTTATATTTTGTATTTTGTTTATATTTTTATATTTTTGGTTAGATTTTATTTTTTATTAGTCAATTCAATTTGCATTAGTATTATTTTGGAAATTGTGAATTAGTGTAAGTTTGTAGCCTATCATGTTAATGTAACACTTTTATTTTTATTTGACCTTATTAGGCTTAAATTTATTAATATATTATTCCTACTTCTCTTAAACAACTGTGACATGTTGTTTCAATTTACACACACACAATTTTTTAATATTTTTTATTTTCTTCTATAGGTTCTATAATTTTTTTATTATTAGGTTCAATTCAAATTGCATTAGTATTTTAGTATTATAGTATTTATTTTTTATTCTAAATGTAACTAGTTTATTGATCACTTATAATATTTGTGTTTTTTATTTTGTTTTATTAGGTCTATTTCAGTTGCATTATTATTTTTGTAATTTAATTTATTTGTTAATTTATTGTTTGACTTTCTTTTTGGGGGGATTGCTTTTACTTTTTAATAGTTTTGGTTATATTTTATTTTTCATATTTAAATTGCAATATATTTTTATTTATTCATTCGTGTAGTCAATTTGTTTATTTTTAAGTGTCATATTTTTGTTTTATTTCAAATCAACTCAATTTTGTGTTCTTTTTTCCTTTTTTATTTTTACTTTACTTTGTGGCTTTCATAATACAATCAACAATTACTACATTCAGTACTCATGTAAATCTAATATATTTTGCTATAAATAACATTTTTTTCTATTCTTTATTATATTTACTTCTTTTGAATGAAACACTCAACAGTCTATAGAAAATAATAGATCTATATCTTAATTTTTTTAAAGATAAAGTGCTTAGTATTGCTGTGCATCAGGCCACAAGAGAGCTATTAGAATTAGACTATGTGGCAACCATCACTAAATTCAGTTTTGTACTCTAATCAAAACCCTAAACTTCAGAGGTAAAACCCAACAGATTCGGCTGATGTTTTGTGTGAATTAATACAGTATAAGCAGTATAAATATACAGTATAAGCTGAGCCACATCTCAGTCACGTCCACTTCACACGCTGATGTGCTTTCGTTTGGTTCAGGTGGGTTATTTATTTGTTTGCTGTCGTCTCGAGGTGATTGGCATGGCGTGATCCAGATGGATATCTTTAAATAAGCTTCTGGTTTCGTGGAAAGAGGCGGTTTTGAATGCAGGCCGTGGTAATAGGGTCATTTATACAGGGCCGAGTCTTTGAACGAGAAACACGACGAGACGCAGGAGACCAGAGAACAAACATACAGCTGCAGCCATGCTAACAAAACAACACAAGATAACAATAATTACACCTTATGCAATTATTGTTTTGTGTGATTAGGGTGTACGTGGCCATATGGAAGCTTGTATCTGAAGTCTAGATGAATTTGAATGAATTTTACACACACTCACGAGAGAGAAGCAGGCTGTTAGCAGATGGGAAGAAGTTGCACAACATCATTATTTTCAGTGTGTGTGTGCTTTGATTGTACAAATGACTGCAGCAACGTTTATGAAAACATCAATATTACTTGATGGTGTTTCTTGTGTTATTGTATCTTGATACATTTAATACATTCAAAATGAAACATCTATATACCGCTTCTAAAGCAAAACAGAGGAATTTTATATTCCACTGTACCAGAAATATACAGCCTTTTTCATCTACTTTTCATTTATACTTTTTGAATCTCCGGTGGTCATCATTCAGGAAGTTTTTTTTTTATCTTCTTCATAGGACTTAAAAAAAAAAAAAAAAAAAAAAAATGAGGCCTTAAATTAATTCACTAATTATTTTATAATTTATTTATTTATATTTTACTTTATGATAAAATCATATTTCAATTTTTTTTATTATTACTATTTTAAGCTAGGAAAAGTTGCAGTTTCAACTTGTAGCTTCCACAAAAACACACACACACACACACACACACACACACACACACACACGAAGACCAATTTGTTTTCCAATTATTTTTGTCCTTTATTTACTTTTTTCAATTATTTAATTTAATGCAATAACACTACAAATATTAAAACATTAATATTAATAAAATAAAAAAATTATATAAAATATTATATATATATTAAATATAAAATTATTAAATATTAAAATACTTTTGTTGTGATTGTCTCAATTTAGCATGAAAATTTATCTAAAAAAAAAAAATCAACTGATTGGTTTTAAGTAAAACTTTAAAAATACTTTTACATTTCATGTGTACTTTTGCTCCTGGCATAACTTTAAGTTATAAATTGATTTATTAACGCTGGTATTTTGATGTTTGAGAAACTGTCTTTTAGCATTTAAACTCAAATATACAAGTTTATTAAACATACACTTTACGAAAAGCATTTATGGCTGTGAAAACACAACCACAGGCCCTCGCTGTTGATCAAATATGACTTCATAAAACTCAACTTTTCTTTGATACTTCTGTATTTAATCTTTCATCTTTCAGAAGTACAGTCTTCAGATGTAAGTGTTTCTGTTTAATCCAGATGTCATTTTCTGCCTGACAGCGTCTGAAACTCAGCGGGATGCTTTTAATGTTCAGAAAACATTGATTAAAGAATAATATACATCAGCAGTATCTTCAAGATCTTCATTAAATAAAAAAGAAAAAACATGTGATGTATAAACGAGGCCTTTGGTGGACGATTTGATATTTGGATCCGCAGCAGAATATCTGATGTCAATTAAAAGTCTAATTAATCGTGTGCACTAATGAGCGCATGTTAACATCACAGCCACGGGCGGAAATAGATCACAGAGGAAACAAATTAATGAGAGAGAGAAAAAACAATGCTTTATGTATGATTCGCTAATCTTGTGGGGTTTTCGTCTTTGTTTGTGTTCTTGTGTATAGGCTACACTTACATTCATGCATATAGTGTTGTACTTATTGAAGTGTGTGTCCTGTGAGATTGTGTTTGTGCATCTGTTTGTGAGTGGGACTTTATGTTTGCACAACTTCAAATGATCTTTATTTCGTTACTGCAGCAAAAGGAGTTTCTCTTGAGAATTTTTTTTTTATCTTGTATTGTTGTTGTCATCTCACTGTTTGCAAGCTGGTTTTTCAGCAAACAGGACCGAACGAGTGTTTATGCATGTGCACCTGTCTGTGATTCCCGGTCAGATGTGAGAAAATAACAAGAAAATGGGTCAGAAATGCCCCTGAGCACTGGTGAAGTTAGCGGATAATCATCTGATCATGTTTGATATCTGTGATTGTTAATATCTGTGACGTTAGGCCTCATTTACGCAACATCAGAATTAATTTCTGTGTTAGCTGAACATTAAATAAGCTGTCTGTTTAACAAGACGTTAACTGATGGACTGGAGTGGTGTGGATTACTGTGATGTTTTTTTTCAGCTGTTTGGACTCATTCTGACGGCACCCATTCACATCTATTGGTGAGCAAGTGATGGAATTCTACATTTTTCCAAATCTGATGAAGAAATGAACTCATCTACATCTTAGATGGCCTTGAGGGTGAGCACCATCTTCAGCAAATTCTCATTTTGGGATAAAATATTCCTTTAAAAACCATTCTTACATAAATTGCGCCATTTAATCGGTTAGTCCATAAAAGCATTGTGTAACTTGTCACTATTTATAAATATGTTAAAATGAATTGACACAGTAAACTCAATCTAAATTGTTGTAAATAATAGATTTTTAGTTAAATTGTCACTCTTAATTGAGTTTTTTTTTATATATTAATATTTTAATGTTAATATGTTTTATATAAATACATTATAATTTATTTAAAGAACTGTTATTTAAAATGTTCATGTACGGTTCTTTAGACAAAATAAAAAAAAATTAAATGAAAGCTGGAAATTATACAGTCTTTTACTGAAATCATATAGATGTTAACTGAAAAGCACTTGCATACGGTGCAAAACATTATTTGTTTATCATTTTCAAACCAACTTAATGCTACAAAGTCATTCACTGAAACAACATCATCTGCATAAACATAAACCGCATTCACATATGAAGCCATTAAATTGTAATACAATTGCTAGATTACCTTTTCTGTTAGATAGACATCTGCTTTCACACATGCAACAGTCTTTTATTCATTGCTACTATAAAACTCTGTCATTTGCCCGAGACTAACTTTAAAACTGCCGTGCTGTTCAGTCTTTCTGACAACATTTCTCTCCTCAACGCTTTATGTTATAGGCCTACATAACGCCATATATTTGCGTCAGCTCCTTCACGGCAGCAGACGTCTTAAGCCAGAGCTTTTATCTTCGAACAAGCTCAAACATTCGTCTTACGCCATTGTTCATACTTGACATTTAATACACAACTTTTCTGCCAATTTTATCTGGTCAAGATGGCAGTTTTGCTGCTATTTCAGTAAAGGCTACATGGTCCATTTGTTTTTAAAAGGTTAATGTCAGTTTAACAAAACGCTAATACAGAATGTTTGTTTTCATAATTGATTTTATATACAAATAAATGATCTCAAAGCAAACCATGACACTTAAGCACCCTACACACTCACACACAGGCTAATTTCCGCATCTGGTTGTTGTAACTGCATTAAGCAGCCTTCACAGTCTCAGCACCACCAAACTAATTCACTTTAGCAGAGGAATAAAAAAAGCAGTGATCTTTAAAAACCCAATATCAGATTAAAACACTGGCCGTTATGAATCCGAGTCGCTCATAAACAGGAAGCCAAACCGAGCTAAACAGATTTGCCACGAAGCTTACAAAACATTTAAACGAACAATCGCGGGGAAATTAAGCAGGCTTCGCAACAAAGCAGAGTTCATTATTTTGCGCTATCACACATCTGATAAACCGCTTGCCAGATATTTGCGTTTCGCGCTCTTTTGCGAGCCGTTATATTTTGTTCAAATGTGATATCGGCGGCAATATTGACGCGCGTTTTGAGCCGAACCAGATGCATCTGAATGGAGATAAGAGAAAGCGGGGGTCAAACGCACACTTTATCGCGAAACAGACGGTCAGGGAACCCGTTTTGACATTTAAAACACCTAATGAGAAAACAGCCCTGTCTACACAACAGTTGCTATCGGATCCGACCATCGGAGAGAGTGAGGTACGACACAGAACGGGTTTAGATTGTCTATGCAGTTTTTAAAAAACAAAACCCATGTCCCAAAATGCACTAGTATAACTTTTCTTCAGTAGGCTATTCTCTGCAGATCTCAGTCCAGTATATTCCCTCAGCACCCAATGTTCAATACAACAAGTAGCCTACCGCTCAGCTGCACTTCTTAAAAAACCCTAGACCATAACGAAACAAGACAGAGAATAATTCACCTTCCTGGAAGCCTGTTGTTTTAGTCTAGAAAGGGAAACTCTCTGAATATTTATCCTCCTAACTTGTTTTTTCCCCTGTTGTGACCAGCATATATGAGGCACTGGATATAAAATCAAAGGGAATATGTTTTTTAGTAGTCTGAACACAGGCTGAAGAAAGCTTAACATAGGCCTATATAAAATCAAAATGAACACTAATTGTATTAGCACACATTTCTGGCCTATTATGATTGGCATGATATGTCATGCTTTGAAGAATAATTCATGTCTGCAGCACAAAAAAACATAAATATGACCAAAAGGAACATTTGCCTTAGCAAAAACCACTAAAAAGCCAAATGAACATTGTATTACTAAACCAAGCATTTATTCTTATTTATACACTCTTACAAATAAAGAATGGCTTCAGTGGTTCCATTTAAGAGCCTTTAGCATTCATGGAAGCTTTCCATTCCACAAAAGGTTCTTTACAGTGGATAAAAAGTCTTAAAAATAAAAGTTCTTTATTGCAATTGATGGTTCCATGAAGAACCTTTGGAATCCATGGAAACTTTCCATTGAACATAAGGTTGTTTAAAATGATTCTTTAGATTATTAAATTGTTCTTCACACTAAGAAAAAAGAATGGATGTTTTAAGAACGGTTTACTGAAAGGCTCTTTGGGCAACCAAAACTGGTTGTTCTATGACATTGCTGTGAAGAAAAAAACGTGCCTTTTTGGAACCTTTATTTCTAAGAGTGAAGGTTCTTTAGATTATTAAAATGTTCTTCATACTAAGAACAAAATAGCTCTTTGAAGAACCAAAAATGGTTTTAATGTCATTTCCCTCTGCTTAAAAATGGAGGAATATACCAAGTGTCCGTTCCTGCAGGGACTCGAGTGTGGCTCAGAAACACAGCTGCATCCAGACGTGAGATTAGCTGGAGGAATTATGAGTTTCTCTTGGAGACAGCAAGAGTGGTTACCGGTGGGGGTTCAGCATGAGACAGGATGATGAAATCTGTTTGGCAACGGTAACGCACCCTCCAACACGCCTGGACACACGTGAACACACTACATGCTAGAGAGGCAGGGTGAAGCGAACTCAAGAAAAAAACATTCAAATGCTCATTGTTCAAACTGAACATTTCATTAGTTAGAGGCAATTTTACATTTAGGGGTATATGTACACACATATATGTACACACACACACACACACAGAGAAAGAAAAAATGTGTAGAAACAGTATTCACACACTGAAAAAAATTATACTACATTTTTTAAGGTAAGTGGTTGCAATCCATTTATTTTAGCTACATTTAAATAAATTTAGTTGACTAACTTTCAGCAAAATTTATTTAAATGTAGCTAAAATAAATTGATTGCAACCACTTACCTTCAATTTTTTTTAGTAAATTCAATTAATCATTTTTTTCAGTGCAATTTGGGAGTAAATTTCACAAACAATTACAGAACAGCAAGTAACAAATTGAATTAAAAGCAAGATTTTGAAGTAGAAAAACTGAAAAAGTATTTTATTGTAAAACATCAAATAATCTATGTTTTACAAATTTAGATTTTTGTTTTAGCATTTTAGACTGTGGTGAATTTATTTAATTTGAAAATAATTTTAAGAGCTCCTTAAATACATCAGTTCTCACTCTAAATATATATATTGGTAAAATAAATGTTTTTATTCATTTACGTTAATAATTAAATGACTCATTGATTATATGATTATGTTTATTGTGGTGGACATATTACTTTCTCCAGTCAATATACCTGATGTATTGTATTTGCTAGACATTTTCCACACATTTTTTCTATGTATGAAATACTAAGTAGAAATTAGGTTTAAATCATCAAAATATTAATTTTAACATATCGATAACAATTTAAAAAAAACTCTTGCCATTACTATCACAATTGACAAAGATTTCCAAGCAAAAAGAATTGAATCGCAACACGGAGGCAGATATTTTGAAAATAATATTGAAAGTCCTTCAACTTTCTAAAGGTCATGGTTAATCCACTAGGGGGCAGATGATATGTAGATCATATATTTTTAGGTAAGTACAGATCATGTTAATGCTGGTGTTAATGATGTAAAGCTCCCATTTGTGTGTTTATATATTCAATCTATCAGGGCAACCTAGAGCTGAAACTAATCAACTAGGCTACTATTACTATTAGTAAACCTCAACTACTGGTTAGTTTGACATGAGCTATAAGGTCATCTTGGAGACCGCCAGTTGTTCTCTAATCTAATGGAGCACTTCAATTCGATTAAAACGGCGTTTGTCTGCGCTAAGCACATGCAAACAGGAGACGCAGCGAGCACTATTAGCGCAGATTATTGCCATATTAGCACATTAATTCGTTTTCCATGGGAAATCTGCGAGCTATAACGAGAGGCAGTGATGAGGGTAGAAACATTGACTAACGCCTGCTATCTGAGAGAGAGAGAGAGAGAGAGAGAGAGTGTGACGAAGAGCTGTTCGCTGGAATACTGTCCTTGATTTGTCATTTTCCTGACCGTCATGCTGACCGCATGCAGTTTTGATATATACCTTCGATTCCTTTCGAATTTCAGCTGATGCATGGATTTCATATTTGCTCAGTGACATAGAAACCTAGTCAAATTAGATTGCATTGGTTAACTGAGATTGTATGAATATAAAAGCGTTTCATCTTCAGAAATTAGATTTCATTTCCGTCATTTAAGGCGAGAGAGCACAAACTAGATTTTCACATTTCCTGTAGAAAATTCAGGAAATTTAATTAGATATTAATCAAAGCCTGGCATGTGGTGATGGACAGCACAGAGAAATTAATAAATGAGACTGTGTGCTTGTAAGAGAGAGAATGATCAGAATGATGGACTCTGAACAAAGGGAATCAACACTGGTCTCATAAGTCTCCAGACAGTCAGCTTCCCTCCTGCATAACTCTACAAAAACCACTTATACATCTTACACCAAAATACATATTTAACCATCTGCCTGCTGTCCAGATTATTCAAAAGCAGCATAGCCATTGATTTTCTTTTCTTTTCATTCTTTAACATGCACCATGCTTTATTTAGGAGAGAGTGGGTTATGATGTGCTATAGTCAAGAAGAAATTAGATGAAACTATGTATATTTGTTTTTCACAATGTCTGATGTCAACTAAAATTGGAATAAAGAGCATGCAAGGCTGACTTTCTCTGTGAGTTACATCGATACAACAGTAGGTGGCCAAACGTGGCAGTCTTTATGAGTCACTGATTTGTTCATTCATTCATCCAACTCACTCAAAAACAGTTATGAAACAAGTGGCTGTCTTTATGAAAGAGTCATTGAATTGTTTCTTCATTCATTCAACCGATTTATTTCATTCATGCATGAAACAAGCTGCTGTCTTTAATCACTGAATCATTCACTCTACCAATTTGTTCATATAAACAGATTGCTTCAGGAATGAGTCATAGAATCACTCACTCCAACAATTGGTCATTAGCATGCTATATTACTATATTAGCCAGAGAAAGATATGGTAAAAATAGTAAGAGTAGTATACAAGTATGTGGTTCTGAATTCAGTAGCTGTCTTTAAGTGAATCCCTGAATTATTCACTCAGTTTTTTTAATATGCACAGATTCCTTCTGGAACTAAGTGAACGTATTCATGAATGAGTCATAGAATCTCTTGCTCAAACAATTCGTTTAAAAACACTGATTCATTCAGGAACACAACAAATTACTGTATTTATGAGTTTGCCATTAAATCATCTACTCAACTGATTTGTTCAACAATACTAATTCACTCAGGAAAGGCCATTGGGATGTGATTTTGACAAGGGGATGAAGAGGGAAAAGACACGTTTTTACACCTCTTTCCTTGTATTTACTTGAAATTGACAGACTAATTGAAAAGTAAACATACGACTCACCTGCTCAGATATCACCGCTGTCTTTCACGTCCAAAATCACACTTGAAATGACGACCGGTGAAGGAAATTAATGGTTCATGTCCGTGTCCAAGACCAACATGACACCTGCAGTGTTTACAAAAGCATTTGATTACTAAATTTCCACAATTAACTGCATTACTGTGCCTGCATTAAACCCTATGCCTGTGTTTTTTACAGTACCTCATCAGGTTGATGTTCATAAAGAAGTGCCCTTGAACACTAGCACACGCAGTGATGAGTGCTCATATTCAGCTTGTGAATTTACCAACTCCTCAAACTCTTCTCTTTCATTTCCACAGTTTCAAACTTCAGCGACAGCGAGTTTAAGTGCTCGACCTTCGGTGACAGCCAATCACACCAAACACTCCATCTGATTGTGCAGCATGTATTTTGTTTGTGGCAAAAGGTCAGCGTGGCTGCGCTAATCTAAGATTGTTACTGACATTCACCTGTATGCTGTTTAGCAATGCAAATTTTGCTGTCTGATCGCCACCAGGCAGCAGCTCCAATCAGACGACAGATCTTCAGTCTGTTCGTATGTGATTTACGATTATATGCACAGACAAAATGTGCACACCAATCTGAGACTTGTAAACTGCATTAAAGGCGCCAAACTGATCACTTACATTTTGTAGTTTTATTAAGTAAGTGCACTTGTAATATCAGTTAAGGCATAAAAGGTCATCATTTTAGTTAGTTACCATTTCCATTCTCTCCGACCCTAAAGCCATTTAACAATGTTAATATGTTTCTCCAAGGGCGTACAATTTAGTAGAGACACTCGAGACATGTCCCTGCCAATATCCAGAGAATACTAAATTGTCCCTAGCAATAATTTTGATCAAACAATTAAATATGTATATGTGACCCTGGACCACAAAAGCAGTCATAAGTAGCACGGGTATATTTGTAGCAATAGTCAACAATACATTGTATGGGTCAAAATTATAGATTTTTCTTTTATGCTAAAAATCATTAGTACATTAAGTAAAGATCATGTTCCATGAAGATATTTTGTAAATTTCCTACCGTAAATATATCAAAACTTAATTTTTGATTAGTAATATTCATTGCTAAGAAATTCATTTGGACAACTTTAAAGGTGATTTTCTCAATATTTAGATTTTTTTGCACCCTCAGATTCCAGATTTTCAAATAGTTGTTTCTCAGACAAATATTGTCCTATCATAACAAACCATACATCAATGGAAAGATTATTTATTCAGCTTTCAGATGATGTATAAATCTCAATTTCGAAAAATTTACCCTTATGACTGGTTTTGTGGTCCAGGGTCACAAATGTGACCACCATTGTTGTAATTTCGCTTTCAAGGATGTACATTTAATACATGAGCGGAAATAAGAGCGTGCAGTTTATCTGTCAATCAGATGTGCTTGAACTGATTTCTACATGGTTAGATTGGTCTAACTATGTAAAATATAGTGAATTAAGCTACAGCAGACAGCCCACCCAGATGCTTTTCTCATCTTGGCTGGAGACTTTAATCACGCAGACTTAAAGAGTGT
The DNA here is from genome assembly GCA_023376895.1 of Aspiorhynchus laticeps. Taxonomy (NCBI): domain Eukaryota; kingdom Metazoa; phylum Chordata; class Actinopteri; order Cypriniformes; family Cyprinidae; genus Aspiorhynchus; species Aspiorhynchus laticeps. The sequence goes on along the minus strand of CM041815.1, from coordinate 27,807,637 downwards.
GTTCCCAAAAATTCAACAGCATGTTGACTTTCCAACAAGGGGAAAAAATACGCTGGACATTGTTTACACCACCCAGAGAGGAGCATACAAGGCTCTCCCCCTCCCCCACCTCGGAGCCTCAGACCACATCACTGTCATGCTATTGCCTGCACACAGACCGCTCATTAAAGTCATCAAACCAATACTCAAGCAGATACAAGTGTGGCCGGAAGGGTCGTCAGAGGCACTTCAAGACTGTTTCGACACCACTGACTGGAATATGTTTAAACAGGCTGCCACATACAACACCACAGACCTCCAAGAGTACTCAGAGACTGTCACTGCCTACATCACCAAGTGTATTGATGATGTAACGGTCACAAAGACTATCACTGTCCGGGCCAACCAGAAGCCGTGGCTGACAGGGGAGGTCTACAGACTTCTGAAGGCTCGGAATGCTGCCTTTAGAGCTGGAGATGAGGAGGGCCTAAGGACAGCTAGGGCCAACCTATCCCGCGGCATCAGAGAGGCCAAGAGACAGTACTCCAGGAGGATAGCCCACCGTTTCAGTGACAGCAGAGACACTCGGAGCCTGTGGCAGGGGATTCAGACCATTACGGACTACAAGCCCCCACCACAGACCTGTGACAGCACCATCCCCCTGCTGAACGAGCTGAATGCCTTCTTTGCTCGCTTTGAGGCACAAAACAGCACCACTGCACAGAAGACTCCACCTCCTCCCGGCGACCAGATGATGACGCTGTCCCCGCACAGCGTGAGGAGATCCCTCAGCAGGATCAATGCACGCAAAGCTCCGGGTCCTGACAACATTCCTGGGCGTGTACTGAGAGACTGTGCAGTGGAACTCACTGATGTCTTCACAGACATTTTCAACATCTCACTAAGCCAGGCTGTTGTCCCCACATGCTTCAAAGCTACCACCATCATTCCAGTCCCGAAGAAGTCATCTCCATCCTGCTTCAATGACTACCGTCCAGTAGCACTCACTCCTATTCTCATGAAGTGCTTTGAACGGTTAGTCATGCAGCACATCAAGTCTGTCCTCCCCCCCTCCCTGGACCTCCTCCAGTTTGCATATAGGTCCAATCGCTCGACCGATGATGCCATCGCCACTGCCCTCCACCCAGCCCTCACACACCTAGACAAAACGGACACGTATGTCAGATTGCTGTTCATAGACTTCAGTTCAGCATTCAACACAATCATCCCTCAACAGCTCATCCATAAACTGGTCCAGCTGGGGCTCAATACGTCGCTGTGCAACTGGCTGTTGGACTTTCTGACCGGGAGACCTCAGGCAGTACGGGTCGGCAGTAACACATCCAGCACTATCACACTGAACACAGGGGCCCCCCAAGGATGTGTGCTGAGCCCCCTCCTCTTCACTCTGCTGACCCACGACTGCACACCGTCACACAACTCCAACCGCTTCATTAAATTTGCGGATGACACGACTGTGGTGGGTCTCATCAGCAACAGAGATGAGACAAACTACAGGAGCGAGGTGAGCCGCCTGGCCGGGTGGTGCAGTGACAACAATCTCTCTCTGAATGTGGAGAAGACGAAGGAGATTGTCGTTGACTTCAGGAGAGTGCACTCTCTGCATGCTCCTCTGACCATCAATGGTGCGACCGTGGAGAGAGTGAGCAGCACCAAGTTCCTGGGTGTGCACATCACAGAGGACCTCTCCTGGACCAACAACACTGCAGCACTAGCCAAGAAAGCACAACAGCGTCTCTACTTCCTCCGCAAACTAAGAAGAGCCAGAGCCCCGGCCCCCATCATGTGCACCTTCTACAGAGGCACCATCGAGAGCATTCTGACTAGCTACATCACTGTGTGGTATGGCGCCTGCAACGTGTCCTGCCGCAAGTCCCTTCAATGGATAGTGAGAGCAGCTGAGAAGATCGTTGGTGTCTCTCTCCCCTCCCTCCAGGACATTTACAGCACCCGTCTCACCCGCAAAGCCCTCAGCATTGCAGGTGATCCCACCCACCCGACACACAACTTCTTCAGTCTGCTACCATCAGGGAGGAGACTGAGGAGTCTCCAAGCCAGGACAAACAGACTGAAAGACAGCTTCATCCACCAGGCTGTCAGGAAGCTGAACTTCCTCCCGTCCTTGCCCCCCCTCCCCTCTCTTACCCCACGAATCACTGAACTCGGACCCCCACCCCACCACCACCACCACCACCACCCACACTCACACACACACACACTCACACTGAGACAAGCACCGGTCACTTGTACAGCATTGGACTGACCTCATTCATTCAACTACCTCTTCTGACAGTCTGAATAAAAAAGACTGCTCCTTGTCACTTTAAATAGTCTTGATAAGCTCTTTGCACTGCACCATTTATATTTTGCACTGTTTGTTTGTTTGTTTATTTCACTGATTTGCACTATCTGCCATGTGCCTTATGCCACTTTATCCATTTTTTTTATATTATTATTTTCTTTATTTAATGTTTTTTTTTTTTTTCCCTACATGTCCTTATTTGTAATAGTTGCATTTTTGTGTATGTATGTATGTGTGTATATATATATATATATATATATATATATATATATATATATATATATATATATATATATATATATATATATATATATATATATATATATATATGTATGTATGTATGTATGTGTATATATGTATATATATATATATTGATTTGTACTTTTCTGTATTTTTGCGTTCTACTGTTTGTGTTTAGTGTTATCTGTATGCACCAGGGAGTAAGAGAGTAACGCAATTTCAATTCTCTATATGTATGTACGGTACATGTGGCAGAATTGACAATAAAGCTGACTTTGACTTTGACAAACTCGCTCATAATGCACAATGTTTCCATCTAACATGTGTTGTGAGATGCAGCTCGTCATATTAGTTTCACAAGTTAGCAGTAAACCGGTTACCTCACCTGAATACTGTATGATAGATTTGTGTTTAATGTTATCTTTGGAATGGAAATATTGATATTTTATTTGTAAACATCATACTTATTTCAGTTAATTTCATAAAACTAGCGAGCTGAGCCAGTAGCAGTACTGACGGTGTCACATAAACATGGCTGAAGACGCGATAAGCAGAGGAACAACAGACAAACTGATTCAATTGAGTAGGTCATTTACACTCAAACTGCTCCGATTTATTCAAACACGGGACTTTGATAATTCAGTTCAAGCGATTTACTAGCAAGAAAACATTTTTGAATTTCGACATTGCTTGTGATGATTTTAAAAAGCATTTGTCAATTTTTAGATTCAGATTGGAACTTAGTGGGTTCGTGAATCATTTCGTGAATTGAATGATTCGCGACATGCACTCCGAGTAAGTCCTGATCTGAAATTATGGTTTGTGAATCATTCAGGGGTGTGTTTCCCAAAAGCATCGTTAGCTAACTATGGTGGTAAGCTCCATTGAACTCTAATGTAACGACGGAACTTGTGACCAATGCTCCCAGATCGGGACTTGTTTGGAGCATGGATTGCGAATCATTTAATTTAGATCGGAACTTCTGAGCGGGTTCACGATTCTTTTGATTCAGATCGGAACTTCAGAGCGGATTCACGATTCTTTTGATTCAGATCGGAACTTTGGAGCATGTGTCTCAAATTTATTTTCTGTTTTTTTTTTTTTTTTTTTTTATTGAACAGTACAACATATCAAACCATTATGGCAGTACAGTTAAAACAAAACAAAGACAAAAGAAAGAAAGTATATACAGGTGCATCTCAATAAATTAGAATGTCGTGAAAAAGTTCATTTTTTCTTGTAAGTTATTTCAAAAAGTGAAATTTTCATGTATTTTAGATTCATTGCATGTAAAGTAAAACATTTCAAAGTTTTTTTTGTTTTAATTTTGATGATTAGAGCTTACAGCTCATGAAAGTCAAAAATCTGTATCTCAAAATATTAGAATATTTACATTTGAGTTTCAATTAATGACCATCCCTACAGTATAAATTCTGGGTATCTTGTTCTTTGAAACCACAATAATGGAGAAGACTGCTGACTTGGCAATGATCCAGAAGACGAACATTGACACCCTCCACAAAGAGGGTAAGTCACAGAGGGTCATTACTGAAAGGTGTGGCTGTTTACAGAGTGCTGTATCAAAGCACATTGAATGCAAAGTTGACTGGAAGGAAGAATTTGGGTAGAAAAAGGTGCACAAGCAACATGGATGACTGCAAGCTTGAGAATACTGTCAAGCATTTACATTTACATTTACATTTATGCATTTAGCAGACGCTTTTATCCAAAGCGACTTACAGTGCATTCAGGCTATACATGTTTTATCAGTATGTGTGTTCCCTGGGAATCGAACCCACAACCTTTGCGCTGCTAACGCAATGCTCTACCACTGAGCCACAGGAAGACAGTAAGCAAAGCTGATTCAAACACTTGGGAGAGCTTCACAAGGAGTGGACTGAAGCTGGAGTCAGTGCATCAAGAGTCACCACGATCAGACGTCTTCGGGAAAAGGGCTACCAAGCCACTTCTGAACCAGAGACAACGTCAGAAGCGTCTTATCTGGGCTGTGGAGAAAAAGAACTGGACTGTTGCTCAGTGGTCCAAAGTCCTCTTTTCAGATGAAACAAAATTTTGCATTTCATTTGGAAATCAAGGTCCCAGAGTCTGGAGGAAGAGTGGAGAGGCACAGAATCCATGTTGCTTGAAGTCCAGTGTGAAGTTTCCACAGTCAGTGATGATTTGGGCTGCCATGTCATCTGCTGGTGTTGGTCCACTGTGTTTTCTGAAGTCCACAGTTAACGCAGCCATCTACCAGGAAATTTTAGAGCACTTCATGCTTCCTTCTGCTGACAAGCTTTATGGAGATGCTGATTTCATTTTCCAGCAGGACTTGGCACCTGCCCACACTGCCAAAGGTACCAAAAGCTGGTTCACTGACCATGGTGTTACTGTGTGTGCTTGATTGGCCAGCAAACTCGCCTGACCTGAACCCCATAGAGAATCTATGGGGTATTGTCAAGAGGAAGATGAGAGACACCAGACCCAACAATGCAGATGAGCTGAAGGCCACTGTCAAAGAAACATGGGCTTCCATACCACCTCAGCAGTGCCACAAACTGATCACCTCCATGCCACGCCGAATTGAGGCAGTAATTAAAGCAAAAGGAGCCCCTACCAAGTATTGAGTACATATACAGTAAATGAACATACTTTCCAGAAGGCCAACAATTCACTAAAAATGTTTTTTATTGGTCTTATGAAGTATTCTAATTTGTTGAGATAGTGAATTGGTGGGTTTTTGTTAAATGTGAGCCTAAATCATCACAATTAAAAGAACCAAAGACTTAAACTATTTCAGTCTGTGTGCATTGAATTTATTTAATACACGAGTTTCACAATTTGAGTTGAATTACTGAAATAAATTAACTTTTCCACGATATTCTAATTTATTGAGATGCACCTGTACGAGTAGCTACAAATCCCTGAAGAAAATTAACCATGGTTTTATTATAGTAGAAGTGTAGTAACCATGTGTTGTTCTGTATCTATATTCTGTTGTTCTTGTCTGATCAATCACCAACTATAGTAACTTTTTTTTGAAGTAAATCCAGTTCATTTTTGTAAGGGGTGTGATGCCAGGTTAACTAAATAAATAAAGTAAGTACACCTTAAGAAGAGACATGCGAGTATAGAGATGCAGTTTTCTCTGATCTAGGATTAACAGAACTTTGAATAGTTTCCATGTACTTGTCTAGATCCACTTTGAATAAAGAAAAGAGAGATTTAGAGCCAGATTTTTGTTTAAGTATGAAATGAAATTGAAATTTGGCTATACAGCAAGAAACACAAATTAAGTCATATTTTCCTATATTCTCTTTTGAGTAATCAAAAAATCCAAAGAAAACATCGTTAAAACAGAAAGAAAGGTCACTTACAAAATGAGATTAGATGAAGATGAAAAAAATCTGACATTGGCAAAACAAGTGAATGAAATCTTCCTCAGAAGAGGGTCAAAAACAGCAACTTGTCAGGGTGCGCGGGGAATAAAGGAGCGAGGAGACACGGCGAATCTTCAAACATAGACTTTAATGAAAACCGTGGAAGAAATTTAACAGCGAACACAGGACACAGGAAACATTGGGCTTATAAACACAAGAAAATCAAATGAGGAAGAACGTCTCAGGTTACGTATGTAACCATGGTTCCCTGAGAGTAGGGAACGAGACACTGCGTCCTCTAGGGGTCGCTACGGGGAACGTCGTCAGCGTGACCCGTGTCTGAAGCATACATACAAAAACACCACTTGTTGGCCGGCGACAGCCTATGACGTCACTACCGGCGCGACCACAGTATAAAGGGGCGCCGGGAAAATACGTCATCCACTTCTTCGTCTGAAGCTTGCGTCCGAAGCATGGCACCACGCCTAGAGGACGCAGTGTCTCGTTCCCTACTCTCAGGGAACCATGGTTACATACGTAACCTGAGACGTTCCCTTTCGAGGGAACTTCGAACTGCGTCCTCTAGGGGTCGCTACGGGGAACGGAATACCCACGCCACCATGCTGAGGGGAGTGCAAGCCAAGCACACAAGGCGAGCACCAAGTACCAACTCTACCCAGCTACGGGAGTTGCCCCTGGGACGGTTAGACGGCTGTCAGTGACATTATCCCCTACGGCCAAAGACCCGAGCTGCATACCCTGAAACTTACCTGTTAAGGGCCGGGACTCCCGGACCCAGGGTAGAGCTCGAAGGCTTAGAATCATAAGAAAGATTCCTTTAAGGGGATACGGCCAAGTGCCTAGAATAGTAGCTAGGTCCTGGCCTGTCACTCAGGGGCTACCGCTTGCTCTGAAGAGCTCAATGAGTGAACTGTCTCAACAGACCCTTGGTAGCAACACCCTGTTCAAGTCAGTATCACTATGATACATAGGTAGAGTGGGCCCAAGGCGAAACCGGGGCCTGCCAACTCAAAGAAAGGGCATGAAGCCGCAGCGCGTAATCCCTACCATGCAGGATTTTTAGAAAGACCGCAAAACCACTTGATGTGCGATCTTACCACAATGTGGATTTTTAGAAAAGTGCCCAGAGACTAGCGTGCGCACTTACATAACATGGATTTCCTTTCCGTTCTAGGGAATCACAGAGGCTGTCATTACACAGCGAGCAGCTTAACAGGGAGGCCAAGATAGGCCTAACAACCTGAAGTTTGCTGATTCCGAGCTCTGGGGAGCGGAGAACCTAACTCTCAGCATGAGAGGGAATTCAGACGCTTCAGAAGGGAGCGGCATGCTCATAGGTGACCCTCTATGGTGAGGGGAGCAATGCTAGCTCGACCAACCAGGAGAGCATAAGGCTGCTGTAACAGCTCTGGAGAGCGGAGAACTCAACTCTCAGCATGAGAGGGAACTCCGACGCTCAGAAGGGAGCGGCATGCTCATAGTTGACCCTCTATGGTGAGGGGAGCAATGCTAGCTCGACCGACAAGGAGAGCAACCTAACAGGGAGGCAGAGAGAGGCCTAGCAACCTGAGGTCGCTGAATCACAGCGCTTTTTTTTTTTTTTTTCTGTGATCTAATTTGTCTCTCAAGCCCAGAGTATTGGGCGAAATAGGTAGAGTGGGGCCCAAGGCGAAACCGGGGCCTGACCAACTCAAAGAAAGGCACGAAGCCGCAGCGCGTAACCCTTACCGTACAGGTTTTTAGAAAGAACGCAAAACACTTGATGTGCGATCTTACCACAACGTGGATTTTTAGAAAGTGCACAGAGACCTAGCGTGCACACTTACCATAACATGGATTTAAACTGCTGTGACAGCTCTGGAGAGCGGAGAACTCAACTCTCAGCATGAGAGGGAACTCAGGCGCTCAGAAGGGAGCGGCATGCTCATAGGTGACCCTCTATGGTGAGGGGAGCAATGCTAGCTCGACCAACCAGGAGAGCATGAGGCTACTGTGACAGCTCCGGAGAGCGGGGAACTGAACTCTCAGCATGAGAGAGAACTCAACCGCTCAGAAGGGAGTGGCATGCTCATAGGTGACCTTCTAAGAGAGGGGAGCAATGCTAGCTCGACCAACCAGGAGAGCAACCTAACAGGGAGGCAGAGAGAGGCCTAGCAACCTGAGGTCGCTGAATCACAGCGCTTGTGATCTAATTTGTCTTTCAAGCCCAGAGCATTGGGCGAAATAGGTAGAGTGGGGCCCAAGGCGAAACCGGGGCCTGACCAACTCAAAGAAAGGCACGAAGCCGCAGCGCGTAACCCTTACCGTACAGGATTTTAGAAAGAACGCAAAACACTTGATGTGCGATCTTACCACAACGTGGATTTTTAGAAAGTGCACAGAGACTTAGCGTGCGCACTTACCATAACATGGATTTAAACTGTTCTAGGGAGCCGCAAAGTGAGCAACTTAACAGGGAGGCCTAAAGAGGCCTAACAACCTGAAGCTGCTGACTGACAGCTCTGGAGAGCGGAGTCACAGTGCTTGGAAGGGAATAGCGTTGCTCATAGGTGACCCTCTATGGTGAGGGAAGCGATGCTAGCTCGACCACAAGGAGAGCACCTCCAAATCACAGAGCTCTGGGAAGCGGAGGACCCAACTCTCAGAATGAGAGGGAACTCAGACGCTCGGAAGGGAGCGGCATGCTCATAGGTGACCCTCTATAGTGAGGGGAGCAATGCTAGCTCGACCATAGGAGAGCAACCTAGCAGGGAGACATAAAGAAGCCTAACAACCTGAGGCTACTGTGACAGCTCAGAAGGGAGCGGCATGCTCATAGGTGACCCTCTATAGTGAGGGGAGCAATACTAGCTCGACCAGCCAAGAGTGAGGCTGCTGTGACCGCACCGGAGAGCGGAGAACCCACTCTAATATTACAGGAAACTCAGACGCTCAGAAGGGAGTGCTCGACCGACAAGGAGAGCAACCTAACAGGGAGGCAGAGAGAGGCCTATCAACCTGAGGCCGCTGCATCACAACCTTCGGAAAGGGAGCAGAGTGCTCATAGGTGACCCTCTCGATGAGGGGAGCAATACTGGCTCGACCGACCCGGAGAGCACCTGAGGCTGCTGAAACCCAGCCCTTGGAAGGGAGCGGCATGTTCATAGGTGACCCTCTATGGTGAGGGGAGCAATGCTAGCTCGACCAACCAGGAGAGCCTAAGGCTGCTGTGACAGCTCCGGAGAGCGGAGAACTCAACTCTCCGCATGAGAGACTCAGACGCTCAGAAGGGAGCAGCATGCTCATAGGTGACCCTCTATGGTGAGGGGAGCAATGCTAGCTCGACCGACAAGGAGAGCAACCTACCTGAGGTCGCTGAAATCACAGCGCTCGACAGGGAGCAGTGTGCTCATAAACGACCCTCTACGATGAGGGGCTTTATGCTCTATACATAGGTAGAGTGGGGCCCAAGGTGAAAACCGGGGCCTGACCAACTCAAAGAAAGGGCACGAAGCCGCAGCTCGTAACTCCTACCGTACAGGATTTTTAGAAAAGAACGCAAAACACTTGATGTGCGATCTTACCACAACGTGGGTTTTAGAAAAGTGCACAGAGACTTAACGTGCACACTTACCATATGCTGTCAGAGCTCTGGGGAGCGGAGAACTTAACTCTCAGCATGAGAGGGAACTCAATCGCTCAGAAGGGAGCGGCATGCTCATAGGTGACCCTCTATGGTGAGGGGAGCAATTCTAGCCACTACCTGAAACCTCAGTAGCCCTCCAGTAGCCACAATCCTAGCAGGGGAACACTCTAGGCAAGGGCTCAGGGAGATGCTACTTAAAACCCCCGAGAGGGGAGCAGTCCCTGAGCTAGTATATAGATATCCTCAGATAGCCATGCACCTTCCTCAAAAGGCGGTGTCCCTGTCCAGAATTATATTTTAAAAAGACCCGCAGGTCCTGGAATTGCAGTGCTGGGGACCTGCTGACCAAGGAGGCTCCACAGAGACCTACGACTGGGCCATACGATCCAGGGGTCTCATCCCAACCTGGATCTAGTATCGACGAGTGAGGTCATCACTGCACTGAGTCGAAACAAAAACCGACAGGTTTTCCAGAAATACTGCAAAGAATGGTTACACAATACCAGTTTTTCCGTAGAACTGGATCGTACTCACCCATTTCCATGGTTCCTGCACATGAGATGGTTGCAGGGGAATTTAGAGAGGGGAAGATGAGGGCCGATGACAGTGCCCCCCCTGAGGGAAAGGAGTAGATGTTTCACTCACCTTGGTCCGGACGAGAGCGTTGCAAACGCTTTGTCTGGATTACCTCCTTCTCAGGTCTTGCCTACCTCTCTTTTACCCGCGCCTCCATCTAGCCCTACCCGCAGGCAAGGGAGGGGCACGAGCCGCAACACTAGCCTTCTGTGCCCATCTCTGTCCCCAGATGGAGATGGGCCAGGACCCCTGTATTGTTCGGGCTCAGACCTGGACCTTCATCAGGTGACAAGCCCTGACACTTATCCAGGTCTTTCAGCAGATCAGCCTGGTATGCCTGAAGCACCACATCACCTGAACTGCTGCTGCGTATTTTTGAAGGGGCTTAGATGGCAAGGAGGGAGCCTGGAGAGAGGATGTCTCGCCCACAGAGAGATAGCTGGCTAGCGTCTCTTCCACAGGGGACATCCCTCATAGCCGTTTCCACGCATCCCCTTAATGTCAGCATAACTGGTATGCTGACACCTATGGATGTGAGAGGAAAACGGGTTTAAAAATATATTTATTTATTTATTTATTTATTTTTTTATTTTATTTTTTCTTTTTGCCCCCCGGCGCCATCTTGGCCCGCTTCCACGGCAAGTCCGAACAAAAGACGCAAAGATCATGTGTGTCAAATAACAAGGATGTACACATCTCTTAAACGCCTTGCTAGTGCTCGCCATAGTAACAGTAAAAAATCGTTTTTACCTTTTCCATAGTAGATTGTACACTTCAAACAAAACAGTCATTGAAGACGAAGAAGAGGATGACGTATTTTCCCGGCGCCCCTTTATACTGTGGTCGCGCCGGTAGTGACGTCATAGGCTGTCGCCGGCCAACAAGTGGTGTTTTTGTATGTATGCTTCAGACACGGGTCACGCTGACGACGTTCCCCGTAGCGACCCCTAGAGGACGCAGTTCGAAGTTCCCTCGAAAGGGAACTGAAACAGGTGGGCAGTAATTAAACACAGACAGAGACTAATGAACTAATGATGAACATGAAAAACCAAATATGGGCACGAGAGGAGGGCAAACACAAGACATGGGGAACACAGGTCTGACACAACACTTTAATGTCTGACTTCTATTATAAATACATCCAAATTTGGATTTCCTCTTTAATCTGTTGTTTGATCTCTTCATATTTAAGGAGAGAACTTTAGTTTCCAGTAGAATTTAGTAATTAGCAGGGACGCTCGGGACATGTCTCTACCAATATCCAGCGAATACTAAATTGTCCCTTGCAAATATTTTGATCAAACAATTAAATATATGCATATGTAACCACTGCAGTTGTAATTTCGCAACCTTCAGATGCGTGTGAAAGTTGTGTTCGTTATTATAACAACAGTAGTGTCCCGGGTGAGTGTCCTGTCAGAATCATCATTGCTCCAATTCATTTTTAATATTAAAGTAAAAAAAGATGTACAGCGTGATTAAGACAGAGCTCTGATGCTGCTGTAATGTTGTAGATTTTACATCAAAATCAAACCTACGCCCTTGTGTTTCCTTGTTTGCACTTTCTTGATTTCCTCTCTTACTGAGAGATCACGACGTGTTTGTTGAATCATTTAAAAGAGACTGATAATGTACCATTTAAGAGTTCTGTATCTAAATGACCTCTATGCATTAATATTTTACATTTCAAAGCAACTTGCATTGCATTTCAGGTTTGTTCAGTTCATGCACTTACAATCAAACCCAAAGTTTTACAGTTGTTCATCAGGGTTGGTGAAGTTGCTGATTCATTCATCTTCTATACTAGCTTTATCTTATGTAGGGTCACAGGATTTAATAGATCTTGATAAAAAACATTTGTCAATGTCTCATAGTTGTCATAATGATAAAGCTTTCTATATTTTAATGGTTTCTGTCATTTTAGGGAGCTTTGAATAATGCTAGATCAAAAATGTTTTGAAAATGTATGATTATTTATCAGAAGTTTGTATTTTTGGATCTTTTCAGTGCTTTTATGTACAAATTATGACTTTGTTTTTATAAAGATATGAATATACTTGGCCAAAATTATTTTATAGTATTTTGCAGAAGTTGAAAATATGTACTTTGTATCAAATCAGTTCTGATAGGTCAAAACTTTGATTTAAAAAATATATATACAGTATTTAAAAATTCTGAATATATTTACTTTGCATCATTACCACTTAATTTTATATATATATATGTATATTTTATAAAACTGAATATATGAGGCCAATTTTGTTTTAAAAAATTAGGAATATTTTGCGTAAGTTGGATACATTTATGTTGTATCATTTACACGTAATTAAGTGCTTTTATTTGCATGATTACGATTTAAAATCTTTCTTTTTATGACTTTATAGAACTTTGAATATGTTAGGCCACAATTGTTTTAAAAAATTCTATTTTGCAGAAGTTGCATATATTTAATTACCACTTACACTTAATTAAGTGATTTTATTTTCATAATTACAATTTGTGACCTTTATTTTAATGACTTTATTTTCAAACTTTGAATAATGTGAGGCCAATTATGTTTGGAAAAATTGGGAATATTTAGCAGTAGATAAATATACTTACTTTGTATACTTAATAAATATACTTACTAAATATACGGGTCCTGACAACATTCCTGGGCGTGTACTGAGAGACTGTGCAGTGGAACTCACTGATGTCTTCACAGACATCTTCAACATCTCACTAAGTCAGGCTGTTGTCATCACATGCTTCACAGCTACCACCATCATTCCAGTCCCGAAGAAGTCATCTCCATCCTGCTTCAATGACTACCATCCAGTAGCACTCACTCCTATTCCCATGAAGTGCTTTGAACGGCTAGTCATGCAACACATCAAGTCTGTCCTCCCCCCCTCCCTGGACCCCTTCCAGTTTGCATATAGGTCCAACCGCTCGACCGATGATGCCATCGCCACTGCCCTCCACCCAGCCCTCACACATCTGGACAAAAAAGACTCATATGTCAGGATGCTGTTCATAGACTTCAGTTCAGCATTCAACACAATCATCCCTCAGCAGCTCACTCACAAATTGGTCCAGCTGGGGCTTAACACCTCTCTGTGCAACTGGCTGTTGGACTTTCTGACCGGAAGACCTCAAGCAGTACGGGTCGGCATTAATACATCCAGCACCATCACACTGAACACAGAGGCCCCCCAAGGATGTGTGCTGAGCCCCCTCCTCTTCACTCTGCTGACCCACGACTGCACACCGTCACACAACTCTAACCTTTTCATTAAGTTTGCTGATGACACGACTGTGGTGGGTCTCATTAGCAACAGAGATGAGACAAACTACAGGAGCGAGGTGAGCCGCCTGGCCGGGTGGTGCAGGGACAACAATCTCTCTCTGAATGTGGAGAAGACGAAGGAGATTGTTGTTGACTTCAGGAGAGTGCACACTCAGCATGCTCCTCTGACCATCAACGGTGCGACTGTGGAGAGAGCGAGCAGCACCAAGTTCCTGGGTGTGCACATCACAGAGGACCTCTCCTGGACCAACAACACAGCGGCACTGGCCAAGAAAGCACAGCAGCGTCTCTACTTCCTCCGCAAACTCAGAAGAGCCAGAGCCCCGGCCCCCATCATGTGCACCTTCTACAGAGGCACCATCGAGAGCATCCTGACTAGCTGCATCACTGTGTGGTATGGCGCCTGCAACGCGTCCTGCCGCAAGTCCCTTCAACGGATAGTGAGAGCAGCTGAGAAGATCGTTGGTGTCTCTCTCCCCTCCCTCCAGGACATCTACAGCACCCGTCTCACCCACAAAGCCCTCAGCATTGCAGGTGATCCCACCCACCCGACACACAGCTTCTTCAGTCTGCTGCCATCAGGGAGGAGACTGCGGAGTCTCCAGGCGAGGACCAGCAGACTGAAGGACAGCTTCATACATCAGGCTGTCAGGAAGCTGAACTCCCTCCCGTCATTGCCCCCCACCCCCTCTTTTACTCCACGCAACACTGAACTCTGACACTACGACCCCCCCGTATTTGAACGTCTACTGTCAGTGTTTAATGTTAACTGTATGCACCAAGGGTCAGAGAGTAACGCAATTTCAATTCTCTGTATGTATGTACTGTACATGTGGAAGAATTGACAATAAAGCAGACTTGACTTGACTTGACTTGTATCACTTGTGCTTAAGTGCTTTTATTTGCATGATTTGCTTTGTTTATGCCTTTTTTTAAAGTTTGATGTGAGGCCTTTTTTTAAATGTATGAATATCTTGTTGAATATATTTATATAATTTAGACTTAACTGATTTTATTACATTTTGCAATCTTTATTTTTATGATTTTTTTTATAAAACAATATTTTGCAGAAGTTGCATATATATACTTTATATCACTCAATCTTAATTAAGTAATTTTATTTGCATAATTAAAATTGTGACCTTTATATGACTGACTTTATTTTTTATAAAACCTTGAATATGTTAGGCCAAATTTCTGACCATAATATATTACTTTTGCTTATTGTGCTAGTGATTTATACATGTTATAAGCAAAAAAACAAAACAAGTGCTATTAAACTGTATGTGTTATTAATAAGGTATATAAATGCAGTTAAATCTAAACTTTAACTGCAAGATTCTTTTCAAACCATGAGCTGAAAGTGAAGACTGATCATGTCTATTATAGCGCCTCTTGTGGCAGTACTGAGAATGCAACATGTCCTTGCACTGCATTGATGTGAATTGCCGTCTAACACATTTCTCAATGCATCAATGCATAAACTTGACCTTGTGAAGTGCCTGTATGAACAGGCATCAAACATCACACTCTAAACGAGCAACAGACCCTCCATGTGCTTCACAAGAGGACAGACATCTGCTCTTCACACTGATGCTGAAGTGAATATACCAGAGTCTTAAGTGTTAGAATCAGACAGAGAGCGCAACGAGAGCCAGACCAACAAACGAACGGGAAGAAAGAGGCAACAAGCTCATTTCACGCTTGTCATTCATCCCCCTGTAAGCTGAATGGTTGCTCCTGCTTCTGTTTGGACTCCTGTGTTTGGAGGTGTGCATTCAGACAGCTGCAGGGGGAAGATAAGACACCTTATTCTGCAGGTACTGGAGGAGAGGTCAGACAAGGGTCAGAGGAACCACTCCATTCTCCAAAATGAGCTTGTTTTACTTTGATACCGCAGTTATTTGGTAAGATTATGTAACGCAAACGGCTATTATATGAGGTTTTAATGTTGGCACACTCTTAAATATAAAGGTGCTTAAAAGGTTCTTCAAGCGATGCCACAGAAGAACCATTTTTGGTTCCACAAAGGACCATTCAGTCAAAGAACATCTCTTTCTTACCTTTTATAATCTGTAGAACAGTCTTTCACCACAAAGAACCTTTTGAAGAAAGGTTCTTCAGATGTTATTAAAGGTTCTTCTATGCATCGTGAAGCACCTTTATTTTTAAGAGTGCAGTGGCAAAAAAATTACGAGGAATGACTTGAATATCAATTTACATTCACGCTTTAAAAAAACTTAAATCTTAAATGAGAACAAATGAGACGGAAAACAAAAACATATGCTAAATATAAACAGTTAAGCTCAATTTTGAAATTTAAAATATATTTGGTTTTAACCTTCATATACCAAAATATAATTTTAAGTGGCAGAAAAATAAATTTCCAGTCATAAAATACTTTTATGTTGTTCACACATTTTGTACAACAACGTTTTTCTTCAAATGTGACATATTCAGTGTTATAGTTCATGTTTTTAGTTAGATTTTATATCTCCTACTGTCATGTTGCTTTTAAAGTTTTAGTAATTTAGTTGTTTTTGTCATTTTAATTTGTTTTCGTTGTTTTTAAATATGCGTGTATATAGTTTTAATTATTTTTTATTTGTTTTCATTTTAGTTTATTTAGTATGTTAAGTTAAACTAAACAAAAATGGGAAATGTTGCCTTGGAAACTATAAATTAATATAAGATTTTTATATTTTATTTCATTTCAAGTATTTCAAGTTTATTTCAAGATTTGTTATGGTTTTAGTTAACTATAATAGCCCTGATGTGAATGTATTTTCTTGGATTTATATTCTTAAAATATATATATTTTTTTAAATTGACTAAAAATAGCAGGAAATATATTTGTAGAAAATATAAATATTTAAAAATATATTATAGCTAATATATTTTGTGGCATTTTTTATGTATATTTTGAAATAAACAATTTTTTTTTTTTGCTGTACAGGTATTGCACCATGCAGCAACACACTCTGTAATGCAGGTAAGGATCATTTATATCCATACACCAAAAGCAGTATCATAAAAGAGCAGATATCCAAATATGGGTGCACTTTTTAATAGAGAGCCTGAGCTCCAGCTCTAAGGCTCGAAACACTCTATCCAAGTGTGAAACATCAGAGAATGTTAAAAGAAACTTCCAGAGCCGTGAGGAGACATCGAGGACATCTCTTTGACGTCACACTCGAGGTAATGATCTCAAATCTGACTCTCAGATGAACAAAAGACATGTCATTCTCTCGAGCGGACTCCAGCCTTTGTGACACTCGCCGCTGCCAAATAATTATGCTGGAGAACATGAGAGCTGCAGAGCTTCTGGACACGTCGATTTACTGAGGGAACATCGACAGCTGGAATAAAAGAGGCAGAAGACCAAACACGGCCTGAAATCACCCAATCAGAGTCACATTATGATGATGCTGACAAACGCTCTCGGGCTAGAAATAACAAAACGTTCAAACGATCTGGAGTCTGGGTTAGTTTGATTGCTTTTCTCAACTCACTGCTGCAAAATCATGGATCTGACATTTGACTTTTTCATATGAACATCAGATCCTGACAAACGTAAACAGTATATATATACACACACACATTTGTGCATTTGTGTGTGTGTCTGATTTTTTATACCATTATATATATACGTATATATATACACACACTGCATTTGTGTGTGTGTGTGTGTGTGTGTCAGATTTTTTTATACCATTTTATATATATATATACAGTATATATACACACACACACACATATATATATATACATACACCTATATCTCAATAGGTATGACAGAGCTGGAGAGTGAAAAATATCCTTATGCATACATTTTAACTTCCATTTTTGAGCCTTTTCCACACTATTTTTCAGTACATAAGGAAATTTATTTTAAAGTTAATAATATTTAATTTAATATTATTATTTAGTATATCATTTCTTATTATATTATTATTAATATTACATTTATTATTATACATTTTTACTTGATATGCACCAGTATAACACATACTAGCAAAAACAGCAATACTTACCTATTGCATTCACATTTTTTTTCTCCATTATTTTTATATAGCGCTTTATACAATGCAGATTGTGTCAAAGCAGCTTTACAGGATTAACCAATTAACCGATATTAACTGGCAGAAAAGGTTACATAAATTTAAGTGCTTTTAAAACTAAAGTGTATTTTTATTTTTCGTTTAGTTTGTTCTAAAAGAGACTCTGAGACGGTTCTGACATTAGTGATCGAGTCACGTTCAGATGAACCGCTGCACAGCTGTGTCCGGGTCGTGTTCTCGTATCACGTCTGTCAGCTTCTCTGAAACGTCTAAATGAGCAGCAGAACACTCATATTCACAGAATTTGAGCCTGAAATATATTTGATTCATTTCAAATGCTTTGTATGTTTTGAAGCTTGCTGCCTTTGAAATGCTAATCATTACAACTGGAAGCAGAAAATATGTTTCATCTTTTTATTCTTTTTAGTTGCAGCTTTGTTCATTTCTCCAACAGTTATGGCAACGAAGAAACACTCAATGCCAAGATTTCCCATCAGGCTAGTTATCCTGTCCGTCTCACAGTCGAACTGACTAGTTATATAACAAGGGTACTTACTGTATGTCTGTCTGAAAGAGGTCACAAGGTGAAAGCAGTTAGAGATATTGTCCTTTTTGAAATAATAGAGCCTACTCACGATCATCTGCCTTTATGGTGACACTCAGTAATGACTAGATAGTTCCCAGCCAACAGCGGACATTCTCACAGAAAACTTATATAAATACTAGGACAAAACGTTCTTAACGTAATATTTTATATGCCTTCCCATAACATTGACAGAAAACATTCTTAGAACTACTAACTTTAAC
Source organism: Aspiorhynchus laticeps (assembly GCA_023376895.1). NCBI lineage: Eukaryota > Metazoa > Chordata > Actinopteri > Cypriniformes > Cyprinidae > Aspiorhynchus > Aspiorhynchus laticeps. The sequence continues at coordinate 27,789,336 of CM041815.1, read as the reverse complement.
CTTTAAATAATGTTATAATCACAAGAAAACTGGACATTCATTTTAAAGGGATAATTCACCCAAAAATTAAAATTCAGTCAATAATTACTCACCCTCATGTCGTTCCAAACCCGTAAGACCTTCGTTCATCTTCAGAACACAAATTAAGATATTTTTGATGAAATCTGAGAGCTCTCTGAAACCTAGACAGCAGTGCAACTGAAACGGGGAACACTTTATTCTGATAGTCCACTTTAGACATTCTACTAACAGTAAGTAACTTTGCAACTACATGTCAACTAGCAGTCATTGGAGTATTAGTAGACTGTCTGCTTAATATCTTCTAACACTTTATTTTGATGGGTCCACAACATACAACATACTCAGTATGAGAAACTTTGCAAGTATATATCAACTTACCCTAAAGCTAACCTAACAGTCTATTCTGAGAGTTAGTATGTAGTCGGAGTAGTTGAGTAGGCTATAAATCATTAAATGCCTTCCTTCCACTGGAAAAAATAGTCACTGGTATCAGGGCCGTGCAGAGACCTTTGGAGGGGCAGGTGCTCAAAGTATAAAAGGGGCACATGGAACACAGCTTTTAATAGAGCTGTGCTGCTTGCTGATATGTGCATTGAAATGGATGCTTCTGTATTGATACAGCAGCTAATGCCATGACGCAGGTTTGAGAAAGAAACAGAACAGAAAAGACCATTTTAAGTTTAAATGTTAAAGACATTTTTTGCACCTCTTAACTACTCTGGAATGATATTATTATTATTATTATTGTGTTTACAGGTTATGGTGGTTTTGCAGTTGTAAACACTACTGTTGTTGTTGTAGAGAAAAAATATTCCTGTCTTATATAAAATAGAATTCTATTCTAATCCTGTTCTGAATGTATTAATTTTAATGATAATGATTATTAAACACAGGATTGATAAGTATAATTCGGAGGACGAATAATAATAAAAAGAAAAAATATACTGAGAAAATCAGTATAAGCCTGTTTTACCAGAGTTGTGATCATTATTTTTAAGGCACTCTACGTTTTTTATATAAATACTGTAATAATAATAGTTCAAAGTATGAATAGTTTTTAGTCAGATAACATAAAAAAAACAAGGCACCTCGAAGCGCTTTAAACTTTTCCCAATTAAACAGCAAGAACGAAAGAGAACAAGCACCTTTGTTTGAATTGCTGTGTGTAGAACTACGTTAGCTGCATTTTTAATATTAATTTTAATAAATGTAAATTAGTCCCCGGCACTTTATTCAAGCTCGAGCAGGTGTTTTCCCATAGAGGTTTCTAGATTTAAATTAAAGAGACATGACCTGACGTTTTATTCGTATCCAAAATGAGGAGATGTGAATATCAGGAGAGCCGAACAACACTCTCGTGCAGTGCATGTTTCATACTCGAAGCCCGAGGACGCTCTCGCGCAGAAACGATTGACGTGCATATGAACAAACTCACGCGGCTATCACTGTAGCTGAGCTGAATACTGATGAAACGTGAAGACAATAAAAGATTGCGAAAATATATGGTCTATGTGTGTTTTTCCAAGTTATCTTCAGGTAATTAATAAATAAACTATATGAAAAATGCAGTACTGATTAACATATAATTTAGTATAGAAACTATAAAATATATTTCCTGAATTATTCTGTGATAAAATGGGAAAAGGGTGTTCGTAATAGTCTTTATAAAGCAATCATAAAATTGTCATTAGGAAAACATTGAACAAAGATATTGTAGCCCCTTGCTGCAGAGCTAACCGTGCTTCCACAGGCTACACACAGCAATATAAACAGCTGCGCATGATCTGTTCACGCCGTTCTCGTCAAATAATAATAATTCAATAATATAATATAAGTTTACAAGCACACCGCTCCGCTGAGAACTCCACTTACCGCAGCCGCGGACGTTATTGAAGGCATCCTGAAGGTGTCTGAAAGTGAGGGATCTTCCCAGATGAGATCCTCAGGTGAAAGGTCATCATGTGGATAATTTAATTTACCGCTAAACTATTATTAATTCATTTAACTAATAGTTAGACTGGGCAGGCCTTCACAAAAGTGCGTTTAATCACAAAAAAAAAAGAAAAAAAAAAATTTGCCTTGACAAAAGGGCACTTTGGGCATCAAGGGGAAAAGGGGCAGGTGCTCAAGCACCCACCGCCCCCCCCCCCCCTCTGCACGTGCCTGACTGGTAGTGATGGTAAAAAGCAAGTACATGCTCCTATACATGATTTTTTTTTTATAACAAAATGTATAATATTTCCTCAAACACATATATTTGTTTATGTGTCAGCATTAGCAAACCTTGGTTTTCCATCTTTTAGTTTAAACCAGACTGGTTCACGGCACTAAACAGTGTAACTCGATGAACATACAGTACCATACCTGAAAAAGGAAACTTTTAAATAATATTTCCTCTGCACTTCGGAAACTGCAGGCTTCCACACATGCGTCAACATTTCTCCTGCACAAGAAGACTTTAGCTACAAGGGGAAGGCGTGGACTCAAAAATAACGTGCCCCTATTATGGGGTATGAAAGGTACATATTTTGGTTTTGGGAGTCCCAACAACAGGTTGACATGCATGCAAGGTCAGAAAACACTTTCATTGTCTTATAATATGCATTAATTTTTACTGTATTTGCTCAACGACTCCCAAACGTTTCACTCAAGGATCATTTTTCCAAACCCCTCCTTTATGTGACACTAATCTGTGGTGATTAGTGGTGACCACTAGCGCATGCTGATGGCGTTTTATTCTACTACGTCGTAGTGTATGAGTCAATAGGTGTCCTCATCGTACTAGTCTACAAGTCGTAGCCAAGTTGATTAGATCCATGTCACACAGTGATCTTACAGGATTGCTAAAATCGTGCAGTGTGTTTAGGGCTTTACACACTGCATGAAAGATAATTTTCAAAAATCCATAATAGGGGCACTTTAAAGGTAAATGACGCTGACATAAACTGATGCCAGCAGGGGTAACTTTTACTTCATTAAATAATTAATAAAAAAAAATTCATTTTTATAAATACATACATGGAATAGTTTTGACAGTATTGTTTATATTGCTAATGATGTTGTGGAGTGATAACACAGAGGTGTTTAATGAAGCGGCAATATAGCTTTGCTTTATTACTTGGCTATTGACCAAACACGTTCCTAATCACATATTAGTACCGCAAGTGAATGTAGCTGTCTATGTAGGACTAGACTAAACAACAGAGCAGTTCACTGGTCACTAAGTTATATATATAGGCCTAAAGGCTGCTTAATTAGTGTCAGATGAGTGCAGATTATTGAATCTTTTGCTTCTTCATAATGTGAAACTGTTAAAAGCTTGTTGAAAGTCTTTTGTGCTGCTTTCTGAAAAGCTTTGGGAAACGAATAATGAGACGTCTATTTCAATAACAGCGTCTGCATTCATATGGAGATATTCTGCCCGAGTGTGTTTATAATGAATCATGTCATAATCACAGAGCTTTCAGATCCTTTTGTTTGATTTTCAACTTGAGTTGAAAAACACATTAAGTTGGATTCTCCTGATGTTCATTAGAGAGGTCAGGCCAAAAAATGGAAAAACTATAAAAACAAGTCTTAACACGATGAGAACTGGAGCAGTTTTTGCTTGTTAAATGCTAATTTGCTGCTGGTGTGGCAAATCAAGTCTTTAATCTCTGACACTTAGAAGAACATTATGAGAAAAATTGTGTCCACTATCTCATTCGTACAGTATGTTAAAATATTATGTATTAGTTTTATAGTTGTACAGTGACTCTTTCTGCACTTACATCGATTAGCCAGTAGAAGGCGTTAAATGACTGTTTATAAGTTACAATCATTCACTCAAGCGATTCGTTCATAAATACAAGTAGCGCAACGTTTCCTTCAAAACATACCTTTCCGCTATGTTTCCATCCAAAGATGCGAATTTAACTTATGCACAGAACTGGAATATCGCATAAAACATTTGCGAATAAAGCACGTTTCCATCCAAAGAGTCAAAGACAACAAAATCGTCACTTCCTGATAAACTGGCACTAAATATCACTAAGAAAAGTAAGAGAAGCGACTGAATATAATCTTGGCATTTTCATCCAGTGTTTCTTATGCGATATTCCAAAATGCACATAACAATAGATTGATGGGAACATGACGGATTCAGATAGATTGAATCAGATGTGCGAGTCAGTTCAATCGAATCATCATACAGCTGATTCAAAAGAAAGCTAGTGTCCAAAGCCTGAATCAAATCACAGAGCTCCTACAAAGTTAGGCCGTGTTCACACTTGGCGTCTTTTTTGACAAGAAAAAGTTGACATGAGCGCTTTTTTAGTAAAATAAAAAGCTGGCAGCGTTTTGGTCTTTTGTTGCTATAACAACAGCTGCAACGGTAGCCTAGCGCTGTGTGCTGCAGAAATGTCGGCTTTTGAAGTTAACGTTGGCTTTTGAAGTTAATTGGGGAGGGTAACGTTATGTCGGTTCACAACGACGTTTGTGCGAGTGCGACATTATATGGGGAAGGAAACTATGGTGCTTCCAACAATTTAGTCCAGGAGCTCCGGTTGGATGATGCACGCAGGGCCGTAGCTAGAGGATTGGGGGCCCCCTGAAAAAATATTGATGTGGGCCCCCCCCCACACATACATATCATATACTGTACAATATACAAGCATGGAACCAAATTGCATGCTTTTTTGTGGTTTTCATAATATCTCAGTTATACAACTAATAAAATATTAGAATTATTCACAGAACATAGGCCTATATAGTATAATTCCTGGATTTTGTGGGGCCCCCTGGGCGGTTGGGGCCCCTAGAATTGTCACCACCTTTCACCCCGCTAGCGACGGCCCTGGATGCACGGTTTCATACAACTCCTTGTGCTCCGAAACTAGTACGATCTGTCTACCGGCTATCTTCTCCTTTTTCTTGTTGTTTTTGTTGTTATGGAAACGACTCGCCACTCGCTTGTCATTGGTCAGCTGTCAAAAAGGCGCTTGACGTAGGGCGTTTTTTTCAGAAAAGTTAAACAACTAGAAAAGTTTTAAAGTTTTTTCAACTAGAAAAGACGCTCTGAGCTGCAGAAAAAGACGCCGGCGGTGGTGTTAAAAAGCACTCAGGACTTTTTTGAAAACACGGTTTACTCCAGAGGATTATAATGTAAAACAGACGCCGGCAGCTTCAAGTGTGAACATAGCTTTAATTCCATTTTGTCACGTCTATAATGCAAGTTCATTTTCTTATCTAAACTGAAAAGAGCTTGTCTGGCCTCCACCTGCAGGGATTTAGGATCATACACAAATACTTCAGTAGACAGCTAATTAGTCATTCTCTGAGCGGTTACATTTCTGTTTTGACTGCAAATGTCACATCCATAATGCTGGAAATTCCCAGTGGGGCATCCGGGTATTCCATGCACACACAAAACAAACTGTGTACTGGAAAAAATAATGTATGATTTGACGAGTATGATATTAAATATCCATCATCTCCTTAATCGTCACTCAAGTGCAAGTACACTGTTGTACAAAAATGAAACAACCATTAAATGCCCATTCACATTAAGTGTGATAACTATAACGCTATATTAACCCTTGTGCATCAATAAAAAAAAAGTTACACACAGGTCCATAGTGGACAAAAATGTCCATGTCAAAAAAACGGTCATAAAAATTTAAAGCTTGGGAGCACAGACTTACGTTTGGTATCATTTTAAAGAAGACCCATGGCAGATTATTGTTGAAGCAAAAAAAGTTTAAAAAGTGAAACAAAAAAAAAGTTATACAGGTTTAAGTTTATGAAAATGATTTATTAACAATATTTTATATAAAATATATATTTTATGAAACATGTTGAAATCTAAAATTGCTAGAAAATCAAAGAAGTTGATTTTTTTAATCTAAACAAATTGTGTTCCAAATTTGAGGTTGATATCTAAAAAAAAGAGCTTTCAGTAAGATTTTGTTTGGGCGCAGTACCACATTTTCCCCATTAGATGCAGCAAAACTCTGCTGGAGCACACTGTGCTTGGATTTGTGATTTACAGTAGAGTTTTTCTCTCTCAAATATTACAAGTACACACACACAATTTTTTTTATGACACACATACAAACCACACTCTGACATCCATACCAACACACACACAATTATAGTTGTAATTGCATTATTTATAGAAAACATGAATAAAGCAAGTACTTTATAGGCCAAACCTGAAAAAAATGGCACCATCTGGTAAAAAATAGTAAAAGATTTAATTTTGAAGCCTTGCCAACAGAATGAAAGCCTATTAACAAAAATTGCATCATTTTACAGTTAAACGGCACCGCGATTAAAAATAGCAGTTTTAATGGGTTTCAATGGGGACATTTTTGTCCAAAAGTTCCTGAGTGTACCTATTGCAAAATAGATTTATTAAAGGAAATGGGGGTGAAATAGTAAAATTCCAATAAAAATACACACCTGTGCCAAAATTTATGCAGCTGGCAATAACACAGGCAAAATTATAAAAAAAAAAAAAAAAAAACTGAAAAGAACAAAAGTGTCCAAACGGTCGCACAAGGGTTAATTGTTCATACCACATACCATAAGTCCATACCACAACTACAACGCTACTGATGAGGAATGATATCTCTGTAATCATATTCTGAACGAATTTCCACAGATGACAAACGAAGAAAACGCTGACAGTCAATCAGAGCACGAACATTTAAAGCAGCAGGTGGCAAAACTGCAGCGTGCGTAAATAATAAATATACCGTTATTGTGCAGTGGTGTGAATGCAGCAGGACATAGTTTAATCACGATGGCTATCGTTCTTGGTTTGAACTGGTCTTAACTGAGAATAAAGGCATTTTTAGACTTGCTGGAATCAGAAAAAAGAGACACTGAACATCTTCAGGGTCAAAGATTGTTATTTTCTGAAGTGTTTTCAAAGACGTCTACTGAGTGTTTAGATGTAGGACAGCAGACACAAACGACACGGGCCTGGCACAGAAACAGTCCTGTTCAATGAATATTGGATTATTGAATGATATTAAAGAAAATCTCATTCCAATTTTCAGCTTTATTGCTCTTTTGTGGGATTTTTACCTCATTAGAAGCCCTTGATGCAGAAATCGCACAGATGTTCAGAAATTCACGCCAAAAGCCGAAGGAGAACATAAGGATGATGAGGGGTGTGTGTGACGGGTATAATAGCCTGGATCGTTATTGGGGCTCAAATTCAAGAATCCAATTAAAAAGCCCTACGGAGCAGAACCGATAGGACAAGTTCACTTTCAGACAGGACCATGACAGGAACCCAAAACACTGACTTCATATCATCATGCAGACTTTTATTGTAGCCTATGCTTTTATGTAAATTTACAGCAACTCAATTAGAATGACTAAAACTTCACAGCCTTTTCATGTAATAATTTCACTAATAAATTCAGATTAATATATATTTATAAAATGTTTTTTTTTTAAATATGCAAAATAACATTTTTTATATATTATTTAAATACAAAATTAAATTTATAAAATTTAAAATATATTTTACAATTAAAAATGCAAAAAAAGTCATTAATAGGCTATATAAAAATGCCAAATAACCATTTATTTATATAATTAAAAATATTTTTCAATTAAAAATGCTCATTTACCATTTTTTTTATATTATATAAAAATGAAAAAAAAAAATTGCTTCTCATGTTTAAAAGCATCACATATTTTTGTTAATGCACTTATCTTCTCTAAAATGTTATTTTGGGTTGTTTTGAACCAGCAACAATCTTTTAATAACCAAGCACATCAACAAAGCACAGCCAACCCTACAGCAAATGATCAAATATGTCACTAATGTTTCCGCTTTCATATTTAGCTGTTTATTTTCTGTCAGAGGAACTGCAGACAGATAACAGTAATTATTTTATTTCTATAGTGTCGCTTATCAATGAGCCACTGGAAAAGTAAAGAACTTTCGTCTAAAAATACTCTCCTTCTCCTTGCTGCAGTGTCGTTTATCTGTTAAAATACTGATTACTACAGACCCGAGAGATTAAAATATTAAAGAACTTTCCATTTGCATTTATTGTTATGCTGTTCACATCTGCTTTCTTTTTTGTTATCAACAATTTTTTATTTTTTCACACATAACACAACATAGCATCCAAAATATAACAAAACAAAACAACAGACACATACTCAACATCTCAAGGTCCAATCAAAAGGGAGGGAGAGAGGGAAGCATATCTGCTTTCTCATGGAAAAACACTAAAGCACAGAGACACTGAGTGAGCTTTTGCTCGTCTGAACACACTTCGACTGCAAACGCTATATTGCACATGCTCAATATAAACTACTACACTTTGGTTGGACATTGTATTGTGAGAATCGGTACTTTAAGATTGATTTTCTCACTGCTTGTAGGTGTCTCTCTGTTTGTGTCCAGTCTTTTCACTGTATTGTTGAGCAACAAAAAGGTAAAAGTTGTTCAGCTGTGACACAAAAGAAGAACGTGTGTGTTCTCATGCGTTCAGATGTTCTGGTTGAGTCGAGGACATCTTAAAAGTGTAGTTTATCTTAACCAGTTCCTTACGCCAGTGATCATGAACACCCACCCACATACTGACATTTACGACTTTGCAGAGTTTAATTAGAACGGCTAAAGTTAAACATTTAATGGTACTGCAATGACACAATCCAAATGTCTAATCTAAGATTGAATCAATATTGAAATTCGTACATGCACGGGCACTTTATGGCCCCTATATAGCGTCATCGGGGCTCTGTTCCAAAATCTAGTGAGCTGCTTCGCCATCTGCTGTCTACATAAGAGGTGTCATCTAAGGAATCTTACAAGTGACCTATTTAAAAGAGACTCAAGCTCAACTGATTTTTACCTTTAGTTGGTTATTAAATGTAGCATTACATCACGTGCTCAGCAATGGATGCTCTGCGGTGAATGGGTGCCGTCAGAATGAGAGTCCAAACAGCTGATAAAAACATTACAATAATCCACAAGTAATCCACACCACTCCAGTTAATCAGTGAACATCTTGAGAAACCAAAATAATCCATAACATTGCTTCCTCCAGTGAAAAAGTGGTCTGGTCTGAATCAGGAGAGAAATCTGCATCAGATTAAGCACCGTTTACAAGCCAAAACAGCTCTAAACAAATATGTGGCATGATTTTGATGTGAGAGACAACAGGAGATGGACTTCTTCACTGGAGGAATCATTATTATGGACTCGTATTTTGGCCAGAAGTTACTGTTTGAAGATAGAAACATCTTAATGATGGATTTGTTTCTTACAAACACACAGCTTTTGTCTTCACAAGACATTAACTGATGGACTGGAGTGGTGTGGATTACTTGAGAACTATTGTGATGTGTTTTTATCAGCTGTTTGGACTCTCATTCTGACGGCACCCATTCACTTCCATTGGTGAGCAAGTGATGCCGTGCTACATTTCTTCAAATCTGAGGAAAAAACACAAACTCATGTACATCATGGTTGGCCTGAGGATGAGTAAACTTTTCATTTTTGGGTGAACTATTTAGCAGAATTCATACAATGTCAAAAACAGTTGGGCTGCTTCATATTTTTGTGGAAATCATGATATATTTTAATTTTCAAGATTCTTTGCTGAATAGGAAGTTCAAATGAACAGCATTTAAAACAGAAATCTTGTCTAACATTGTAAATGTCTTTACTGTCACTTTTGATGAGTTTAATGTGTCCTTCACTGAAAAAAATGATAAAAAAAAAAATTAAGGTAATGGTTGCAAACTATTTATTATAGCTAAATTTAAATAATAAAAAAAACATGTTGAAAGTTAGCCAACTAAATTTGTTTATTTAAATGTAGCAAAAATAAATTCATTGCAACCACTTACCTTAAAAAAAAAATAGTAAATTCAATGAATCATTTTTTTCAGTGTTGCTGGATAAAACTTAAATAACGCCAAACTTTTATCCACTAGTGTATGTGTGTCACATAAGTTAATATTCTGTTTCTGATGCAATGCCATCATCCGTGACTCAAGCATTTCGTCCCGCCTTTTCATACAAGGAAAATGAATCTAGTTTCAAGGATAATCTTTTATAACGTCTCCGTCGGCTTCATCCTCTGTATGTGTGCTACAGATGAATGATTACACAGCCGACTGTCTGTCAGGTCTGTGAAGGTTTGTTCGGTTTCACTGGTATCATTTTGAGCACAGATGTGAAATTCAAGCTTTAATGCATCTAAATAGTTAAAACACCTTATGGGTGACAGAAACGACAGCGTTCAGCGGTCTCTCTAATGCAGTGTCCCCCAGAGACCCACGCATTCATTTTTCATTCACTGTAGTACACATATAACTTTTTTCCCCTCTGTTTTGGTCCTCCATCATTCTGTGGTACATGCTTTGAGGTGTGACCGATATAACTGGCTATATTATTGTGCAAAAATGAATGCCTAAACATTTTTTCTGGGTCTATTTCACAATCAATTTCCTTTTTATTTATTTTTTCATTCATTGTTTTATTTCAATTGTTTTTGGTCTTTCAAATGTAGTGGGTGTGGCTAATATGATTATATTAATATTTAAAAATATCAATGATGTAAAAGAAAGATCAGACATTTAAAACCCCAAATCCAAACCTTTTGAGTTGTTTATTTTTTTCTCAGTTATATTAATATTTAATTGTATTTTTGAAAATATGTTTTTATTATATTTTTTATTATATGTGATTTTAACAAATTATCTCTTTATTTAAAAAATGTATTTAGTCACCACATGAAGTACACTTGAGTTTACTAGTGTATGAAAGACAGGTTCAAGTATACTACAAGTGGTGACTAAATACATTTTTTTAAATACAGAGTTAAAAGAGATTTTAGTTCATATATACAGTATATACTTGTTTTCTTAAAAAAAACTAACAGTAGCTTCTTTAATCTTTTTGTATTCTATTTATTTGTTTTCTTTTTATTTATTATACAATTAACTAAAGCATAAAAGGCCTGTAACACTAGCTTGCTCTATTCTTTTTCTATTCGATCTGTTTTCTTTTTGTTTATTATATAATTAAAAAAACTTACTACGTGTACTGCATTAAGCTAACCGAGACTTGTTATAGCACTTGCACATCATTGCTCTTTTGTTGATTCTGAGTGCTTCTATTGTCCTCATTTGTAATTCACTTTGGATAAAAGCGTCTGCTAAATGACTAAATGAAAATGTAATGTAAATATATTCATTGTGTCCCAAAATAGCACAGTTGAGTACACTTAGATGATCCTAAGTTTATCTTAAGAAGTACTAAAGAATCATTTTTAGCATAAGTACAAAATTAGTGTGCTTTAAGTACATTATGGAAGTGTATTTTTTTTAACCTAGGAAGTACGCAAGACTGTCCCAGGTCTTCAAAACGCCAAAGCACAGTGCCCTTAAAGCACACTAAATCCACACTATTTTGAATACCGCTCCGGAGCGCTATTCGAGGCTTAGTGTATCCCATCATGCATCTCGCGAGAGGTCACGGAAACCTTTCCAATGTAAGTTAAATATTAATATAATAATTAGATATTATTACATATCATAGTGTTCCTATGGCTCAGTGGTAGAGCATTGTGTTAGCAGCGCAAAAGGTCGTGGGTTCAATTCCCAGGGAACACACATACTGATAAAAAATATATAGCCTGAATATATGTAAGTCGCTTTGGATAAAAGCGTCTGCTAAATGCATAAATAAAATCATTTGGTAGAAAAACAAAGTGTTGCACATTTTATTGGTGCAAAGATGAGTAGTGGTGATATTTATTTTGTACAACATTTGCAACAGCTTTTAATCACTTAATTAGAAGCACTCAAATTAATTTGTCATGTTAAAGGGAATACAGAAGTAGCACGGGTAGGCCTATATTTGTAGCAATAGCCAAAAATACATGATTGTATGGGTCAAAATTATCTATTTTTCTTTTATGCCAAAAATCATTAGGATTTTAAGTAAAGATCATGTTCCATAAAGATATTTTGTAAATTTCTTACCCTAAATATAGACAGTTTCAACGGCAACAACATAAACAAACGTTACAGTGCATCAGAGCCGGCGCCAGCGCAGCACTGATGAGGGGGCGACTGAGGTAACGAAAGGGGGCGATGACGTAGCGCAAAGTAAAAATAAATAAATAAATAAAAACATATGTGGCCCATTCACTTATTTGTCGGACCGTAAACAAGCCTGCCCGCGCTACTACTACAACTATTAGAATCCTGGGTTCACACACAGATAGTGTTTTGGTCGCGAGACAGGTCAGTGGAAGAGGGTTTTTTTTCTTTTAATTTTCAGTGCTGTGTTTTAGAATGATGTATTATGCGTGGAGAAGCTGCTATAAAAGACGAGAGCGCAGCATTCAAATTCAAACACATCCGTAGCGCATTTACTTTGAAATACAATGGAAAGTACCAGTGGAATGAAAAATGCGTTCTGAGTGAATGACCCTACTAAAAGGTAGCCTACTTAGCAAATACAGATGGCAGAGTATAATAAAACAAAATCGCATCAATTTCGAAAATCTGACATCCAGGAAATAACATGTCTTAGGGCAGCAGTTTTACCACAAATACGGGCCGCTGCTGGCCAAATGGTGCCCTAAGCAGAATTGTATTGTTGTGCCCCCTCCCCAAAATATTATGGAAGTAAAAAAAATAAACTATAGGGGGTCGAAGACCTTTAATAAAATATAAAAGTAAACAAATAAATAAATTGTAATTAAATTGAATTATTTACAAATTACAATTACAGTTACCACCTATGGCTATGATTTTATTAATACAGCTGTCAGATTGATTTTATAGTCCAAAGCATTCAGAAATCACACAAAATAAAATGAAGCAGCTTTACTACGATAAACCCACGGTTAATTTTTGTAAGGGTTGTGATGTTCACATGTTTTTCTTGAAGAAATTATAGAGGCTGTAGCATTTCTATTGCAAAAATGTGGCCAAAAATAAAAGATTAAGTGGATATTTTAATTAAATATTTGGTCGATATTAAAGGACTTGATCGTCCTGTGTAACAGCAGCAATTACCAGGCCTTTGGTGCCCGTTGCAGGCATTTGTAATAATATGTAGCCTAATGTACATAAATTTTATATTTTGTATTACTTTATGTATTTTAACAGTGTTATGCAATGAATCAATATGATTACCTATAAGTAATTAACCGATCATTATTGCCTCATTGTTTTATATAATGTTTTAGAAGTCATTTTAAAGGCTATTGTTCGCTTAGGTCTGTTTTTATAACCACAAAAAAAAAAAAAAAAATCTCAATACTTATTTGCAAATTATTATTTGACGTAACAAAACCACGGTTAATTTGTGGTTACCATGGCTACAAGAACATGGAAACTCAAAGAGAATATTAAGGCAGATGCTGATGGTGAAATTATTACCGACATTATTAACGTAAAAAGTTTCACAGGATTATGAACGTACATGAAAATGATGCACGGGCTACATCTTGGGCTTTTTTTCTTTTTTCCTTTCTGGGCCCTGGACTGCTGATGTCTTTTCCCAGGCATAGTTTTCCATCATTTATGATAATATGCATTCAGCCGCAAATATGACGTGAGGGCGGGCGCGAGCGCAGATGCGGGAAGGGCGCGTCACATGTGCTTAGCTTCGCTACTGCGTTCATTTGTTATCATTATATATAAGCTATCCGTTCATGTTTATATTTTTATTTATGTATATATTAATATAGAACGAATTTAATTTTAAAAAAACTGCGTACTCTGCTTATAGGGAGCGGCGGTATACCAACACAACCACCAGAAATACTCAATCGTGTCTGTTTTACAATGAAACACAAGCTTATTGTGACAGATTCCCTGACATAACACATTCATTGCGGCCCATTTAACAGATGCATCATTTTAAGTTTAACAAACTGAACAGCATCAAACAATACAGCAAAATAATCAATTAACTACGATAATTTAGCCCTCTATTAAACATTAAAAAAATATTTCATCATACCTTTAGCTTAGTCAGTAGTGCTGCATAATGCCTGCATTTAGTTGAACCGCTTGCGCGGGAAGTTTGTGTGTCAGAATTAAAATGCGACTTTGTGAAACACTGTCCTAAATTTCTGCTATAGTAGCATCATATTAATGCTAGAAAGCCTATTCGTTTGGCAACTGTGTATTTTAAATAAACCATTATATTTCATTAATAAAATCTATTTTCACTCTCATCTTGAGTGAGGGGGCGGGATAGTCCGAGTGAGGGGGCGACGCCCCCTCACGCCCCCCCGTGGCGCCGGCCCTGCAGTGCATGCTTGCTGTTGTGGCCCAAACTTAACCTCTGGTAGACTTCTGCAAAGAATCAATAACAACAGCAAAGTCCCTCTAGAGTAGATTATGTCTGATAACAAGCAAAATATGTTTGCTGCATAAATCAGACGGGCTTATTGAAAATGCAAATTCATTCTCTGCCGGCAGGAGGTGCTTCTGGAGCAGCAGAGATAGAGGTTTCCCCGGTAACTGCTGTAATCAAATAAGCACTGCGCTCACAAACGCTGCTTTATCAGACATTATATGCAAGATGAAATGCAAAATTTTCTGAAGACAGATGGTTTCCTTCAGAGATACAGTGATATAAAAACACCCACACCGCGTTTCGATTTTGAAACGTGCAGTGTTCATGTTTATTCAACAAACTCAAAGCCTTTTGGAAAATCTATTTGAGGCGGTCAGTTTTGATATTCTGGCGGGCTGACAACAATTAAAATCATTGTATGGGAAACACATCCCACAGCACAACAACCTGAGCCCAACTCAAGTCTACTCATCACTTTAACTTTAACTGCGTTTGTAACCAGACCGATAAACAAACACAGACCAGAAGTTAACTTCAGGCCAGGTGCGTGCGCCCCATGTAACATCTACATCAAAACTTCATTTTTGATTAGTAATATGCATTGCTAAGTACTTCATTTGGACAACTTTAAATGGCGATTTTCTCAATATTTTGACGTTTTTGCACCCTCAGATTCCAGATTTTCAAATAGGCCTAGTTGCACCTCAACTCGGCCAAATATTGTCGGATCCTAACAAACCATACATCAATGGAAAGCTCATTTATTCAGCTTTCAGATTATCTATAAATCTCAATTTCACAAAATTGACCCTTATGACTGGTTTTGTGGTCCAGGGTCACATATAAGTTGTCAAGTGCAAAGACCGCAGGTGTGGGTATTTGGACAAGGGGTTTGTGTGGATTCAGTGTGCGTTAATGGCACTGCGCTTTGGCGTTTTTAAGACCTGGGACAGTCTTGCGCACGCACTCTCAAGTGGCCAAGGGTACTGGACAAGGAAAGAGGAATGTAAAGAGAGTCAAACCTCGTTTCACTGGTCGAGAGGGAGGAGCGGATCCTCGTGACTCCGCCCCCGTGCTCCGCGCAGGTTTCATAAAGCCCCGCGCGGCGCGTCCGCTCCAGCATCAGCAGCAGCGGCGGCACCGTCATGGCGCGGGAGTCTCCATCCTCATCGCTGTGTCTGGAAGAAACGCGCACTCCTCACCCGCTCTCCTAGTGTCACCCCGCGAGTCAACAAGGTGATGCAAGCCCTCCACAGACCCGGGCTGCACCGGACACCTGACGCCGAGCTGTGGCTGGACCGGATGGCGGACCTCCAGAACCAGAGCTCCGCGAACGGCACCGAGCTCAGCCGCTTCAGCAACCTGGAGGACATCAACTTGCCCGCAGACGGCACGCTGGAGCTGCGTGTCATGATCTCCATCGTGTACTCGGTGGTGTGCGCGGTGGGTCTGGTGGGCAACCTACTGGTCTTCTTCCTCATGAAAGTCCGGCAGGGGAGGAAGAAATCTACGATCAACTACTTCATCATGAATCTGGCGGTCACGGACTTCCAGTTCGTCCTCACGCTGCCCTTCTGGGCCGTGGACATGGCGCTGGACTTCACCTGGCCGTTTGGACACGTCATGTGCAAGGTGGTGGGCACGGTGACTGTGATGAACGTGTACGCGAGCGCATTCTTCCTCACCGCTATGAGCGTGACGCGCTATTGTTCAGTTGCGTCCGCGCTCAAGGACCGAACGCGCAACAAGCGCTGCTCTGTGAAGCTGGTCAGCGCGCTTCTGTGGCTCCTAGCCACCGTCGCGTCGGTTCCCACGGCGATCTTCTCCACGGTGAGCTCGATCAGCGGCGTCAAGCTGTGCCTCCTGCGCTTCCCCAACGGCCAGCACTGGCACGCTCTCTATCACCTGCAGAAGATCCTAGTGGCGTTTGTGTTTCCAATGCTCATCACCGTCGTGTGTTACCTTCTCCTGTTGCGCCTCATTCGCCTGCGGAGCATGAACAACAACCTCCCCAAGCGCAGGTCCAGAGTCACCAAATCCGTCACGATCGTGGTCTTGTCCTTCTTCATATGCTGGCTGCCCAACCACGCCATCACCTTCTGGGGAGTCCTGGTCAAGTTTAACGTGATCCACTGGGATAAAGTCTACTACACGCTCCACACGTACGTGTTCCCGGTCACCATTTGCCTGGCGCACTCAAACAGCTGCTTGAATCCGGTCTTGTATTGCCTCATGCGCAGGGAGTTCAGGAAAATGCTCAAGGACTTCTTCTGGAGGATTTCGTCGCCCGCGATCGCCAACAGCTGTCAGATCCGCCCGTTCTCGAGAACCGTGAATGAGCGCGGCGACAGCCAGGCGGCGATTCCTCTGAACGTGATGGAGACCGAGGAGTACAGATTCTCGGTGGTGAACGGGCAAACCGACGCGTTACCGTCCACGGACTGCGCCGTTAAGAGATAGACGCGCGAAGCCGTGCGTAAAAGCGCGCTGTTTACTTGAGTTACAGTGCTGGAGGACTTTCTGCAAACTCTACAAGGATGTCGTTCGACCCTTTTTTATCATTCTTTCAAGTGATGTTTCAAGATGTTGCATTCTTAAACGTTCGTGCCAAATTGTCTTTTGCAAACCGTGCGTCCGCTGCAGTGCTTTTTAACGCTTCTGTCCACGTTCCTGAATTTAAGAGTGGTTTTATTCGGTGTAAACGCGCGCGGTGAAGCAGACCTGGATGTACAGATATCGAATTATCGAAATAAAATATTGGGCTTAAGCTGAAATCCAACTTTTATAGTTTTCACTTTTACTTATGTTTGGAGGAAATACAGTTGCATTAAAAGAAAGACAAGATTTGATAATAATTGTTTATGCATACAAATATTATAATAAGTATAGACATATTATGATATAATACGACTATATATACATAGTTGTTATTATATCTTATCATTATTTATTAGAAATATGTGGCCATCCTCATTTTCTTTCTACATCTGGAGTAAAATATCATTGCTTCATTGCATTAAAAAACAATAAGCTACACACACACACACATATATATATAAATAAATAAATATAGATTTATTTATATATGTTTGAGCTATTTTAAATGTTTTGACCAACCCCATCTTTTCACTTTTATTCAAATTTGTGTAAGATATTGTTTGCATAACAAATGCTCTAAGATTGAACTCATTTTTAATGAATGCTCATACTGTAAATGCACCAGATTTTAAAACAACAACTTGAAATTGCTACATTATTACTCGCTGGTTCCCGACCTCCTTTTTGTTGTTTGAATCTACTGCCTGGAAATTCTGAAATAATTAAAATGTATTGCTCATTTGAAGTGTAATAAAGCTGTGTCAATGACCTCAACCATGTGAAGGTGATGGTCCGAAAGGAAATGAATGTAAACAGTGTTACTATGTTGTCCATTTGAAGGGCATAATAAAGTCCTGTCTTATCATAGCAATGTTTGGTTTCCTCATAAGCACTATTACAAATTTAACTTTTACTGTTATTCCATCTAATTAACATTTGACAGCAGGTCTGTGGTTTAGGGAGTAAATCTACCTCAACAGCTTTACTTCAGTTTATTATCTCAACACAGACACATAAAGCCATGCAAACAATAACACCACAACAGGGGAATTTATGAGCTGTGGGAGGCAAAGACGGTCTGGTTCACAAAACAACAGTTTGTTTTCAGTCCTTGCTTTTTATAGGTTATAATAAACTGTTTAAACATGTTTTACACAGAGAGAGGAGCAGTGGGCATTTAGTGATCCACATACACCTTTATTGTTTTTTAACCAGAAGATTGAGAGAAGACAAAATGTATTTCTGAGAAATGTGATTCATGCCATATAAAATCATATTCTCTCTATAAACACAAGAGGGCACTGTGATCACAATTTAAAATACAAAACCAATAATCTGAAACCTAGGCTGTATAAATAAACAGTTTGAAAGTTCAGTCAACATTAAGCCAACTATTAACCTTTAAGTAAAAAAGTGTCACATCTGGTGACTTTGAAAACAATCCCACGGTTGTTAGTTAATGATTGAAGCAGCCTGGCAGGTGGTTTATCAGTTAAATACGGTCATGCTTGTGTAGTTATTTCATTTTCTGCTGTTTTAGAGGCTGTAATATCTGTGTTTTTCAGCTGGAATGACATTCTGCTACTGAAGTTTGTTCAGCATCAGCCGGTCAGAAATGTCACCATCTTTGCAAAACCCTCGTCGTTAATTTGTCCATCATGCGTCACGCCGGCTTCACTCAGCAGCTCGTCCACTGTGACACAAACATAAACAGCATTGTTTCACTAAAGTTATACTTTAACAATATAATGAGGAATAAGCAAAATGGAAAAATAAGGTATTTTTATACTGATATGTTCTCAATTGTATCTGGACTGCAGATGTATTTAATGCTGCATTGGACATCAAAAGTTGGAATGTATTTTCATGCACTGGTTCATTTAGAGATTTTGTGCTATTTTACTTCCATAGGGTGTCTTATTTGAGACTAGTGGAAAGAAAACATCTATAATACACACTTAAGTGTTTCTTTGTTGCACTTCATCTATACGTGTCTGTAGATTTTGATTTCAATGACTGTGAGTTTGTTTTTCCACTTCAGCAGCACTTACATTCATCAAAATTTACTATTTTATTGATTTTTGATTTTAATGGTTACAATTTTGATTTTGATTTTATTGAAATTTATCTATTTGCATCTGTAGATTTTGTTTACAATACACATTTTTAAGGCCGTTTTCTAAAAATGAGTTTGTTTCTCCACACTTCAGCAGCACTTACATACAGTTTTATTCCTATCTTTAATAGAGGGATTTGTTCATATATCATTCACATTGGATATAATATTTTATTTCTAAAAAAGGTGAATTTTTTTTTTCCTGTCTGTTGACAGTATTTTCTAATTTATGGAGTGATAAAAAGAGATATCTAAAATCCCCACTAAAAACCTTTTAACTCAATGTCAACAAAATGAATAATAATTTTGAACCTGGCTTTACCTAATCTTCAGATTTATGTTCTGGAAATGTATGGAAATTAAGGTATATTTAAATAAGTCTGGTGATATCTTTTAGTTTATCCTAAAAATGCATAAATTAGCCAAAGTTCATATTTTACAAGATATTAAAAGATTTTTGAGACTCATTACTAAAAGCATTACTATTTTGTTTGCTTATATATCATATTATATTGTTTACTAATATATCCCATTAATTTTACCCATTGGGAATTGATTTTGTAACAATAACCTTTTTTATTTTTTTTTAATCGCGCTTTATGGATTGTTTCAAACAGTTGCACATTAATGAAACAGAAAAATAACAGTGGTAATGTTGCAAAATTCAACAATTATGAAACAAATTTAATTTCAAATATAAAGCAGCTCTACAATAGTGTTACTTAAGTATTATTTATATACTATTACTGTTTTTATTAATATTTTGAAACAGCTTTTAGTTATATTCACAGTTTTCTTTTTAATTTTCTTATAGATCACATTCATAGTATCAGTCAATAGAAACGTCTTTGTTGTTGTAAGTCAAGGTTATAAAGTAGGACTATCCCACATCTAGCTTAGAATGGCACACCGCACAATGCATTGTGGGTAATGTAGTTCTATCTCTCCCGAGCTCTTTGTCTGAATCAGATTCACCTTCCTGATCTGTGAGTCGCTCTCCGAAGCCTGTCAGTCTGGCCCTGAGCTCTGACGCCGTGATGAAGCCTCGTCTGCTCGTGTCCATTAACCTCACGGCCTGCAGGATCTCGTCCCGCGGGTTCTCCTGCTGGATCTGTGCATGCATCACGCTGAGAAACGTGGAGAAGTCCAACTCGCCGCTCTTATCTGGGACAGGCAGAGTCAAAGCGCTTTGCCAAAAAGCTTCAGATACAGAAGCTGTTTGATCACGTCTGACAGGCTGAGAGTTATATTTACTGCGGAGGGTTTATATTTAATACATTGCATGACATTTGTCAAGCAGGGCTTCATTTCATCAGCAGCACCACATGTGATGTCAGTTCAAATGACACTTCCTTCAATTAAAATCATTGTGAACGTGTAGCGTGGGATTTCAGTGCTCTGTTTTTCTTCCAGGTGACTCTATAAACCATCTTTCTGTGTTCACTGCCTTATCTGGATGTCCCGGGCACTGAGGTTTGCGGTTGTTATTGTTGAGTTTCATCCGCGTACTCCTACAGATTTCAAGTTTATTTAACTTAGTAAGCAAAGTTTTACACTGTTGACTTTACCTGGGGCTTGGAAGTTTAGGAGGACATCCATCTGATAACTTAACACTGACGTGAGTCATTTGTTTGGATGTTCAAATACTTCCAGTATCTCAGTTTAATGTTCAGAGTCACTGTAAGTCAACCAGTGATCATTCTCAATGAGCTGCTTCATTCACCCAACAGAGAACTAAAAATCCCATTCATTTTATCATAGGGGAATTGATTTTTAACAGTAATTGTATTTGTTATAGCACTTTATAGAATAAGGATTGTTTCAAAGCAGCTGTGCATTAATAAAAGAGGAAAATAACAGTGTTAATCCAGCAAAATTCAACAATTATGAAACAAATGCAATTGCAACTCTAAAGCAGCTCTGCAGCAGTGTTATTTTAGTATTATTTATATGCTAATACAGTTTTTATAAATATTTTGCACTAACTTTTATTTTGAGATTTTCAGTTCTCATTTTAATTTTAGTTTCATTTTTAGTAATTCTGTTATGTGCTTTTATCATTTTTATTAGTTTTCATTCTTCTTAAATATTACTAATTTGATTTAATTTATTTTTAAATCAGTTTTAGTTTGTTTATTTCCAGTTAGCCACTTCTGACATTTTTCATTTCTAATTTTTGCTAATTTAAGTAAAAAAAAAATATTTGTAATAGTTTTCATTTGTTTAACGCTGCTCTACAGAAGCAGAAAAGTGTCATAATTAAGCTTAATTTAGTTTAATGTTGATTCAACTCAGTTCAATAACAGTGTCAATGTTGCAAAGTTCATCAATTATTATGCTAAAGCAGAAATGAATTCGGTTCATAATTGATGAACTTTGCAACAATGACATTTATTGAACTGAATTGAACTGAACTTTAAATAAAGACCTATTGTGAGCTAGGAAGTTGATAATCAGTCTGCAATATTTCAACTTATTTTTTAAAATACTCTCATTCAACAGCAGAATTCACAGTGAGAAACTACATTACCCATGATTCTGAGAGAAATCTCCAGCAGAGAATCTCAACAAGCAAATCACCCAAAAGAGCTTCACCCACTTCTATGAAGCACTGTGAATGTTAAATCTGTCTTTATTTGTGCTAAATATAAAATATATAGTTTCTATAAACATAATCAACATCTTTAAATCAATAGTTTATATTTATCCATTGGTATTATTTTTGATTATATCATTTGCAATAAATGAGATTGTAGTTCTTTCCTTCATTAAAGCCATTACACAGTCATTGTCTAATTTTCAAATACTTTTTTGCTTCAAATCAAAGTTTGTAATGTTGTGATTCACCTCAACACTAGTTAGTTTGGTTCATAGGTTATAACTCTTTAACAAAGACAGTTGTGACCCTGGACCACAAAACCAGTCATAAGGGTCAAATATTTTTGAAATTGAGATTTGTACATCATCTGAAAGCTGAATAAATCATCTTTCCATTGATGTATGGTTTGTTATGATAGGACAATATTTGGCCGAAATACAACTATTTGTAAATCTGGAATCTGAGGGTGCAAAAAAATCTAAATATTGAGAAAATCATCTTTAAAGCTGTCCAAATGAAGTTCTTAGCAATGCATATTACTAATCAAAAATTAAGTTTTGATATATTTACGGTAGGAAATTTACTAAATATCTTCATGGAACATGATCTTTACTTAATGTCCTAATGATTTTTGGCATAAAAGAAAAATCAATAATTTTGACCCATACAATGTATTTTTGGCTATTGCTACATAGCGACTTAAGACTGCTTTTGTGCTCCAGGGTCACAATTTAAAAATCCCTATATATGGGAAAAAACTTCAGGCTGAAGAGAAAGTGGGCGGGAACAATTGCACTCTAGAGTGAGTTTGGGGCGGGGCTATCTGTTTGACTGACAGATGGAGAGCAGAAGGGGAGGTGTTTAAATTATTTTGTAGTTCACAACCCATTTTACTTAAACAAACAAGTGGCTGTATATACTATACCGATTTTATGGGTCAGCAGGTGTCTGTTGAGCTCTTGCAGGGTCGGACAGCAGCCCAGAGACCTCA
This sequence comes from Aspiorhynchus laticeps, assembly GCA_023376895.1. Classification (NCBI taxonomy): domain Eukaryota; kingdom Metazoa; phylum Chordata; class Actinopteri; order Cypriniformes; family Cyprinidae; genus Aspiorhynchus; species Aspiorhynchus laticeps. Next base: position 27,766,667 of record CM041815.1, on the reverse strand, counting down.
TGACCGTCAGCAGATCCTGCGCCTTCATTTTACCCCTGCGCTTCTGGTCGTACAGTGAAAAACACTCTTTATACTCTGAAAGAAGACAAAAACATATTACTATACACAGAAAGTGTAGTACGCAAACATTTGAAATGTAACACCTTAACCTAATTAACTTTGAAGTACACATTTTTGTTTGAAATGCATCCAGATGACATCAAATGCTTTTAGTTTGATAAGGATTGGATACAGTTAAGACTCTCTTTAATCCCAAATGAAGGATTTGTTCTGGAATAAACTGAGACAAGCTGTTTAGGAGGGAATCAAGATTACAGCATGATCAACAACAGCAGGTGGACGAATGAATCACAGCCAGACAAGCGTTCAAGATTTCCTCGCATTTCTGCAGTCTTTGTGTAAATTGTGCATTATCTGTCTTGTATTTATTCTCATATTTTGTACCCATTTGAGCCCCATGTTCAGTTCTCTCTCTGTTTCTGCATCAGAGGATCTGCATGTGTTTGTCCAGCAGTAATCGGTCAGTTGAAGTCCAGTGACCGGCAACAACAGCCACTTTGTTTCCAGTGAAAGAATAAAATCTACTGAATGGCTTCAGTATCAGTGCAATATAATAATTATAATAACTTCCTATTATAACAGCATCAGCATTTAACATTTATAGAATGTTTAGCAGATGTAAATAGGCTAATTAAAAAGCTTTCATTCATATAAAGGCTATATTCATAATTGAATGTTCACAATCTAAACTAATGGTATATTAACCATTTAATGAAAGCTGTAATAGTGTTCAAGTAAATGTTGATCAATCTCTACATTAACCTGCATTTTTGGCTTGCGTTAAAGATATAAATCTGAATGTATCTGATTAATCAGATAAAAACAATCACATAGTGTGTCTGTACGAAAAGTTTAGCATATGCTTGAGAGAGAATAAACCTGCTTACCGTTGATTTGATCTTGACTGAGGAATTTCGCCTGCAATCACATTATTATACATTAAGTCAAATATATTTTTGTTTACATGTACATAATACACAAAGAACAGACGCTAAACTGACCATGTCCACTCGCAGACCTGCTCTACACTGCAGTATATCAGATAACTGGCTGAAATGTTGTGATCTGTTTGTAATGAGACTAACTTTAGTCTGTAATTCCTGAAGGCGTCGCGAGACCGCACAGAAAACCCAATCTCCATTCACTTCAACATTTGAATCAAAAATATTTGTGTTCAATCTTAGAATCGTTTAAAAATATCAAATACAGTCTATATTATCCAATCCAATCTCTTTATAATGGTTTTAAAAAAAACAAATTTAACTTGATAGTGCTGAGGAAAGAAATGGGCGTCACGTGACAGCGGTGTTTACGTCCTTCAGATGAGATTTTTATGCCTGAATGACACTGAAATATTTAATAAACACCGAACATTTACAAAAAACACTGAAAAGATTATCCATATAGACCTATTATGCCTGACCAAGTAGAGATGATGAGCCTTGCCCATTCCACCCGCAATATTAGGCTACTTTCTTAAATTCATTTTTCAAAATTATTTCATTAATTTATTACATTATTAAGTAACAATATATTTTCTGACGGAAGACATCGCAGATGAATAGGGTAAAATAAATAAATGCCACCTTAATTCCCCATGCAGTCGATTAATCACAGGACATTTAAACAGTTTTGTATTACACGTTTCTTTCTCTTTTTTTTCCTGAAAGCTTTATTAAATATGCACTAATTACACTCTTAAAAATAAAGGTGCTTCACGATGACAGAATAACCTTTTTTTGTCTAAATGGTTCCATTAAGAACCTTTAACACCTGAAGAACCTTTCAGTTTCACAAAAGGTTCTTCAGGTAAGAAAGAGATGTTCTTTAAAGAAGCTTTGACTGAATGGTTCTTTGTGGAACCAAAAATGGTTCTTCACTGTGAAGAACCTTTTAAGCACCTTTATTTTTAAGATTGTAGCACACATTTGGGGTTTTTACAGAGGGGATTTGGGATTACTCTTTTTATTACTCCATAAATCAGAAAATACTGTCAACAGAAAGACAAAATAAACCCATTTTCACCATATTTTAGGAATAAAATATTGTATAAAATCAGGCGAATGATATATGAGCGAACAATTCTATAAAAACCTTCAGAATATACAGACATCAATAGAACAAACTTTGGTTTAAGTGCTGCTGAAGCAGAGGAAAACCTCACAGCAAGATATGTATTGGAATTAAAAACTACAGACACAAATACATAAAATGTGTAATAAAATATACACTTAAATGTGTATTTTACATGTTGCATTTCCAAAATTCTGAAAGAAGACACGGTTTGAAAACAAAGCAGAAGCAAAATCTCAAACCGGACTGGTTTTTGCCAGTAGTGTCTTCCCTTAAAAATATTATACACTATGGAAAAATGTAAAACATGCATCTTCAGAAGAAAAAAAATGATGTAATTATTTTACACAAGGGAAAACCTTCATACAATGAGGTAAAATACATTGTTTCTTCAAGAAAACCTTCAACAAATCAAACAGAAGAAACGTCAGAAATGTCAGTGTGTTAACAACACTCAGTAAAGGTATTTTATCTTAAAATGAAGAAATAGAATAGAATAGAATAGAATTATTGCACGACTTGGGCTGGTGGAAATGGACTCTTTGCACAGTCAAAACACAAAATACACACTCTGTGCACAAAGTTTTGTAGAAATTCATAGGAAGTCCATTTTTGAAGACACAACATGATGTTACTTACAAATAAAGATATAAATATAAATCATGGAGTCAGTCTGTGTTGGTGTCTGAGGTGCAGTGTGTAAATGGCCCACGGCTCTGGTATATAAATCACTCCTGGATATTTCCTCCGTAACACCTTGTCGTTCCACAGACAGGCGACCCAGACGGTCACTAACACGAGCGATAGAGAAAAACTGTAGAGCAGGAAGAGTCCGTTACCGTCAGGCAGAAAACCTTTGCGCTTCTGGTGCACGACTGTAGCCGTCATGGTAAAAAAAGTGAAAATGAACGGGATGAAAATTTGTCCCTCCGTCACAAGATACCTGTGGAGTACAGAGCAATTCATACATTTTAGTTCCAGCTCAACTTAATAATAAAAATAATGTTTTTGTGCTAACGTTTCAAGAACTTCATTAACCCTTTCACCGGTGAGTTTTAAATATTCTAGCTGTCCCCCCAAAGTACGTATTTTAAGCTGACCGTTTCCATGGCGACGTGTCATGCTTGTCTGGTGACACACCAGGGCCACAATAACACTGTATGACAGATTACTTTTATTTCCTTTTTCCTTTTTTATTCAAAATATTCACAAGCTTGCTGAACATGTCATGAACAATCTGCTATTCGATTCACAAATATGTGTAAATGAGTGTGTTTTGTCATTTAAAAACCTTTCTAAATGATCTTGATCTATAAAGTGAGATGGGCGCCATTCTTTGAACGAACATTCTATTAATATTTGTTCATAACTTTGCCAGAAATGTTAGTCAAAGTTCTGAGAACATTCTCTGTTAGATGGGATGGGGATATCTATACATGTTTTATTCTATTCCGCTGTGGCGTCTTGTCTTAATTAATCATCAGTCTAACAGATAATGAAAGGAAATGCCTGTGTCAGATGGCACACTAATGTAAACACAGCCTGAAACAGAGTTAACATGTGACACTGGAGCTCATTCTCACAGCACAACACACGATACGCTGCTCTTTCTTTAAGGGCTGACTTTATAAATAATTCTGATCTGGGAAGGAGAGTTGAGTTTTGTTGAGGTGAATAATGAAGAGCATGTGGCTCCGGCTGAGCGGGTCAAACACTGATGAACTGACCAGTAGTAAAGGCCACTAGGACCCAGTAGAAGCCAAGCGGAGATGGGCATCGTCTTCTCTGATTTGACAATAGTGAAACAGCCAGTGAAATACAGGAACAGGATGAGGAATAGAGGAACATACCTGAAAAGAAATGAAAAAGATAGTGATTTTTAGACACCTTGCTGAAATAGAACATTTTGTACAAAATAATTCATTCAAATGCTTTAATAAAATTATACACTGCACATTTCTGTTTATTAAACTCTCTTGTGACAAGTATGTTTCTATGATTTTCAAATGAAACTAGTATGAGTAAATCAGCACTGAAATGCTGAATGTTTGCAGAATATTTCACAGCTTACCACATGCAATGACCCAGACTTTCATCATAATACTGCAGCAACTCAAACGAGTCGATCTGTCAGAAAACAGAGAAATGTGATTTATACATTCACAAAATGTTGTTTGCCCACCACAAAACTAAGCTGTCGTTATTGTTAATTACAATAACAACTATTCAAATATTTTTCTTTTAGTATTTTAGTGTAATTGAGATACTATTATAAGTTTTATTATTATTTTAAATGTTTTCATTTTAATTTAACACATTTTTAGATTTTTTTTTGTAATCTTGTCATTTTTCTTTACATTTTTTTAAATGTCTATATAACTTTTATTTCAGTTTTAGTTTTAGTTATTTTAATACATTAAGTTAAACTAAATGAAAATGAGAAATGACAGCTAGCTCAAATAAAATAAGTATCATTTTTAAATTATACTTTTTATTTCAGTATTTATTATTTTTATTTCAAGTAACAGAAATTATTTTTATGGTTTTAAGTTTAATATAATAAGTAACTAACTATAATAACTGACTGATATAAAGCTGAAATAAATTAAAAAATAAATATTAGATGAAAAACTTAAAAACAAGAAATGTTGAATTGGTAACTAACTGGAAATTAAAAAAAGTTTAAGTTAAAGTACTTAGGCCCGGTTTCACAGACAGGGCTTAGACTAAGCCAGGATTAGATCATAGTTCAATTAGGACATTTGAGCAATTTTTATAAACGTGCTTAGAAAAGAAACATAACTGGTGTGCATGTTGAGACAAAACAAAGGCACTGATATATTTTAAGATCAGTCAGTGCAAGTTTCTTTCAGTTAAAACAGCTCAGACTTACATTTTAGTCTAGGACTAGGACTAGGGTAAAATGACTAAATCCGAAATAAAAATTAAAGCTAAATAAAATATTTTAAATAAAAACAAAAACCACTTAAAATGTCAAAACCATGTAACAAAATAACATTTCTAAATCTTAAACTAAAATTACAATGAAAACTGAAAATAAAAAGTGAATCAAAATATTGATATAATAAACACTGTAATGTAAATAAATACTATTATAGGGCTAAATGATACCAGAGTTTCTGGTCTGAGGTTCTTCATGATGGGGTTTTCTCTGACGCTCAGGTGCAGCTGGTATCCACTGAGCAGGAGCCGATGGTTGATGGACTCTCCCACCAGGTGTATGCTGGCACCCATCACAAACGTGATGATACACAGATAGACAGCGGAGCGAGGCAACGTCTTCGGGCTTCGCTCTATGAGCTGGAACAGAACATTGCATGAGATAATATACACCAAAATGCTAAGGGCTGAGAATTTAGTAGGGATGCTACAAATATCCAGCAACTACTAAATTGTCCCTAGCAATAATTTTGATCAAACAATTAAATATATGTATATGTAACCACTGTAATTTCATTTTCAAGGATGTGCATTTAATACATGGGCAGAGTAAGAACATATAAGGTAGCCGAAGTGTTTAAAACATATGTGCACAGATCAGTTGAATGATAAAGTTTACCCTCTTTACTTTATGTTGTTAAACTGAATGCACAAAGCAAACTGTTAGCTGAAATATCCACAAAATAAAACACAACACTGAAATGTGCAGTTTATCTGTCAATCAGATGTGTGTGAACTGATTTCCTATTGAACTGTCTGTCACCAACTGAACTGCAGCGGTCAAACTATTTAAAATATAGTGAATTAAAATACAAACTTGATCATAATGTCCAATGTTTCCATCTAACATGTACAGTGGAAAAAAAAAAATTGATCCCCTGCTTGAATGCTTTAAAATCGCTTTAATTTTTAAATTAGCAAGGCTTAGAAACACATGCAAACTATAAACCTCCATGATGATGCAGCAGTGGCTTGATCGGGCCAGTGACAAACTTCAGACAGTTCTTATTGTCCAGCCCTGTAATAGGTGATCAAGATCTGTACAACTGCCTCCTTTGTTGTGGACTGATGACCTGACAATTCTTCCTTCTTTTTCTTATCCCGACATAGTGAACTACTTTGTTTTTTCACCAAGCCCATAGATGAGTTCCGTACGGTTCAGTGGCATTTTTACATTCAGTGTGGTTGACGTGTCGTGAAAACACTCTATTTTGAGCTGCAGCTCGTCATTTTAATACAGTGTTTCTACTAGTTAGCTGTAAACCGGTTACCTCACCTGAATATGTTAATAGACTTGTGTTGGGTGTTATTTTTTGAATGGAAATATTGATTTTATTTGTAAACATACTTTTTTCATACTCGTTTATTTCAGTTAAATGTAATCAAACTAGCGAGCTAAGCCAGTAGTAGTACTGACGGTGTCATATAAACATGGATGAAGATGCAGCAGAAGAACAGACAAACCGAAACTATTGAGTGAGTCATTACGTTGGAATTTCACTACGATTGATTCAAACTCTCTGATTCAGAATTGACAAAAAATTGATTCAAATGACTTTGATCATTCAGTTCAAGCGATTCACCATCAAAAAACAGATCAAACGAGCCATTCATTTTCGAATATCGACATTGCTTGTGATGATTTTAAAAAGCACGTAAAGTGATTTGTGAAATGGAGCTTTTTGAAAATCTAATTAATTTAGATATCCGTTAAACCACTGCGTCGCAAAATGACTCACTGTTTCGAAGTGCTCCAATCGGATCGCGGATTCCGAATCATCATTTGATTCAGATCGTGACTTTGGAGCGCATATCGTGAATCTTTTGATTCAGATCGGAACTTTTATTATAAATACGTCCATTAGATTTTGCTGCAAAACTGCAAAAGCATTTCTTCAACACTGAACTGATAAGAATATCATCACAGATTTCTGGATGCATGCATTGCGTGTCATCAATCATGCAACCCAGTTCTTTCACAGAAACTTCTGCCAGATATTTCCTCAGATGTAAAGGCCACAGTTGTTCATTTCCAACAGGTTTGGGGTGATACATCATTTCAGCGACATGTAGCGGCTGAGATCATAAATATCACCTCCTTCTGAGCTTGTTTTGCTCTGTGAGCTTTATAATAAAATGTCTGAGGCTCACATCGATAAATATGACACTGACAAAGTGTCCAACCTACGAAAGCAGCTGTGCCAAAAACAACAGCCATCCATCCTGGAAGTGTAATACATCTTGGTCCAGCGCACAGCAATTTGTGAAGGGGCGGGGCTTAGCGAAGAGGTGGAGCCTAGAAATAGGTGTAACCGCAATTGGTGACCTGCTTCATAATAATAAACTCACCTTGAGCAGCAGGAAGGGTGTTGTGATGTTGTACAGCATGTGGAAATAGTCACCGGCACTGGGTTTATTCAAAGGAAACCACTCCAAAGGACAAACGATCTAAAGAAACCCACAGAAAAAGCATCAAACTTCAGTGATTTTAGGTGCCTTAAACAGCTTAAATAAAACATTTTGTGCCAGAGAATTAACACAAGCATTTTAATAAAATTATAAACTGCTCAATAATACACAAGGACAGGTGTAACTGCTTAAATTATTTTTTTTGCAACAAATGTATGCAATGTATGCACCAAGACACATTCCTTGTGTGTGTGTGTGTGTGTGTAAGCATTCTGATTCTGATTCTGATAATGTAAAACCTGTTAACTGGCTTTCAATTGACCTTACAAAATAGTGAGGAAAAACTACCTTACAGCTGAAATATAACGTTTTGTGCAAGAGAATTAATACAAGTGCTTTAATAAAATTGTAAACTGTTCATTAAGCAAGGAAAGGTATGCAGCGTAAAAACTAATAATTATTTTAAAGAAAAAAATTCAATTTAACTTTCAAAATACAAAACTACAGCGTATATTACATTTAACAATACGTGCAGTCTTACTGTAAAATACTTTAAAAAAAATGTTACTGCAAGTAAAAAATGTGAATTATCTCTATACTGTATATCTCTATAGTGAAAATGTAAATTATATATAACAACTCAAAACATCCACCTTTTCTTTACTAAAATATTGATAAATTGTTTTCATAAGTAAAAAAAAGTTACTTGAAATAATTAAAAAAAACTTTAAACTTCATCAACATTTCTCATTTTCATTTGATGTAATAAAATAACTAAAGTAAAATAATAATAATAAAAAAGCACTTAACATTATTATATAAAAATATTTATAAATTAAAAAAAATAAAACTCAAAGTAAAATTAACATAAAAATGAAAATGGAAAATATAAAAATAAAAACTAATTCAAAATATTAATACAAACTATAATTATTATCTCAATTACACAAAAATATTATTGCCATGCAATGTTGTCAAATAATGAATTTTGCGCAGATGTGTTTTTTTATGTATTTTTTCCATGTAAAGGCTTTGATTATTTTCAGATCTCTATTTAATAAAAGAATGTGAAGCTTATTTTATGTTATTTTGATACCATGGCTAAAGGCCTGCCAAAGTCCAGCAGCCAGTTCTGGAGGGTGAAATAACACCAGAGGTCCATGTGGAACTGAGCTTTCCTCAGACAGGGGTCCGTCTCCCTCGAGCCGTGTCTGTCAAGAGGACATCAAGAGACAAATATAAAATGATCATGAGAAATATGCCTGAGGTCATTAAAGTCACATGATGGCTGATGCTTTTAGCAGCGTCTATCAGATAGAGGGTGTCAGGCCCTGATGTGTGTTTCCCAGACCATCTGGCAAATATTTTTGGTTATGTCACTTTAATTCTTTCTCCCGTTGTTTGTCTTTCATGCTGACTTTGCACCATGGACCAGATGTTGAAGCACAAATCCATTAATGCCACATCAAAGGACAACAAAATCAACAAAAATGCAAAACTAATATTCAAGATCACATTCGAACTGTACATTGCAAAAATATAAATTAGATTTATAAAAAAAAAAAAGTAAGTGTTATAGAGATACTATTATAGGTTTTATTAATATTTTGTTTTCATTTTAATAGTTAAAGTTTTAGTCATGTTCATTTTTTAATGTCTAGATAGTTTTTTTTCAGTTTTAGTTGCTGTAATAAATTATTAAAAAGATTAAGTATACAGTATATTTTACATTTAAATTTATTTGAATTTATCAGTTAATGTTATTTAATGTCAAATAACATTTAGTTTCACTTGATTATAATAACCCTGGTGCAGAACTCACTATAGAAGCGTGAAGAGTTTAAGTTAAATACTTAGTGTTGGTGTTTCTTCAAATCACACATTTTTGACCTAAAAAACATTAAAGTAACAAGTGCAAGTGTAATGATGATGGTTTGTGACGCATCCAGACTCTTCCTCCATTTACAGATCAAGAAGCCATAGAAAGCGTAGAAAGCGTCTCGTGGACCGCCGTGGGAAACACACTTTAATCTCATCCGATTGGCTTCCCTCAAATCCCAACGCAATATCTCCAGCTGCAGGGGTTTTGAGAGGCATCAAAGAGCTTTTAGCTTTTGAATGTGACTCAACCCAATCCAAGCACTTTTTAAATATTTTAATATATATTTATGAATATATTAAAAATTATTTGAAATAAATATTTAATCATTAGACACATTTTTTTATATTTAAATATTAACATGTCTATATATAAGTATATTCTTATATATATATATATATATATATATATATATATATATATATACACACACAATTATTATATATACTTTTTTTAGAACTGTCAACATAGACAAATGCCAACTACTCATATGCACTTAATGAATCTTTTACAATGAATCTGAATTGTTTACAAAACTTTCATTGTACTTCATACAGTATGTGGTATAAAAATCAACAATATGAAAAGTTTCAAACCTGCTCAAGGCAGCATGCATGGCACAGTTTTGCCTCTTGCGCATGATGGGTGGTTTTTCAGCGGCACCATGAAGACGTTCTGCTTTCAGCCGCACTGGAGGCAGACGATCCCGTGACTGACCTCTGACCTCAGCGGGCAGGGGTAAAACGTCAAGAGAAAGCAATCATTCTGGTTTAGTCCCGCTCTCTCCTGGATGCACAGCTTGTAAAGCTGCAGGACACTCATGGCAGGTGTCTGGTGTAGCTGTAACACAAGAAGATGTGACTGTCCCGCTCTACAACATACATCAGGTCTAAACACTGACTTCTGACTACTTATACAAATAAATACTTATTCATGAAGTAAAATGAAACAAAACACACATGACTAAATAAAAACGTTAGTAGCTAGTAAAAGAAAAGTTTGTCTGTTCAAACACCAAATCCTGACAGATTAGGTTTTGTGAGAGCTTCAGTGCATTTATAGTTGATGCGGCTGATTGTGCAGATAAACCTTTAATCCAAACCCCTCCCTTTGAAAACACATGATTTCATATTTCTGTTGAATATACAGCACTGTGTCCCTACAAAACAAACCTGTATTTATTATTGAATCATTAAATCTATTTAAATTACAGGTATATATAAATATAACATGTATTACAACTAAATATATTTATTTCTGTTTATTTATTCATTTGTAAATATATAAATATTTTCAGATCCATATTATTTTTTGGTATTGGATCCAGGCTTCTGACATTGTAGAGAACATCTAAACAAACACATAAAGCAAATCTTTGGTTTACACACACACACACACACACACACACACACACACACTACACACACACACACACACACACACACTCACACACTCACACACACACACACACACTCACACTCACACTCACACTCACACACTCACACTCACACTCACACTCACTCACCACACACACACATCACACACACACACACACACACACACACACACACACACACACACACACACACATTTTATTGGGATTAATTTTTGTGATTTTTTTTCTATTGTTTTAAAAAAATATTTTCTGTTCTTTAAAATGTATGTTTATTACTGATATTATCTGATGTATAAATATTTTCAGATCCACATTATTGTTTGTTATCTGGTCCAGGTTTCTGACATTGTGGAAAACATCTAAACAAACATAAATTATATTATAGTATATTATACACTAATAGTTATTTTATGTATCAAATTATAACATATATGGAAAATACGGTTTTCCTCGGTCAGGTTTTACCATAGTATTTTTATGTAATTTTATTATGATTAATTATTAAAATGATAATTTAGTGTTTTTTATATTATTTTATGGGACTTTTATTTCGAAAAGGCAGCCTAGGAATCCCAGTGTCGCACTTCCTGTTATTACTGACTTCATTTCCGGGCGTCGTTACTGGCAGAGGTGAAAGACACAAACACATTTAGCGCAGATTTGAGCTTTAATTCGGATTTATCAGCGAAATCTGGATTCGTTCTGTTGAAGTGATCGGCGGACATTATCGCGGAGGGACTCCGAACTGAAATCAGAACAAACCGAAGCGTAAAAGTGAAGGAATGGGGCGAGGAGCCTCGCTTCGGTTAGAAGTGAAACAGATTCTGATTCGAATTGAACAGACTAACGTTACGTCAGGGTTAGACAGTTCATATTCAAACACTAGAAGTCTTATAACAGCATTATTTCAGTTACAATATAGTCCGTTCATATAATCAGAAATGCAGTAAGTTAGACACAGTCTCCATTTGTTTTAAACAGCTCATAATATCCGTGTTAGTAGATCATATACATAACCCAGTTGTTTGTAATAGAGATCAACTATAATGGCAGTTGGTCCGGCGGAGACTCTCCATGCGCTTCATATATGAGCTGAAGAGCTCAGGCAGGTGTTTTAATGGGAGACGGCTTGATCTGCTCTGAGATCAGCGGGAGAATCTTGCACAGATGGCGGAGGTACCGGCTCTGGCCCGGTTGGAGTCCCTGGCCCGGTATGTTCACAAAGCGGCCAGCGAGGGGCGAGTCCTGACCCTGGCCGCCCTGCTCCTGAACCACTCCACCGTTCAGACCCGGTTCCTGCTGGAGTATGTGACCCAGGAGGCCGGACAGAGATCCACACCGCTCATTATTGCTGCTCGGAACGGACATGACAAGGTGGTCCGGCTGCTTCTGGACCATTATAAAGTGGACACCGAACAGACCGGGACGGTCAGATTTGACGGGTGAGTTGTTTATTATTTACACGTGTCTAAGTATGGTTACTTTTTAATACACTCATTATGTAAGCGATACATTTATTTCGTTGACTGTAACGTTATATTATGTTTGCTAGTAACTTACACGACTAAGTTACTCGTATACACAAAATATTGATTGAATTGCAAATTATGTTGTAATCTTACCTGTATATTATCCTAAAGTTTCCGCTAAGAAGTAAACAATTACAATCGGGGTGGCGACAATTACTATAAAATTAATACTTATATTCTCTGAGGTAATTTTACAACAATAAAATGGCGTATGAAATAAAAAAGAGCTTGAGTCCGCGGAGTGATATGAGACATATGAAAGTAGCGCCGGTGTTGTGCCCATTTTCGACCCCCTGCCAAATTATTACCCCTCTCGTTGAAATCGCTATCTGATTGCCTAATCCTAACCCCTCCCCCACACCTAACCCTAAACCTACCAATACTAGGGGGGTAATAATCTGGCAGGGGTCAGAATTGGGCACAACACCTGTTTCAGTTACTCGGATAAGCGGACTGATATACAGCAAAAAATAGACCGCTGAATACCTGATTGACTAATCAGAAGCGAGTATTCCCCGTGTAATAAAATGCCCCCCCCCCCCCAAACAAAACAAATATTAATGTCATTTTTTTAACCGCCCATCGTGTTGATCATACATGTCCAAACCAGTATGATTTACTTTCTTATGTGGAATATGAAAAGAGGTGTTGAGCAGATTTTTTTTTCATGCAATTAAAGTAAATTAGGGAGATTTCCAATAATGTGATGTTTGCATTGTATTTTAAGTCTTCTTAAATCATATAATTGCTTTGTGTGAGGAACAGACCCAAATTTAAAGGGTTCACCCAAAAGTGAAAATTCTGTCATTAATTACTCGCCCTCATGTCGTTTATTAAAACCCGTGAGACCTCCGTTCAACTTCGGAACACAAATTAAGATGTTTTTGATGAAATCTGTGAGCTCTTAGATCCTTCATAGACAGCAAGGGTCCTTACACGATCAAGGTCCAGAAACGTAGCAAGGAGATTGGTAAAATAATCCATGTGACATCAGGGGTTCAACCGTAATATTACGAAGCTACACGAATAGTTTTTGTGTGCAAAAGAAAACAAAAATAATGACTTTATTCAACAGTTCGTCTCCTCTACGTCAGCGTAGCGCCATTTTGGATTATATCCGCTGGACGGAAACTGCGTACGCTCTTCTGTGTCAGCCGCACCGCGTGGATACGTCTTCTACGTATATTTAAGCTTTGATTGGAACGAAAACGGCGCATCCGGTATGCGGCTAACACAGAAGAGCATACTCCGTTTCCATCCAGCGGATATTCTCCAAAGTGACGCTAGGGTGACGCGGAGGATACGAATTTACGGAGGATACGTTTTTTGGGGGGGTTTTCACACAAAAAGTATTCTCATATCTTCGTAAAATTACGGTTGAACCCCTGATGTCACATGGATTATTTTACCAATCTCCTTGCTACGTTTCTGGACCTTGATCGTGTAAGGACCCTTGCTGTCTATGAAGGATCTAAGAGCTCTCAGATTCCATCAAAAATATCTTAATTTGTGTTAAGTCATTATCCATTGAAAATTTTCATTCATGCTCGAGTACATTCAAATATGGCGCATGAAGACGCATCACAACAGGTTTGAGTGTTCTAGTAAATTATTTTCTTTTAACTTGACACTGTGATACATTTTTGACATCTAGGTCAATAAATATATTTTTATTTCATGTAAACCTTACAAATGTTACTATTTTTATTTTACTTTATGCCAATTTTATGGAGAGCTGCAAAAATAATTTTACAGAGAAAATTTGGTGTAGAAACCATTTTAACTAGAAATTGCTAGTAAATTTTGCAGTTACAACGAAACTAACTGCAAGTAACATTAAATTGTACAGGATTTTTTTGTTTAGAAATACTTAAGTAGCATTTTTTTAATTCTTGTTTCTTTGTTTTATTTACAACTTCAAAATTACTTTTTTTTTAAAAGTGTGTTTGTGCTTGTGAGCAGTTAAAATTGTGAAATTTGGAACAACTGCGAGTAAATTTTGGCAGAAACGTCATTATTGTGTAACTATTCCAAAAAAGCCCTGTGTTTCACTGTGTGTCTTTCGCTCTTACAGGTATATTATTGATGGTGCCACGGCTCTTTGGTGTGCAGCTGGCGCTGGGCATTTCGAAGTGGTACGTTTGCTGGTTTCGCACAATGCCAACGTGAATCACACCACCCTCACAAACTCCACCCCCCTCAGGGCTGCGTGCTTCGACGGTCGGCTGGACATCGTACGGTATCTCGTTGAGCACAAGGCCAAAATCAGCATCGCTAATAAGTACGGCAACACTTGTTTGATGATCGCCGCCTACAAGGGCCACACCGACGTTGTTTACTTCCTGCTGGAGCGCAGTGCAGATCCTAGTGCCAAAGCTCACTGCGGGGCCACCGCGCTGCACTTTGCTGCAGAAGCCGGGCATCTGGATATCGTGAAGGAGCTGGTACGATGCCAAGCAGCTATGGTGGTTAACGGACACGGCATGACGCCACTGAAAGTGGCGGCTGAAAGTTGCAAGGCGGACGTCGTAGAGCTGCTGCTGTCGCATGTGGATTGCGACGTGCATAGCCGTATTGAGGCGTTGGAACTGCTTGGAGCGTCTTTCGCCAACGACCGTGAGAATTACGACATTCTTAAGACCTACCACTACTTGTACCTCGCCATGCTGGAGCGATTTCGTGATCCCGAGAGGGTTATCGCCAAAGAGTTGCCGTCTCCTGTTGCGGCGTACGGAGGGAGGGCCGAGTGCCGGAATTTGCAAGACTTAGAGGCCATTCGACACGACCGGGATGCACTACACATGGAAGGCCTTATGATTCGCGAACGAATTCTGGGTGTGGATAACATAGACGTGTCACATCCCATAATATACCGCGGCGCGGTCTACGCCGACAACATGGAGTTCGAACAGTGCATTAAACTCTGGCTGCACGCCTTGCTTCTACGCCAACAAGGAAATCGCAACACGCATAAAGACCTCTTGAGATTTGCGCAAGTGTTCTCGCAAATGGTCCACTTGAAGGAGCCGGTCCGCGCATCGGACGTTGAACACGTTTTGCACGCCAGCGTCCTAGAGATCCGCCGCAGCTTGTCACGCTTGCAAACCACCACCGATGCGGAGTTGCCGGTGGCCACCGACAGCTACGAATCCAACGTGTTCACTTTCCTCTACCTGGTTTGCATCTCTACGAAAACGCAGTGCAGCGAAGAGGAACGAGCGCGTATAAACAAACAGATCTACGACTTAATACGCCTAGATCCGCGATCCCGAGAGGGGTCGTCGCTTTTGCACCTAGCGGCTAGCTCTAGTACACCAGTAGATGACTTCCACACCAACGACGTGTGCAGTTTTCCAAACGCGCAAGTGACCAAGCTGCTAATAGACTGTGGCGCCCAGGTAAACGCTGTGGACCATGAAGGAAACAGCCCTTTACACCTCATCGTACAGTACAACCGTCCTATCAGCGACTTCTTGACCCTCCACGCCATAATCATCAGCCTCGTCGAAGCCGGCGCTCATACGGACATGACCAACAAGCAAAAGAAGACCCCGCTTGATAAGAGCACAACGGGCGTTTCTGAAATCCTTCTGAAGACGCAGATGAAGATGAGTCTGAAATGCCTGGCGGCTCGCGCCGTGCAGCAACATCAGATCTTGTATCGGGACCAGATTCCTAAAAGTCTGGAGGAGTTTGTTGAACTTCACTGACCTGTGCTTTTGTTTTTCCATCAGATCTGGTTTTTGGAGTTTGTTTTAACCTGTGAAACGGTGCTGAGGACTCCTAATTTGACTTCGTTTAGTGCTCTGTACGGATTGCAAGTCTAGAAAATGTAGGAAACATACATCCGACTAAATCCGACTGCTGCATTGTATCCCAAAGGAACTGGAGTGTCCAGTTTCATTCTGGTTCTTCTTTTAACAAATCAAAGGGGCTGTTGATGCTGATGGATACAGGCAGCGCAAAAGACTCTTATTTTGAAAACTGATACGTTTCTTCTTTTTGGCAAACAGCATTGTATTGTGTGTTGGACTTAGTTATGACAATGTGAACAGCTTTTTTTTAATTAAGCTGCTCTTTTGTCAACATTTTCATATTTTTTGTTTTCGTAACATATTTTATAAAACGTTTATTTAAAACAGAGTGAAAAATTTCTATTTTATAATGAATCAATAGCCGAGAGTTGATGTCCTAAAGCTAAACTCCGTGCCCGGTGGTTTCTTTTAGTTGAATATTAAAATGTGCCTGTAACCAGAGAGTTTTATTATTATTATGGTTCTTTTTTTTTTTTTTTTTTTTAAAGCATGACACCACTGCAAAGCCAATTAGCGAGTCTGTAATTCTGACTTGCGTTAATGAACACGTGCTGGAGCTTATTTTGAGTCACGGGGCCTTATTCTGGATGATGCTGTTGTGTGAATGTGTGAGCAGCATGTCTTCCTGTGTGTGTGTGTGTGTGTGTGTGTGTATGTTTGAGAGCATGTCTGCTTGAATGTGGCTGAATCTGAATGTGGAGGTTTTTAACCCTCTGTGTTTGCACCATGTTTTATTCTTTAACTACTGGAGATTGATCAACGTGTTTTTATTTCCAAACCAAATATAACAAGATTAAAAACATCAATCTAAGACACCTGTCAGACTCTGAGTGATTCTGTCGCATTTGAATTGAGATTTTTAAAGGAATAGTTCACTCAAAAACGCTAAAATTTGCTGAAAATGTCCTCACCCTCAGGTCACCCAAGATTTGGAGAAATGTAGCATTGCCATCACTTGCTCAGCAATGGATGCTCTGCAGTGAATGGGTGCCGTCAGAATGAGAGTCCAAACAGCTGATAAAAACACCACATCACTCTAGTTTTATCAGTTAATATCTTGTGAAAAGCTGTGTGTTTGTTAGAAACAAATGCACTTTAACTTTAAATCGTCGCTTCTGGCCAAAATATGACTCCGTAATCCATAATCACGCGTACTCCAGTGAAAAAGTCCATCCCCTGTTGTCTCACATCAAAATCCTCTCACTTATTTGTTTAGAGCTGTTTTGGCTTGTAAACGGTGCTTAATCTGTCCAGACTTCTCTCCTGATTCAGACAAGATGACATTTTCCCTGGAAGGAGCATTATGGATAGAGAACTCGTATATTTAGGAAGAAACAGAAGGTTTGAAGTTAAAGTGCCTTAATGATGTATCTATTTCTTAAACACATAGCCTGTCACTTCACAAGATGTTAACTGATGGACTGGAGCGGTGTGGATTATTGTGATGTTTTTTATCAGCTGTTTGGACTCTCATTCTGACGGCACCCATTCACATCCATTGGTGAGCAAGAGATGGAATTCTAAATTTAGAACTATTTATTAAATAAGGGAATTCAAAAACAAAGATTTAGTCTTTTAAATCAAGGTGATTTTAATTTATTCAGTGGTCCAATTAAAAGCACATGACAAACATTCAGCTGTCATCTTTACATGCAATAAAATGGTGACAAATGACAATTAAACCGAGTGACCATAGAATCACCACGGTGTCTTAAACTGAAAGCTGTGAAGCCATGTCAGAAGAAAATACTGTCTGAAAACAGTTTTGATTGAATGACTATGTTTAGAACAGAACCATCAAACTACTTATTGCTGAAGTATCTATAGTGTGCACAGTATGCTTTTTATGCATCGCATGACCTACATTTATCAAATTGTGCACACTGCAAAGAATAAGGTTAACCATCAATGCGATGCCTTTAACTTGATCTTTCACATTTCCAGTGTGATGAATGGATTGTGAATTATATCAGCTGTGATTTTGTTTGAGATTTCTTACTAATAATTTGGTAAGGCTGACATCTTCATAAATACTTTGACTTTAAATGTAAATAACCTTATATGGTTTACACATGGAATAATGCATACTATTTCACTTAGTATTTAAATAGTCTGCAGTATACTGTGTGCTTGTAAGTAGTAGACTAGTATTCCATTCTGAACACAGCCACTGTTATTCGAGACAGCGATCATGAAAAAAGGTGTTTAAGGGTAGTTGAGATGTCAAGAATATTTATTAATTTATAGCATGTTTTCCCTAAATTTTTGTCCAAGTCTTATGATAATATTAGTGGAGAAATTACATAGAATGTTGTACTTTTACAGTTTTTTAGATATCACACTACAGAAATATATATATATTGTTTTGTATTATTTATGACAGCACATTTGCAGACATAAAAAAAAATATTGCAAATAAAAGTCTGAATAAAAAGTAAAATGTGCATGTTTATTTCAACTACCCTTAAACCCTTTTACCAGTTTTAATGATGAAAAACAAATACACATGGAAGCAAGCACTACTCCCGATTCCAGCTGCAATGTACTGTATATAAAATTGTGATTATGACAGAATCTCAAATACATGAACCTTGAACGGATGTTGCAACCAAATGCATTAAGGTGCATAAGTTTATGGTAAATATTTTATTTTATCATAGTTTTACATTATATTGCTGAACTTTTTTTTATATTTACAAATTTCAAGTTCAAAATTCTATACAATGTGCAAGTGCATCAGCTTGAATTAATGCTGCAGCAAAAAAAAAAAAGTCTTACTACTCTGTTCCACAATCTGAGGTTTGTTTCGTGATATACAAAAAATGATCAGCAACAAAACCTCTCAAAATGGTTCAAACCGAAGCCTCTTCATTAGTTTTTTCTTCCGCTGACTAGTACTTTCCCTGTTTCCAAAGTCTCATACTACTGAAATTTCTTCCTCATAAGCATCTTCACATCTTCTGTCTTAATTGGCAGCATGGCCAGGGGAAGCGAGCTGATTGGTTCTGCATCGGACTGCAGGAGGGCGTGGTAGTGCTCGAGAGCAGCTGATTGGCTGACACACACCCGTGTCTGGAGAGTCCCTGAGTGATTGGCTGAGGAGGTTGTCGTGGCATTACCGATCCTCTGCTGTCTTCTCATTGGTCGCCTGCTCTTCTCTCTTTCCTCTGTGGAAGAATCCGAGCTGCGGATGAAAGAAAAACCGTGATTTGTTTTGAATCAAATAGTGGAAGCGTCCTGAGAGATTTGACCTTGAACAAACCCTAAAATAAGTGTTTGTTATGTAAATGAATGTTTTGATATGCAGATTTAGCTCTACTTAATCTAGTGTAAAAGAGTGTCAAGCAGAATTTAAGCTTGGCTCTGGATTAAAGGATTTCAGTTGATAATTCAAGCAAACATAATAATGCAAGTTTGTTAGCCTAACAGCCAAATATCAGTGTTATTATAGCATTTATTTATATTTTGTATTATTTATTAATTTGTTATGTGCTGTTATTATTATTATTGTTTTTTAAAATATTTATTTTATCATTATTTTTATTAAGTTTTAGTCATTTTAGTACTTCGACTTCATTTATTTGCCAAGGCAACATTAATTTTAGTACATTAGTTACGTTTTAGTAATTCTATTATAATTCTATATTTTAATAGTTTTATTTTTTTAAAGTTTTAGTTTTAGCAATTTTAGTATTTTAACTTAAACTTATTTTATTTTAGTTAGTTGCCAAGACAATATATATATATATATATAAGTTTGAGCTTTTCATCTCATTTTTATACAAGTAATTATTTTATACGAGCTTTATTACAATTACAGAAAACAAAGTTTAATAATTTTATTATTCGTTAACAATAACAACATTGCCAAATATTAGCATATTAAAGTGCGTAATTATTTTTGGATTTTAAACCACTTTATTGTGCCGTATGCATTTTAATATGCAGATAAACTATAAGCAAGCCATCCGTAGGCAGATTCAACCTGAATTAAACCAGAATTAGTCCAAAATGAAGCAAAAACAGCTTGATCTCCTTTTTTGACACCCAAATGAAGTGTATTTACAAATGCACTACAGTAATATAAGTCTACACTAATACATATGTTCATATTAGCTTGGTAACTGTGAATAAAAAGCGTCTCAGACCTTCCAGAGGGCCAGTACCAGCAGGGCCAGAAGCTGCAGTCCTCCCAATGTGCTCCCAACAATCACCCAGATGGGAATCCGGTAATCTTCCTCCTTCCTAATCTCCAGGATTATCTACAGAACCAAAATACAAAAGCTTCAAGTCAAATTCTGGGAAGAATCGGGTATACAACATCAGGCCTCATAAGCAAACCTGCACAAATGAATGTTAAATAGATGTGTGTGTAATTAAGTTGACTAACGCTGTATTTTTGCACCAGTTATCAAGTAAAAAAGACTGATTTATCCATAAGGGGGCAGCACATCACTTGAGTTATTATGTTCATTTTTCACCTGCCCATCGCAAAAGTCTTAAGAGTGTATTGAAAAAACATACAAACACTTAATTTCTGTAAGCAGCTGGTCTTTCTTTCTCATTACACTCGTGTATGACACACTAGCTTCTACTTACAGCTCAAGCAAATGTAATATAAGAACTTAGATGCATCATTTCATAT
>CM041815.1:27545900-27743400 GCA_023376895.1 Aspiorhynchus laticeps | reverse complement strand
TTTTTCTTCAGAACAGTAAAGAAGATTTTTAGCTGAAACTTAACCCTGCTGAAAAAACAATAGACACCATCACACAATTTATAATGGTTTTACTGGTTATAATGGGACTTGTATTGGTTTTAATGGAAACTGTTATGGACCCTGTGGGTTTCTACTGATAATTGGTCTCCTTCTATTGGTGGCTTGTTAAAAAACCAATGGGATATGTCCCAAAACACACTACAGAAAACCATTTTCTAATGGTTAAAAGTTGATGGTTTGTAATGTTTGTAATGGTATTTGTAGTGGAAACCATTAGAATTTTCTGTGATGGTTTCTATTGTTTTTTTCAGCAGGGACTATCCTTGGTGATTCATAAAATGAATGTCAGCAGCTACCATCACTTTGAGAGTCAAAAAAGGCATAGCAGGCAACACAAAATTAATACCCATGGCTCCTGATGATATCTATTGAGGTTTTATGAAGTGAAACGATCGGTCTGTCCAAGAAACTGAACATTATTTATAACATTACCTGTAATCCTGGGGAAAGTTGATTCTTTCTCGCGAACTGATTCTTTCGGACAGTTTGTTTCAATGAACTGGTTCAATTCACTAGATTGTAACGGTTACCTCCCGTTACAAGGTTTATTTTTGGTGCTATGCTCATCCTGACCTCTAGGTGGCACCTATAGCCTCACCCTTTTCTGTATAAGACAGGAAGCAGTAAAGTTTGAATCCCTCATGGCTTCTTGGTTGGAGAAACGTTTAGTTTGCTGCTCAACCGTAAGTTTACTGTTCTATTTTTGCACCTTGCTGTCTATATGTAATTTGTGGGTACTTTTAAGTTTAACCTTTAGTGGAGTTTACTGTTTAATGTTATGTTTGTTTGTGTTACTATATGGATTCTGATAAGTTGTTATCTTTTCTAGAGGATTTTTGTTTGTCCCAATTCATGCCAATGTGGCATGTTAACGTCTTTGAGGAATGGATTAACACCTTTGGTGTTCCTTTGAGTGCATGATTGCACCTGTCCAAGGATTGTACCCAAAGCTTCCCGGCCTCCCTCTGCAAGGATTTCTACATTGCATCTATCATCTCATCAACAGATAAGACTGTTAAACTGCTCATGAACTGCACCACTTTGCAAAACTAGCACAAAACATCATCAGCATATGTGGACATTCCGTATTCGAAACCTGCTCATTTAAGCCCCGTTCACACCAAGCACGATAACGATAACTATATTTGCGTCCACACCAGTGAACGATATCGTCTGTTTATTCTAAGCGCACGTGCGTCTGCCGCTTTAAATCCTCGTGCACATTATAGCAGGATGGATTCTGATTGGCTGTCAGTGTTTTTATCGTTCATCAGCTGGAAAAAAAATCGTTCTGGAAGTGATTCCAACGATATCGTTTCTTTGTGCCTTTATCGTTATAGTTGTGGTGTGGACGCTGCTATTCTTTGACACTGAGAACGATTTTTAGAACTATATCTTTATCGTTATCGTGCTTGGTGTGAACGGGCCTTTATTCTGGACATTGTGTTTTTGTTTGGTTTTGTGACTGTTTGCTGGGGTAATTTGTGTATTTGGGAAGCATGTAATATGGTGTTTGTGAATAATTGGTGGGGATGGTTTAATACAGTTTGGAAAAGGGATATCCCTTGTCTTGGTCCTTTTTGTTTTAGCATTAATCAAAACTTTATTACACCGTAACCTATAGGACCTCTTGCAAAATTGATCCCCCCTTTAACCTGTAACAGCCCGGTTTAAAATAGTCGGGACAGTTATAAGATGCTGAATGTAAAGCAAAAATATTATTAAAGCACCTATACTAATGATGCAAAATGTGGATGTTTTACATATCTAAAGCATATAAAGTGAATAAACTTGTCTTTTTACATAAACAAAGAGAAACCATAAAAACGTGTTCGGTGCACACATCAGCGTCTCATCAGTTCTTCAGTCCGAGTCGAACTGTTTCCTCAGTTCAGTGACTGTTGGAGGAATGATTCATTCATCACAGGATCAGACACGCTGGTATTTTGGCTCATTTCGAGTCTCAGTGACTGTGAGGCGTCTGAAAGTGAGGTTTGATTGAGTAACTTGTAGATCTGAGCTGCTTGAGCCACGAACTGTTTCAGATGCTTCAGTCCTATTCGGTGAACTGATTCATCCAGTTCATTAAAAACCAGTTAAAAAATTGATTCGTTCGTGAACTGAACATCACCACGGACCGTTTGCCTCTGAATTATAATCTTGTAAATGATATTCACTTTCTTGCACAGACTGATCATTTCGCTTCGTAAGACCTCAATATATCGTCAAAAGCCACGTGTATTCATTCTTTGCTCCTTGATATGCTTTTTTTACTCTTAAAAACAGACAGTGGTTGTATTTTATGAATCACCAACGGCTAAAAATCCTTGGTGCTAAAAAGTTCAAAATCTTCTTTAATGTTCTGCTGAAGAAAAGTAATCTTGGATGGCCTGAGGGTGAATAAATTAACAGCACATTTAATTTTTGGGTGAACTATCATTCTTGATAACAAAACGGATGAGGATTTAGACAAGAACAGCACGCACTAAAACAACAACTGATTGAATTAAAGCTGTGCCAACTCAAATAAACAGATTGCTTGCATTATGAAACAGGCAAAATAACAAGCTCTGGAAGCAGTTAAAGGATTCGATTACAATAATAATGACACAATGTTCAGTTTCAGATGAACTGTTTCTTTAAAAACAAAGATCGTAGTTTGAGGCTGAAATTTGATTAATTGAAAAATCGGCAAACATAATTGAGACAAAAACTGCACCTGATCAATATCCAAGTCTGAGAGGCGCAGGAGAGCGTTTGCGTTTCTGGTCACAGCGAAGACGTTTAACGTGAAGAGAAGCTCAGATACGGGAAACATGCCAAGATTTTGGATCTGCAAAACAAATAGTTTTAGGAGAAACATCAAAGAAAATATTTATTTTGTTCAAATGCACAGCGTATGTTCTCTGATTCATTCTGGAGAATATCATTTAAAACCAGGTTTGGATGTGAGGAGCTCACCTGATAAGAGAGATTGAAGGGTGGTCCGGTCCCAACAGGGAAGCTCTGGACAAGCTCAGGTTTGATCTCAAAACGGGACGGGCTGGAATCTCTGAAAGAAAGACTCACAGTATGAATGATTCAATATTAAATAATCATTTATTAGCTTTGAGATATTTCTGGGTGAATTTCACAAAACCTGTCAAGAACACGTCTGTGTCATATTTCACCTCAAAAATCAGAAGAAAAAAGAAAAGTCATTTTTATCCTCATTTTGTCCTGTTTTTGGACCATTAATTTTTATTACATTTAAATTTATTATTATAGTTTTATTAATATTTTGAATTAGTTTTTTCTGTTTCCATTTTAATTTAAATTTTTATATATATAAATGAGATAAAATTGCTAAAATAAAAAACTTTAAATTAAAATGGTAATATATATAACATTTTATTTTAGTTAAAGTTCATTTTTTTCAAGTAACAAATATTTGTATGGTTTTAATTGTAGTTAACTATAATAACCCAGGTTAAAATATTTGTATTTTTTCACATTACAATTATGATAATATAATATATAATAAATATAAGCACTTGATTTTTGGACATTTCTTTGTGTTTCATGCTACTGTGTTACCTTGTGAAGAGAATATCAGCCTCATATTTCAGATTATGATATATGTCATTGATGTTGTCCTCTGAAGACATTTCTTCACCTTCACTGCAATGAAACAGACAGATTAATCTAAAACAATCTATAGCTTTCTTAAGCCAACATCATTTTTTCCAAATGAAAAATAATTTAATCTACATTCATTTAATACATCAATAAAAAATATCCTCAGATGAGATTCTCATCAGTTCAAAGGTCACAACCTCACCTGGAGACTCTCAGAGTGATCTGGACGTAGTTCAAGAAGACAGATCTGCTGAACTCAAACTCCAGTCGAAAATACACCTGGATAAATGAAACAAAATGTGAACGAAAGACGACAGAGAAGCCAAACGAAACACAATGCAGCTAAAGGACATACTGTTCTAGTCGTTTATGGTTTCTGTGTTTCTCACTGTCATCTAATTGGCGGTACTGTGATTAATGCAATTGCTGCTTTGTACCGGATTTGAACAGAAGGCACAATGAATTTCCAGCGGGCTCTAGAGACGCGAGTGGAATTCAAGCAGTCAAAGGAAGAGTCTGGTGTGACGCCAGCCCAGCGAGAGCACAGGAAACCACACAGAAACACCAAATAATCACAGAATGTACCTGTAAACGCTCTGAGGAACAATCCCACTGAGACAGACTGATCAAACACACATGGCACATGGGAATCAGACCTTCGGTATGTGGAAAACGGCCCGTTCGGACAGACATAAACAAATATCTGCATATGAAGAGAATTATGGGATTTTACATGATGAGTTTTTTCCGTTCTGTGGCTTCTGTCGATGTCAGGAAGATTATGGACATCTTTTTAACAACCTCGGGCTTCTGTTTTGTTGCAGATTCACTCCAACATTCATTGACATGTATTTTTCCAAGCAATCAGGCAGCAGCATGTTTTTGGAAATGCTACAGTGGAAATAAAATGGCTTTTGGAAATGCATCATGGCAACACCATGTTTTTTGGGCATTTATCTTATAAATATCATGCCATATGCATATGGTAATTGATTATCAATGGTATATAACATTGCCATCTGATACCTTCACTAAACCATGCAACCAGCACATGAATGATCAGTATTATTCAGACTCAGTTGTTACAGGTTTGAGGCGTCTCACCTGAGCAAAGGACCTCATGAACGGCGCGCTGACGTTGCAGATTCGGTAGAGACTCGTATCATCAGAGTTCAGACACTTGATCACAATGTCCGAAGGTGCCTGAAAAACAAACACATTTTCTATTTCAAACCAATGCATTTCCGCTGAGAAAAGCCCACAAAAGCCGATCATTCCAAGACATTATGGAGTAAATCACTGAATGGACAAAAAGTGATTTTAGTAATCAATATACTGACTTTAGACGTTTTATTTGCATCAGTCTATCACTTGAACTACAGTCCACATAAACTCATTTTACAATTTGGTTCATTAATCTGTCTGAGGAAGACATATTTCATCCATAAAAAGCCTTACATGTTTAGAAATGTAAATTATTTGAATATTTGTATTTTTGATCTATGTAAACATGCATCAATTGCCATTGGCTGTTTTTTTTCTGTGTTTTGCGCTATGAGCACCTATTCGTTTGTGATTACGGAGTTTTAAAAAAAAAGTGTATTTGAATTAATTAGATTCATTAATTTCCATTAATTAATCATTAATATAATTTATATTCGATAAAATACCGCATTTTAGAGCAGTATGTCCTTAACAAAATTTTTATCAATTTATTTATCTAAAGAAAATGTATATTAAATGTTTCTATGACATTTCCATGACGATTTGATTTAATTTCATGACTTTTCCAGGTCTAGAAATCACACTTTTAAAAGTCCCTCATATATCCAGCTTGATCAAGACCATGGGAACCCTGGTAATGAAATAAAAATGACAGTTGTTAAGAGAACAAATTAAAATAAGAAACATGATTTCAGTTTACATTTTGAATTTTAGCTTACCAATTTTTTTAATCACCAGTGAATTTATATTACTTTTTTAGTCAATTGTGATTACAGGGATTATTTCTTTAACTTTTAAGTCTTTATAATTATTTAATTCAATTTCAATTTGATAATTTGCATTAAAACGTCCCTTACATATTCAGGTTGTTCTTTAATAAAAAATAACAGTTGTCAAAGAAATAAATTTAAACTCTTCATTCTTAGCTGTTTTAGCTTATTTTATAGCTTGTTTTGTCTATTTTTCAATCATTTTAACGTCGTTTAGGGCTGTTTGTGTAGTATATGTGTTGCTCAGTCACTTATCAGGTTCCAGTGAGATTAGGATGCTGCTTATGAAGTCACTGAGGAAGTTCACTAGGCTTTGGATCGGATCCACACAAACAACTCTTTATCAGCAACCGCTTCCATCTCACGTTTGAATTCCTTCTTCAATGCTCTAAACCCTCATAAACAAACCTTCACCACCAGACTGGAGAACTGGAGGTTTGGAGAATGTGTGATGTGCAGGATCGTGCCGTATGCGTTTTCTCCTCGGTTCTCTAAACGCGCCTCCACCAGAACTTTCCTCCGGCTGGCCTCCACCAGACGCTCACCGCTCGTCCTCTGATGGACACACGGCGGCCACGAGGAGCGCTCGCGTCGCCCGCAGAACTGCCTGAAAGAGACAGAGACATAACAGGGTTTCTGAAGGTTTCATCAAGGTATGTTTAAGACCTTTTTAATGAATAAATTGAGGGGAACACAATATGTCAATATGTTCTCAAAATGCAAATGCATAGAGAGTAGACAATGAGTCATATTAGTAACACTTTAAAGTTTGAAAATACAACTTCCAACAGATTTGCATTATTTTTAATTCATTTTACAAAACAATTTAAATAAAATAAAATACTGTAGTTTATGACTTGAATAGCTCGGCTCAACCACTAGAATATGAGAAAAAAAACTTTTACTGTACTATCTGATCACGATGCAAAAAAGTGATGTTCATCAGTATTTTTGTCTTGTTTTTCGATGCAAATGTCTAAAGATTCTTCAATGAAGACATAAGAAGTCTTGTTTTCTGAGAAATGGATAAAAAATTAAGTGAGTTTATGATTAAATAAGAACAAAATATCTGCTAATGGGTTCAGAAACTTTTACCTAATTCATAGCAAAGGTTTTCATACCCCACTGACAGATTGTTTTCATCTTTTAAGCATAAACTCCCGTAGTTGTGTTCAATTATTCAGAATAAATGACTTCATATCTTTATTTTGCATCTCAAGTAAATTTATCTTGATCAAAGGATGCTTAGATGCTGGAAAACCAGTCAAAAATACAGAGTAAGAAAATCCATGACTACACTGCAAAAAAATGATTTTCTTACTAAGTATTTCTGTCTTGTTTTCCATTACAAGTATCAAAACATTCTTAAATCATGATACATTTACTTTGACAAATTTTTCAGAAAACAAGACATAATATCTTGCCACTTTGCTTCTCAAGTTAATGCATCTTGATTCAAGAATGTTTAGACGTTAATACTAGAAAATAAGACAAAAATAAAGGACTTTGCACAGAGTCCGAAATTCTTTTCGTCCGTCATAAAAAAATTCGGACCAGGTTCGATTTTCTGCATTTTCACATCCATAGCAAGCATTTTAAGCATTTTGATAGGAAAGGATGACGAATACGAAAATTTCGGACTCAGTGTGCAAGGACCTTAAAAAAATCTTTTTTTTTTTGCAGTGTATGAATTTAAGACTACCCAATTTAAGACCTTTTTAATTCCTTCATTTATCAATTATGACTTAAGACCAGCTGAAACCCTGCTTAAGGACTGAGGTGTTTCAATGTGCGAGGAAGAGCTAAATTGTGCGTTTGAGGACAAACCTGCGGTCTAATAGGTCAGAGCTGCTCTGCAGGACGAGGTTGGGAATGCACCGATCGTCATTATCACAACCGTTCCAGAATGGTAGCTGGAGAGAAAGAAATGTCGTTTGGAAGGATGCAAGACAAAAGTGTTATCAGTCTGTCTGTGTGTCTGCGTGTGTGTCTGACCTCTGACTGCAGACTGGTAGGCCACCCGTCGTCCAGCACCGGCCCTTCATCTGTGTTCTGCAGGCCTACGTTAACACTGAAGATCAGGGGTCGTGTGTAATCGGTCACTTCCTGTGTGAACAAACAGCAAGATACCATTCAAGCACTGCAAAGATGATGTTTTACTTCATATTTTGTCTTGTTTTCCAGTACAAATATTGAAATATTCCTAAATCAAGATATCTACTAAAATATCAAAATAATGGCAAAACAGCTCAACACCACATTGGGAGATATCTTTCTTGTTTTAAGCATACAGTAAATGCACTTAATTTTTAAATATTTTTTTCTGAAAGACTCAATATTTTAAGTAAAAAAATGCACAGTTTCCATATTGAACAGTTTCCATATTGCACAAACATCAATATTCATGAAAATGAATTAATATTCATAAATATTAACTTGTGATCATCAACTATTAAATAACTACTAGTGGGGTAGAAACATTGCTGTAAATGTGAATCAAGTATGACTGGAGTGGACATTTCTAAATCAAGAAATTGTTATTGCATATTATTACATAGTCCTCTGGAATATTTGAATCTGATTGGTTAATTGCAATATTGGACATTTAAATATTTAACTGGCTGATTTCCTACATACACTAGCAGTAAAAGTTTGGGATTGGTAAGATTTTCTAAATGTTTTTGAAGTTTGCATTTATTTGGTCAAAAATACAGTAAAAACAGAAATATTTTGAAATATTTCAAATAACTGCTTTCTATGTGAATCATTACAATAATCCAGTCTTCAGTGTCAAATGATCCTTCATAAGTCATTCTAAAATGCTGATTTTTATAAATAATTTTTATAGATTGTGATTATTATAAATGTTGTAAACAGTTAATATTTTTGTGGAAACCGTAATACATTTTCTTTCAGGATTTTTTGATGAATTGAAAGTTCAAAAGAACAACATTCATTTAAAATAGAAATATTTTGTCACATTATCAATGTCTTTACTGGCACTTCTAATCAATTTAATGCATCCTTTCTGAAAAAAATAATTAATTTCTCGCAAAAAAAAAAAAAAAAATCTTGCTGACCCCAAACTTTTATACCTCAATGTAGATGCTAGATTCATTAAAAAAGAGCTGAAATGGATAAAAGCGACTGCAGTGTGAATACATGTACAGAAAGCGGCTCACATGAACATGGAAAGACACTTGCTGGCAGTAACCTGAGTCCGGCCGCAGCGTGACGTCTCTGGACTCTTCAGTGCTGTCCAACACGGCTCTGGAGAAATAACCATTCTCCTCGAAACCAAAGCTGTACCTCAGCGCTGAACAGAAAAACAACATCTCAATGTCAACAATTACAACATCTCTGTTTATGTTCCCATTTCCGAATATATAGTTATTTTACAAGAGCAAAATCCATTTCATAATGCACCTTACACTTACATAAAGCTTCCAAAAGGTTGTTTTGTTTTCACAGCAGTGTCATAGAAGAACCATTTTTGGTTCCCCAAAGAACTTTTCAGTGAACTGTTCCTAAAGTAGGCCTAAATTGTTTTTCTTTTTCTTAGTTTTGATGAATAAAATCACTATAAAGAGCCTTGTCAGATTCCATGGACTTTAAAGTTTCTTCATGGAACCATCAATGCCAATAAAGAACCTTTATTTTTTAGAGTGTACAATGAAACACAGCAACCAGAGGCTTGAACTCAAAAAAATGAATAAAACAAAAATTCAAAAAAGCACCTTAAACAGTAGTCTATATGACTTGTGCACTTCTTCTGAAGTCATATGATGCTTTTTGCTGTTTTTGTCACTATTCTGAGGAAGATTCATTCACTTGTTTGGCAATGTACCCACACAGAGAAATTTTGGTCAGATTTTTTTTAATGTTCATCCAATCTCGTTTTGTAAGTGACTTTCCTTTCTGTTTTAAGATGTTTTCTTTGGATTGCTTCACTACTTAGAGGTTTTACTATTTAAAAAAATATCACGCTTTGAAGTCCTGATCAGAATCAAATGATTCGCAAACCCACAAAGTCCCGAGCTAATTCAAGTGATTCGTGATCTGCGCTCCAAAGTCCTGATCTGAATAAAGATTCACGAACCATCATTGGGACTTCAGAGCATGTATCACAAATCTTTCAATTCGCTAACTGATTTGTGAACCCAATCAAAAGTTCCGATCTGAATCAAATCATTCATGATTCACGCTCCGAAGTCCCGATCTGAATCAAAAGATTCACAAACCCGCTCCGAAGTTCTGATTTGAATCAAATGATTCATGATGCATGCTTTGTAATCCCGATCTAAATCAAAAGATTTGCGATACGTGATCCTATTGGAACGCTTCTAAACAGGGAATCATTTTGTGACGCAATGTTTGAACTGATTTGGAGTTCGAAAAGCTCCATTTCACCCATGTGCTTTTTAAAATCATTACAAGCAATGTCGAAATTTTTAAATAAATGGCTCTTTTGAATAGTTTTTCGCTAGTGAACCGCTTGAACTGAATGATCGAAGTCAAGAGTTAGAATTTGAATCAATCGAAGCGGTTCCAGCACTAATAACTAACTCAACTGAATCAGTGTGCATGTTCCTCTGCTAATGTGCCTTTAGCCATGTTTATACTACAGTCAGTACTATTACTGTCTTAGCTTGCTATATTTACTATACTTTAAATAGTTTGACCACTGCAATTCAGTTGGTGACAGTTCAATAAATCAGTTGAAAGCATCCAGTCATCTCATAACACTGCAGTGAATGTTAAATTTATCAGTATATATTGTAATAAATATTTGAGAAATGATTGTTGTATCTGATTGTATTAGTACAGCGTGATAGTCAATGTAAAAAGAGCAGATGCACACAAAACAGCTAGGATGTAGGTTTGATTTTGATATTGGTGGGGACATACCCCCCCCCACTCCCACTCCCCCATCCAACTACCCCAACATTTTTGCATTTATCATACATTTTCAGGTGCGGACTTAGTGATTTGGGGGCAAATTCCAGGTATGGGGCCCCAACACAATAATGATGTGCTCTTTTATGCCTAACCCTTATTTTGTACGCGCGCACTCATAGTTTATAGTTTATTTATCCCTTCACAACCAGTAGTTATTCAACATGATGCTATTCTAAAGCCATATTAGGCTACCTTATTTTTTTTCAGATCACAGAAGAAGATAAAAAAAATGCTTGCAATTGGCCATTTAATAAATTGTAAACGTTTTCAATCTTTTTACAAACATGAAATTATCCCATGCAACTCATTTCATAGTCCAAGTGCTCTGAAGGCATACGGTAGGGTTTGACGAGAAACAAATCGAAAATTTAATCTATTATTAAGCAAAAATCTCCAGTCATCGCATTCGTGCATTTATATGAGTGCATTTTATACATGCATTTTATACGATTGCGCAGCAGTTTGCACCGGCACGCCAAGTAAAAGCACACAAGAGAGTAATTTTAATACATCAAAACAAATAAAATTATGACTTGAAACACAATATTTCCTTTACTGAGGTGAATATCTCTGTTCTGAGACAGTCAAACAGTAATATACAGCCTAGAATGTGTGCAAAGAGCGCTCCCTCATATAATAGCTAAAAGCTGTCACTCACTTCAGTTTATTGCGATCTCACGACGTTCGATTAATAAGCTCTCTGCACTGCACAATCAATCTCTTATTTACATCACATCTACACTGTTATAATGAGAGGATTCCTGAGCTTGTAGAACTCCGCAAACTCTGCATTTTGAGCGGTGAGTGGATTCTAACAAACACTTCTGGTCATTGCGTTCAAGAAATTAACAGATATGTCTGTGATTGGCTACATTGTTCAACGCTGCAAATATGTTTCTGCAATATCAGATGGGGCCCCCTGATTCCCCGGGGCCCTAAGTGACCGCTTACCTCTCTTATTGGTTAAGTCCGCCCCTGTACACTTTTGACCACAGTTGACCACTAAATTCTACACCCTTGGGAACAAACCCATTTTAGGCCACTTTTGGGTATTCTTACTTGGATATTTTTAAGTGACTTTATTTTATAAATGACATATTTTATAAATGACAGACTTTTAATTTTTGGAGAAACCAAACTTCAATCCGGACTAAAAATATGGCCAGTATTTGATAAAAGGTGAATGCTATCTGTCTGTGACTCTCAGACACACTTATGTTCTGTCCTGATCTTATAAGTTCCAGATGGGAAATGTAGAGGATGCCTGACACAGTTTTATTATGGTTTCCAAGGGCTCCTCTCGCTCTAAATGCTGGGATTAAAGTGTTTTCTCTTTGGCCGGAGGCTTTATGCATTAGGAAAAACTGTTCTTATATTAAAGAGTGACCTTTCGAGCAAACATCTGAAAGACATTACTCACAGGCACAGGACGCTGGAAAATACAACAAATGTGCATTTATCATTCAGCCATCTGATTGGTCAGTCATTTTCAGGTTCGCAGATAGAGTCAAGTTACATACCGACTGTTTTTGGCTCCGTCATCGGTGTCCGCGGCGTGATGTTCAGGCAAACGGAGGCCAACATACACGACACCTCTCGACCTCCTCGGATGCAGTCTTTATTAAATACATTGATTTTCGAAGGCTCAAAATGAATGCTGATCCCCACACGGACGACACTGCGAGACCTGTTTGAAAGCACATGAAATTATAAAACTGCCTCGGGAGAATTCAGGAGATTTCAATTATCAATCATTTTCATTTCTCCTAAAATCCCAGATGAGAAATACAAGCTGAGAGAGATGAAACAATGTTAACATATATTAAAAATATAGAGCTAAAGATCTTTTGATCTTGTGAGAATTTGATGAGAAATATTCGAGTTCATGTTGAGATTACAGTGGTCTTTTTTGGAAGCAAGAGACTTTTATTTTTGTTTGTTTATCTCCATTTAATCTTACTGCTTTCTATGAGAAACAGTTATGATACAGTATTAAAGAGCCTTCATTTGGGATTTTCCCCCCCATATGTGATACCAGGATTATTATCATTAGCTACAACTTAAACCATTAAGAAAATCATTACTTGAAATAAATAGTAAAAAGTTAAATGAAACAAAGAAAAATCTTAAAAAACCCACATTTATAACAAAATATTAAAAAACATTTTATTTCAGCTAGTTGCCATAGCAACATCTCATTTTTATTTAATTTAACTTGATGTAATAAAATAACAACTGAAATAACAATTAATTAAATCTATAAACATACCTTAAAAAAATGACAAAAACACACAACAAAATGACTAAAACTTTAACTAAAATGAAAATGGATAATATATAAAAAGCTAATTAAAAATATTAATAAAAACTATACTTAGTATATCTATGATACTAAAAAAACACTGTTAAACATTCACATCCATTTCCATCATATTAAAACTGTCCATTTGAATATTTGTGGAATTATAGTGTATTATAATAATACTTTGTTCAGTATTTTATATATTTTTATTTTCACAAGTGATGATGGCTCAAGCCGCCAGTGTTATTTTAGTATCTTTGAGATCCAGTTATATTTTTAAATTATGTTTTTTTTTTTTTATGATTTCTTAAAACAATATATATATATTTTTTTAGATTTTCTGTTTTCGTTCTAATCTTAGTTAAGTTTAAGTAATTTAGTTGTGTCTGTGTAGTTCTTATGACTTTTTTTCAGTTTTAGTTATTTTAGTAAAATTTTTGTATCAAGTTAAACTAAATGAAAATGAAAAATGTTGCTTTGGCAACTAGCTTAAATATAATAAGATTTTTTTTTTAATTTTTTTATTATTTCATTTCAAGTTTTTTTTTATGGTTTTAGTTTAAGTTAACTATAATAACCCTGCAAGACACAGCTCTGGAAATGGGTGCTAAGTTAAGCTATTGGTTTGTAAGTATGACTCTTATCTTAACCTGCCCCATGTGAAGTGTGTAAACTCACCAAAGCAGAACTGCGGCACCTAAAGCGCCTACGGACAGATCTATGAGCTCATCTCCATTCACATCCATCTTCCCATGCACACTGCGGCCGAAATAACGCAGACCTGGAGAGATGTCACCAGCGGCTATTCTCTGAGATGAGTGACAAGAATTAAAAATGAACAAATAAGGTGCAAAAGGTCAAACCTGTTATTATATTCTGTATTTTGGCTTGA
This sequence comes from Aspiorhynchus laticeps, assembly GCA_023376895.1. Lineage (NCBI taxonomy): Eukaryota > Metazoa > Chordata > Actinopteri > Cypriniformes > Cyprinidae > Aspiorhynchus > Aspiorhynchus laticeps. The sequence goes on along the minus strand of CM041815.1, from coordinate 27,729,554 downwards.
CTGGAATGCCGTTTAATCATGTTTATTAAATATCAGTGACTCCCAGTTGAGTCTTACCTGTTTGTATTTGGGTTGAATGCTGTTTTGTTGACCATAGAAGAGATAGATGGCTCCCTTGTGATTGTCTTCCAGTGGTGCACCCACCACCAGCTCACTGAAGCCGTCACCGTTCAAGTCCGGAAGAGTGGATATGGCCGCGCCAAACCGAGAATCATGGGTCTTTTCTGATGGTCCAAGAGTTCCATCTGGTATAAAAGAGCCCTGCGGAATAAACAGAGAAAGAAAGACAAGAAGATATTCATTATAATGGCTGTTTAGAATCGAATACTAGTATACTAACCTTAACGCTTGACCTCGTGGCATCCAAACCATCTCAGGCGTTTGTTTGAGGTTCATATTTTGGTTAAAATAATCAGTTGATCCATTATAATCAGTGATGCTGTCTACACTGGATGCGGCACGACACGATTAATCCCCGACAGTAAACTACTGCCTCGTTGTATTTCTGACATACTGACACAAAGTTCAAATTATTTTCAACACCTGCTTTGTCACTTCCAGTGTGGACAGCCTCATGCTGTTGGTTTATTTCGGTAATTTTTTGTTTGTTTGTTTGAGCTAGTAGAAGTTATGAATGGCTGATAAATTAATTAGTGCTGTCAAAAAATAATTGCGATTAATCGCATCCAAAATAAAAGTTTTTGTTTATATAATATATGTGCGTGTACTGTGTATATTTAATATGTATATATAAATACACACTCATACAGTATATATTTTGAAAATATATACATTATTTACATGTATATATTAATATAATTTATTATATATAAATATATTTAATATACAAATATAACATATTTTTCTTAAATGTATACATGCATGTGTGTGTGTGTATATATATATATATATATATATATATATATATATATATACATATACATATACATATAATAAATATACACAGTACACGCACATATATTATATAAACAAAAACTTATTTTGGATTTGATTAATCGCAATTAATCGTTTGACAGCACTAAATATAATGCAATGCAATTCAATACAATACTATATAATATAATATAATACAATATAATATAATATAATGTAACATAAAACACTAGTTAAATGAACAACGAGTCAGCAATTATAGTGTTCACAAACCATGAGTGAAAACCAAGTTGTTCAGTAAATGCTCTGACGGAGTTCATTCAGTGAAGGATTCAAACTCACTGTAAAACTAGTAATTCCTGGGTCTTTTGAACGACTCCTTAAAAGAACAGTCTTATAAGAGTCACTCGTTTGTGAAACAGATTACACTAGTCGCGCTGTGTTCTGTTCAACAAGTTAATAGTTCATTAAATGACTCACTAAGCGAACTGGCTCATAAGAATCATTCGTTTGTGAAACAGAATACACCGGTCGAGCTGTATGTTAATGAACCACTGAAAAGAATCTGCTCATAAGAAGAATTTGCTGGTGAATCAGACTACGCTCATTGCGCTGTAGGGCTTTGATTCAAAAGGAACCAGTTCAAAATTAATTTTCTAATGAATCGAACTACAGTCGCAAGATATGTTTGTTTTTACGTGCTGCCTAGGTATACAACTAATACACAATCTTTTTACATCATCTTACTGAATTTAGCCTACATGCTCAAGACTCAGGTAACAAAAATATTAGTGCTGGGCAACGATTAATCGCATCCAAAATAAAAGTTTTTTTTATATATTTTTTTTTTATATAATTGTGCTCATAAGTTTACATACCCCTTGCAGAATGTGAAAAATGTTGTGGTAACACTTAATTTTGATGGTCCCTTTTGAACATTCTGTTGACACAAAGTAATGTTGCAACTACATGTCAACAAACTCTCAGTAGAGTATTAGTAGACTGTCTGCTTCATATCTGCTAACTCTTTATTGTGATGGTCTCCCAACAGACACTCTACTGACTGTAAGTAACTTTGCAAGTACATCAACTTATTCTAACCCTAATCCTACCAATCTACTAAAACACTACTAACACTCTAATGAGAGTTAGTAGAAATGTAGGTGCAATGTTACTTATAGTCAACAGAATGTATTAAAGGGACCATCAAAATAAAGTGAAACCAATGTGAATAACTGAGACAAAATAAGAGAGATCATGAAAATTGCATGTTATTTTTTATTTAGTACTGTCCTGAATAAGCTATTTCACATAACAGATGTTTACATATACTCCACAAGACAAAATAATAACTGAATTTATAAAAATAACCACATTCAAAAGTTTACATACCCATTGAATCTTAATACTGGATGATCCATGACTGTTTTTATATTTTGTGATAGTTGTTTGAGTCCCTTGTTGGCCCTAAGCAGTTCAACTGCCTGCTGTTCTTCAGAAAAATTCCCCAGCTCCTGCACATTCTTTGGTTTTCCAGCATCTTCTGCATATTTGAACCCTTTCCAAAAGTGACTATGATTTTGAGATCCATATTTTCACACTGAGGACAATTGAGGGACTCATACACAACTATTACAAAAGGTGGAAACATGTACTGATGCTCAAGAAGGTCACACAATGCATTAAGAGCTGGGGATGTAAACTTTTGAACAGGATGATGATGTGTAAATTCTTCTCGTTTTGTTTAACGATCATATTTTTTTCATTTAGTACTGGAGTTCAGAAGCTACATAAATACTTACATGTTTTCCAGAAGACAAAATAAGTACAATTTACCCTGATCATCTAATTAAAAAAAGTTTACACCCCCCAGCTCTTAATGCATTGTGTTGCCTTCTTGAGCATCAGTACATGTTTTCACCAACTATACAACTGTATATATAAAGAGACACACACAGTTTGAAAATATTTATATTCATATAATTTATATTATACATAAATATATTCAATATATAAACATTTTTCTTAAATATATACATGCATTTGTGTGTATTTATATATACACATAATTAATATACATAGTACACAAACATATATTATGTACACAAAAACTTATTTTGGATGCGATTCATCGAGATTAATCGTTGCCCTGCACTAAAAAATATATAGAATTTATTCTGCTGTGTTGTTGTAGATTCAGCGAGAGTTGCGTAAACAAGTGGATAATAATGAATACGGTGAATAGTATCCTACTTTGAACATAGCCCAAGTCTTTCTGTGAACAAGTATTCTTTGAGAAAGCATGATGGTGTTGTGTTTAGGATGTTGTCACCTGTAAGCTGATGGTGTAGATGTAAACTCTGCCTTTCTCCCAGCCTTTGTAGAAGTACATGGGAGCTCCGACAAGTAAAAGATCCGTCAATCCATCGTTATCCAGATCAATCGGTGCCAGCTCACTTCCATAATAAGATCCGATCTACAATTCACCAAAACACACTCTGTGAGCATTTGACATGCACATACGTTAGGCCATAGTCTATGTATCTGTTTTGGGTAGTTTGTAGATTTTCTAGATTGTATTAACAGAGCTGCCAACTTTTGAGTTCAACTTGGAGTGAGAATTCCCACAGCTGGTTGGGTGGGGTAGCTTGGGGGGGAATTTTGTTATTTGGGGTTATATATATATATACTGTATATTAGTTTTAACTGAAGGTGCTTTTGACTGCATGAGAAAATGGATGTGTGTCGTGAGAGTGTGAGAAATGTATCAAATGCGTGAGAGTTGGCAGCCCTGATTATTAATGATTGCTAAGCGGTTGTTTACTGTCCCACCTCAGCTCTATGTGAGTTCCTCCTTCATTGTAAATTTGAGGGATTTTCACCCATTTTATCATTCACCGTATGAGAATCATTAGAGTGATCAATCACAAGACTGATGGTTTGAGGAATCATTAATGTTTGTAGCACAAAACTATGTGGTATGATTGGAGAAGTGATGCTTTTCGAAACGTTGAATCATTTGAATCAATTTCTTGGCAAAACGATTCACTGTTTCGGACGATGAGCACAATGAGGAAATTTGCACAGTAATGCAACGAGAACACAGTGAAAATATTCAGTGATGTGCTCTACAAAACAATTGTAAGTGTTTTCTACATAATGTATTGTATAATGTCAGTAAAAGTAAAGTATGTACAATATGTATCCCTTCATACATTTAAAGCGTTATGATGAAGCCTCGTTTGTTGATAAACACGTGACTTGATTCGAAGCAAAAGAATCAGTAAGGTTTCAATGATTCGTGAATGAATGAAATGCTTCATGAAATTATTATTTTTCATTTACAATACATAGTATTGTACAATTATGGAAAATATAAAATTAAGTTTACAGCAGATAATTAAGTTAAGTTAACAAAAGATTTTTAGGACAAGGACCCCTTAGACAATAGAGACATGGAGCAGGGACCCCCGATACAAAATGTGTCAAGCAGAGCTACATAAATACATTTTATGTACCCTAGTAAAAAAGTAATATATTTCAAATACATTTATTTCATATTAAGTATAGTTAAAATTAGTGCTGTCAAATGATTAATCACGATTAATTGCCTTCAAAATAAAAGTTTTTGTTTACATATATGTGTGTGACTGTGTATATTTATTATGTATATATAAATACACACACATACAGTATATATTTTGAAAATATTTACATGTATATACATTTATATATTTATATTCTTATATTTTATATTATATATAAATATATTTAATATATAAACATAACATATTTTTCTGAAATATATACATGCATTTGTGTGTCTTTATATATACATAATAAATATACACAGTGCACACACATATATGTAAACAAAAACTTTTATTTTGGATGCGATTAATCGTTTGACAGCACTAGAACATCTATTAATATATTTACTGACAGATAACTCGAGACTTACTGATATAAAAATTATAATTAATCTTTATTTGGTGTACTACTTGTGCATAATCTTAATATTAAGTTTATATTAAGTTTAATATTAATATTAAATATTAAACACATTTCTTAATATTAAGTCTAAAATGTGTTTTAATTTCACTTTTGATGAGGATTGTATGATCTTTGAATAATATCAGTCTTTAAATGCAAAATATTTTAAGTGTACCTGAAGTGTACTTGCAATAGTTCCACTTTAGCACAATCATATATACTAAGTATATCTTTAATTGTACTTCAGTACTACTTCCGCACAATTAATGTGCATTAAGTACAAAATTAGTTGTTACAATTTAGCAGACTTTAAGTATACCAGTTTAGTAGCCTATACTAAATGTACAATTGCAGGGCATTTTATTAAGTACATAAATATGAAAATGTATTTGTAGTATACTTGAAATAAATGTATTTCAAATACATTCAAGTATATTTATTTTTTACTAGGATATATTAAGACAGTAGGGTTGTCACGATACCATAAAAATGTCTTACGATACTATACCAGCTGAAGTATCACGATACCATGCAGTATTGTGCTAATTTAAAAATTCAATTCTACAAAATGAATCAATTTCATAAATAAATAGATGTAAATGAAAACAGATAATATTTTTCTCTGAATACTTAATGTGAATGAATGACTGGCTATTGTTATCCATGAAATGATCTAAACAAAACTCATCTTAGCACTGCACAGAAGCTGCATGAAGTGACATTCAGATGTGCATTTATACATTTAGACTGTATTTATAATTGCATAAATAAAGTTATGAGATTAATGTTTTAAATACTAAATTCTGAATATAGAAATATGTTGGAAAATAATGTAATATGCCTACTTTTAGATGGGAAACTTAAAACGACCAGCAGGTGGCAGAAGTTCGTGATTGAATCACTGAGTCATTCAAACGATGCTTTCAAAACGACTGAATCATTCAGAAGTGAATCAAATGACTGTTTTTTATGAATGGCTCAGTGATTCAGTGATTCAGAGACAAGGAGGATTTGGATTCGAAAACAGAAAAGAAACAAAAACAGCACTCTTGCTCGTGTCATATTGCCGAACTGTCAGGAGCATTTTTTGCTTGCATATCTTGAAATTTCCAAGTTAGCAGAATGTATATTAAAACATAACATTATAAATTAAATATATATATATATATATATATATATATATATATATAATGATTGATAAGAACCAAGTGCAAAGCCGCTATGTTGATGAATGGAACTGCGTTCGTGATCGCAAAGATGCTTCCAGAAACGAACTAGTTCACCTGTTCTAGAAGTGGTCAAATGAATAAACTGCGAGAATACTTTCTTGTAAGATATTATGATGTTGAATAAGTGATGCTTGATCTGCTGTTTTTTAAAATGACATCAGACGGTCTGAATCCGACCCTTTCTTCTGATAAACTGCAGCATGAACAACGACGTGCAAGTGAACTTCTCATTGCAAACTGAACTGAAGCGTCGGGAAACACTCGATACCATATAAAGCGTATACACAGACTATACTACACAGAGCACAGCAGAAAGACATTTGGCAATCAACTTGTAATGTTTCTGCTGGCATGCATGTTCAAATGAACGTTTTAAAGTGTTCCTGCCGTGCATACTACATATCTTACGGTACTACCTTATGGACGATACTACCGTTTAAAAAATGCAATGGCACCGCGGGTATTTTTAAGCTTTAGTATCGCGATACTACCGTAGTACCGGTGTATTTACATTTACATTTACATTTACATTTATGCATTTAGCAGACGCTTTTATCCAAAGCGACTTACATTGCATTCAAGTTACAGTTTTTACATTTTATCAGCTCTTGCTTTCCCTGGGAATCGAACCCATGATCTTGGCGTTGCTAGCGCCATGCTCTACCATTTGAGCTACAGGAAAGCGTGTATCGTGCAACCCTATAAGACAGTCAATCAGAACTATGCATTTTACTCTCAGATGGACAAATAAACATTTACTGGAACTTTAGTTTCTAAGTTGACTAAAATGTAATATTTAAATTTTTTACATTTTAATTTTAATCTATAGCCTGTTTTTCTATTGCAACAGTGATGGAAGACACATTGTGCAGCAGGTTCTTCTGAACTTGCATTTCAACCCTGAAAGTTCCTGCCGGCTTTACAAACACCAGAAAACAGGAGACGCACTTTATCACATTCCCGTCTAAGTGCTTTCCTGAGGGCTCACACACACACGGTCTGGTGCATAACAGGTTGATGGCTAAATGAATGTTGTGGTCGGCGACCGGCAGCGTTTGAAACAGTAAGCATTTATTGTGTGCATTCACTGCAGGCCATGCGTACACACACACACACACACACACACACACGGGCTGCAGAGACTCCTGCCCATCTGGAGCGGGTGACTGAGTCTAGACCTTCACACGCTGTCTCCTGTCCACACACATGGTCCGCATTAATCTACTGATGTGCCTCTCCAATCAAACACGCCACCGTTTGAGAGAGAGAAGGTATGATGAAAAATGCAGACAGATGGATTAAGGAAGCAGTCAGGGTAAATGTGCACCATTTAGGCCAAGTGCACACTACTACACTCACTAAACAGTTGTGGCACTATTTCATGCAGATTAGCCCTATTATAGATTATTGACAAGACAGCACTATTTCCATGGAACAATTAACCATCTGTGGAAAGCAGGCCGTAAATGGAATGTTGTTTAAAAGAGGCGATTGTGGATGTTTTGTTCTGATAATGGCAGGAGTAATTTATCAAATGATGGAGAAGAACATTATAATAAGGCTATTTTTGCACTGACTCGTGGGCTTTTTCATTCTTGCAATTTCATGGGTTTCTGTGGGTCGTTGCCAAGGCATTGGTGTATTACATAGGTGTAGAAAGTCTTAAATTTATTGTCATGGCATTAATCTTATATGAAATTAAAAAATTTATATCTCTAAATATCTACCAATAGTTTGTATGCCAAAAAATCTTGTTAGGTATATAACAAGAATCATTAGATGATATTAAAAGCGATCCTGTAGCTCAAATGGTAGAGCATGGCGCTAGCAACGCCAAGATCATGGGTTCGATTCCCAGGGAAAGCAAGAGCTGATAAAATGTAAAAAAAACTGTAACTTGAATGCAATGTAAGTCGCTTTGGATAAAAGCGTCTGCTAAATGCATAAATGTAAAAGACTGTATTTAAGGATAATTTAAATTTTTTACCAATCTTTGCCACTATCCTTCAAACCACTATTTTACCCATTTGTCAGCAATAAGTTTTTAATCATTTAAAATATAATAAAATTTAGTATCAATTTCATTTAGTAGTAAAATGTATGCATTTTGACATTTTATTTTCACAGAAGTTATTAGAAACATTAAAGTAGACACTTTATTTGCACTTTCACTCTCTCTCTCTCTCTCTCTCTCTCTCTCTATATATTATATATATAAAATCACTTTATTTTTACTTTTTATCTTATGTCATTTTGATTCTCAAGTAAATATATCTTGATTTTAAGAATATTTTAGATATTTGCACTGGACAATGACTAAATTTCTGAGGAGGAAAATCACTTTTTTGTGCCGTTGCCAATTTATCGTAGTGTCTGTAAGTACTCTGAGTGTATCTCTCAAGTGTGCACACTAGAAATCTTGGCAACAGGCAGGTGGTTACAATTTGGCACCTTCATAATGTACCAAAAAGTCTTATGGTACTGCCATGCATGGCTCAGAAATAAGGATTTTTACTTAGTCTGCCAATCTTTTCACTGGCCCCACTCCCAAAAAAATAGTACATTTTCAATGTTTATATGCCAAAACAGATATTTATTTCTTCATTTAATGTCAAGTATTTTTGCAAAGTATATATAAGTTTTTAATTTGCAGTAAGCCTCATTGTTGAGCCCTGCCATGTTTGGTCCCATGGTATTCGTGGAAGTACCACGCAGTCGCGTAGCTACGGGTGGGCCCGGGCCCACCCACTTTCATCTGTGGCCCACCCAAAGAGAAGTTTGTAATTTTCCAAATCGATGTAATTTATTAAACGATACTAATAAACGTCTTATTTCACTGTAACTTTATTTATTAAAAATATTAAATGCTTGTTTTCATGGTCAATTACAGGTCGTTTCTTAGTTTTCCCTCTTCCTATAGGTGCATCATCATACGCTTGTCAAAATGATGATTCGTCCGTTTCTGTTAGTCACACCCACAATGTTATGTTTACGACCTATGTGTACGACGTAAGGATATAATAGTAAAATGCGCGCGTTTGTGAAGTTAAATTTGAAAATAGCCTAGTGAAGCAAACATAAATCAGATCAATTCTTTAAAAAGTAAAAGTCTTAGCAATAAACCCGGACAGTCTACAAATGAAACCCACCAGACCACCTGAGGGTCCTGGATTTATCGATCGGAAACTTCTGAACCAAGTGTGTTTGAAACATCATATTAGCATAGGTACAGTGTTTGATCCGCTAAACAGATGCGTCCTTTGTGGAAAGAAACACATAAACTTTGTGCTAGATCCTGGTCGCTACAACAAACTGCAGCTGCGCACATTTCTGCGGTCCTCGATGTGCGTGAACTGACAGAGACATTTGATTATGAAATCATCAGCGAAGCCCCGTTGTTTCACACTGAGGTAATGCTTTTTAATAAACTTCCTTTAGTTAACGTTAGTTAATGCATTAACTAATATTAGCAATACATTTGTTACCGTGTTTATTCATCTTTGTTTACCAGCTCAGGCAAATGTTAACAGATACAACTTTTAATTTTAATAATGTCCTATTAGTAAATTTTTAAATGAACATTAACATAACAAATTACTAATGTTAATGCATACATATGACATGCAGTTTTCATATGCTACACACCTGGCCCACCCAGTTTGATGTAGGCCCACCCACTTAAACATTTCTGGCTACGCTAGTGGTACCACGTACAGCATGTCTTTTAAACTTGTAAGTGTAGTGTGTACTTGGCTTTACCTGCTGTCCGTAGAGTGAGTACAGTATGGTGAGGTTGCCGCTGTTGGTCAGCGTGAAGATGATGACTTTCCCCGTGTGGTTGAATCGAGGAGCTCCAGCGATGTACAGCTGACCGTGTTGAGCCGAGACGACTGATGACACCATGTACCCTAGAAACAAATGTCAATTTTATACATTATACACACAGTAAATATGATAAACATTGCCTACTGTCTTGGAGAAAATACACAATTCAAAAAAGCATTAATAAAAATATTTTGAGACTAGTTAGGAATTTAACTAGATAAAATGTCTTAAAATTAGTAAGACATTTTATGTCTTAAATGTCTTAAAATTAGTCCATGCTACATATGTAAGACCTACGATAGCTTGCGTGGGGAACAGATTGAAATTTATGTATTTATTCTTTGAACGTGTTTCTTTCCGTACCTAATGATTCCTTCCTTTCAATCTTGGCGGCTCATTTTTGATTGCAATGCATGCAAAAACCAATGCCATTTAGAGTCATCGACATCCAATCTGGTGCAACGCATCTTAATTTAGTGAGTTTTAATATGTGCATGAATAAATTAAACTGGTAAAGATTAGAGTGAACCATTTCTTTTATATTCTAAGAAAACCAGTCGTTTTTGAACTTGAGGGTAAGTATATATTCATTTTTGTCAGTCATGGAATCAGATCCTCATTTGGTACTAACCAAAAACGTTTCTTACCCAGATACGCTCCATGGTTCTTCAGTTCCTCAGGGAACTCTTTCATGTACGCGGACTTGGGTGGGATGACTTTACCATGACGGGTCTCTTTCAGAACAGCTCCGTTCCAGTCATACGCCCCAACGGCGCCAACCAGAATCCCATCCTTTAAGAGAATGGTTTGCATCTTCAGTTGTATACATTTACATTTATCATAAACCATTGAACTTTTATGAAAGACACATATAAAACACAGAGTGTTGAATCAGAGATCTGGGTTCATGTACCTGCAGTGAGAACTCAGTGAGTGTTATGGGATAATGACTAATGGCCTGGCAGTGACTTCAGCGGTATAGAGAATGCAAACAGAGAGTTTTGCCAAACCTCTCCTGCACCGATCCTAGAGCTCCTGCCAAAACTCTGCACTGCATTAACATCTGGGCCTTTAGTATTCAAATCCATAAGGAACTGCCCATTCCCAACCAATACCACCACTACACTCAAATACGCTTGGTCTTACTGTAGTCCTACTCCAGTTCTGATTCACAGTCAGACTGAATGTCCAGTACTAACTAACTAAATGAATGACCCATGCACAACTCAATGGCACAATGCTAGAAAGTTGTAAGAGGTTAAGGGAATTGCAAGCAGTTGCTAAAGTGTTGGTTTAATGGGTTTACGCAGTTGCATTGTGTTATTTTAGTATAATTTATTTAATATTATAGTATTTATTCATATTTTAAATTAGCTTTAATGTTTCCTATTAATTTGTAGTAATTTTATGTGCTTTGTCAATTTGATTAATTTGGTTTTTAATTTTTTTTTAGCTTTAACTTTATGACCGTATTTATTAATATTTTAAACTAGCTTTAATTTTTATATTTTATTTAATTTTTTAGTAATTCTGTTAAGGTTATTTGTCTATTTTATTATTTTTATATATATATATTTCTATTTAGCTTACATTTGTTTTTATTTAAGTTTTAGGTTTAGTAATTTTAGGACTTTCAGTAATTTCAGTTCGTCACCGATGCAACATTTCTATCTTTAAGTTTTTTAAGTTTTTCCGTCTAATATTTACATTTTATTTTGGCTTTATTTCAATTACTCAAAAAAGTTTTTTATTTTTAAGTTTTAGTTTTTTAACAATAGCAACTCTGTTACAAGGAAGTTGTTCTGGGTGGTTGCTAGGGAGTTGCTATGCAGTTTCTAAGGTGTTCTGAAGGGGTTTTAACATGTTTCTATGCCGTTTTGGGTGACTGCTTGGAGTAGTTTTTAGTGTGTTGCTAAGGTGTAGCTATGTGGTTGCTTACTGTCAAAAGTGTCACATTTTCCCCTGTTTAAGTAGATTTTTTCACTGTTTTTTAGTCATTTAATAATTTAATTCTCCAACATGAATCATACTTCAAATGTAAATTTTATATCAGCCAGGTTTTGGACAAATTATCGACAAGTTGCTATATAGGGGCTACAAGGGTTGTCTGAGTTTTCAAGCATATAGCAAACCATGAAAGACTTATGAAGTAATATTAACCACAGAAAACCACTATTCTAAAAATGTATTAGCTATTCCAAAAGGGAAACTCTGACTTAAAAATGCCAGTTCTCTTCTGCTGTTTGGACTATAAACTGAACAGCTTCATAGTGACAATTGGCTTAGTAAACACCACTAATAATATACTACAGAAACTATATTCTCCAAGAGGAAGACTCAGTCAATTTGCAGTTTAATGCACAGGAGAGATATTTTCCATACAAACGGTGGTCATGTCAGGGATCTGGACCACCCTTTGTGATGAAGCGGACAGAAAGTCTCTGGCTTTGATATCCTGGATGCATGCGAGCGAGAGCAGCAGTCATCTGTTAGTCTGACTGAAGGCCTAAAACTCGCTGCGTTCACTGCCAAAGTTTTCCTCATGCAATGTCGACGTGGACACTTTGACAGAGTTCCATGGCACATTTGCACAATAAACTCTCTCCAATACACTCTGCGCGTTGTTCCATTCGCTTTTTATTAGCGGTGCTTGCAAAGGCAAACCCCAGAACAAACCCTTAATCCGGAGTATTAAACTTCAGTATGTAACTTTTGTGCTAAAGAACGAAATAAATAATGCCTCAAATTGTGTGGATTATTGAGGAAAACACTAGCAACCACCCAGAACACCTAGCAACCATCTAGAAATGGTGTAACGATGCAAAGTCTGAAATAACATAATTTTGAGTTTCTGACGAGTAAAAACCATCCATGTCTTAACAAATTGGCAGTGGTTTCAATAGTTAAATGTAGTTAGGTAACATTTTACCATTTAAAATGTGATGTTATTGTGGCTATGCACTCTTTCTTTGCTCTTTAAAATTTTGCAGGCGCATAAAGAGGATAATTAATGTAGTGACTGTTTTACTGTCATCAACATGAACACGAACATGGATCCATTTCAGCATTTTGAGCACTAATAACTAATCATTTCTGAGACAGCTTGGAGTAGACTAAAGGTAAAACAAACCCCCTCCCCCCAAAAAAAAAAAAAAAATATATATATATATACAGTATATATATATATATATATTACAATTACATTGAAATATTTAGATGTATTCTAATAAATGAGTATTCCTTTAAAGGAATTTGGGTGAAAAGAAATGTGCCCATATATATTAATTATACTGCTATTTTAGTAGCATTGATATACTATTAGTTTTCATTCATTTTTAAATTCATCTTATTTTATCATTATTTTTCTAAATTAACTCAATATTTGTGTTTTCTTTAGATTTTAATGCTTACTGAAGTACCACGTTGTATGCTAATGTCAAACTCTATTGGAATCAATTGTAATTGCTATTTGTATGAAACACCAGGCCTTTTGAGTGATCCAAATCAGTCACTTATGAGATTTTATTTCATTTTCGTTTTTGATTCCACTCAGTTTCATCTATTTCACTAATGTAGACATTTGACAGCAAGGTTTTGGAACAGAGTGTATGAGTTTTTCTAGGCCTGGCAGCTCTTTAACAAAAGCAGTGAAATCTAGTATGCCATGTCCATGTCTGCGGCCCAAGCTAATAAACCAACTTCCAAACGTTTTATTTCCATCTGATTAGGTTTTATTTACTGCAGTCTTGATGCAGGCCGAACTCTTTTCCTTATAAAACAAAACAAAGTCATTCCTTTAAAAACATTTGCAGCCACAAGCAAATAAGACCTTTACAAATACAGTCACATGTACAAGTGTGCACATAAAACACAAGGGCACGTGTGTGAGAGTGTTTGTGTTGAGGGTTCCTCGCTCGAAGAGCCTAATTCAACAAAACCATATGTGTTCTCTGGACCTCGTTCCCTCGGAGAAGTCAAGAATGAAAACAAAAAAACTTTCCGAGACTTTATCTCCCATCTCGAATTGCCACTGTCAAGAGCGGTTCCTGGAATCCAACAGTGAAAGTTATGAATTTTTTTTTTATTTTTCTTTCATCTAACACAAAAGGAGCCCCAGACCTTCAAACCCCTCTCCTGCATGGGATTACTCAAACCGAGAGGGAAGGCGTGAAAAATAGTCTTCCCTCAGAAGACGGTAAACTGTTCTCATGCTGCTCACAGCATGTGGAACGGCTTCAAACATAAACAAACCTTATTTTAATTGAAAGAGTGGTGTTTCATGCTTCTGTCGGCCCTAAAAGGACGTGCCTCAGGTTTGTTTTCCCATGGGCACTGAGCGGTAAACGAATCATTCATTCAGTGGCTCTTTATTTTGACTGATTCCGTAGCTTCTGCTCCAGGCTAATGGAAGAGCGTCAAACTCAATCACAGAGTGCAAAGAGCAAAATAACAGCATTTCATGCACCTCGCTGAGGACGTAATATAATTCTCCGCACATTAGCGCTGTTGTCAATATTTATATTTCTTCTGTTTGGAACAGATGGAGATGCACTCACCTCTACGATATGTGAGGAGAATCCAGCTTGAGACATCTGCAGACCAAAGGCCGTACCGTTCTGGTTGGTGCCTGCAGAAAAGTAAAAAAATACTAAGAAAACAAGACTGTGGTGGTAACTGGTGCTGTGCGAACACTGCAGTGATGCTAATGTGCTAATGCTATGCGGTTGCTAGGGTGTTCTGAATGGTTTTTATGTTGCTATGTGGTTACCAGGGTATTCTGAGTAGTTTTAGATGTTGCTATGTGGTTGCTAGGGTGTTCTGTGTGTTTTTGTTGATATGTGGTTTCTAAAGTGTTCTGAGATGTTTTTGTTTCTATGCTGTGGCAAAGGTGCCCTGAGTGGTTCTTATGTTGCTACGCAGTTGCTAAGATGTTCTGAGTTGTTTTTATGTTATGCAGTTGCTAGGGTGTTCAGAGTGGATATTATGTTGCTATGCAGTTGCTAAGGTGTTCTGAGTTGTTTTTATGTTGCTATGCAGTTGCTAAGGTGTTCAGAGTGGTTCTTATGTTGCTATGCAGTTGCTAAGGGGTTCTTATGTTGCTATGTGGTTGCTAAGGTGTTCTGAGTTGTTTTATGTTGCTATGTGGTTGCTACGGTGTTCTGAGTGGTTCTTATGTTGCTATGCAGTTGCTAAGGGGTTCTTATGTTGCTATGTGGTTGCTAAGGTATTCTGAGTTGTTTTTATGTTGCTATGTGGTTGCTACGGTGTTCTGAGTGGTTCTTATGTTGCTAGGCAGTTGCTACGGTGTTTGTTCTGAGTAGTTCTTATGTTTCTAGGCGGTTGCTAAGCTGTTCTGAGTTGTTTTTATATTGCTATGTGGTTGCTACGGTGTTCTGAGTGGTTATTATGTTGCTATGTGGTTGCTAAGGGGTTCTGAGTGGTTCTTATGTTGCTATTCAGTTGCTACGGTGTTCTGAGTTGTTTTTATGTTGCTATGTGGTTGCTACGGTGTTCTGAGTGGTTCTTGTGTTGCTTGGCGGTTGCTACGGTGTTTGTTCTGAGTGGTTTTCATGTTGCTATGCAGTTTCTAGGGTATTCTGAGTGGTTCTTATGTTGCTATGCGGTTGCTATGGTGTTCTGAGTGGTTCTTATGTTGCCATGTAGTTGCTAGGGTGTTCTGAGTATTTTTATGTTGCTATGTGGTTGCTAGGGTGTTCTGAATGTTTTTTAGCTTGTTGTTGTGTGGGATATGGTTTAAATATGAGATTATGATTATGTTTAACATGTATTCATTGAGTTGTACCCTCCAAGCTGAAGATCTTCTCTCCCAGAGCATCGACGATATCCTTGAGGGCAGACTCATCAGTGACGCTGAAGAAGTGCTCCTCAGGATCGGTGGCGATGAACTTGATTTCCCTCAGAAAAGCTTCAGGATTGATCCCTCGCCGATTATAGTAGCCAAGAACCTGGAACGGAATTGGAATATCTGAACTATGTTCACCTGTTCGACCTGTTTGAGCACAACTCAAGAATCTGAGTCACATGACCGATGGAGAAGAGTAAACCTGAAGAACACATCTGGAGGATTCTACTGGAAAGAGGCATTAACTCACCGCAATACCATACAAGGTGATATTATCCTTCTCGCTTTCCTCCACAACTTTCCGCAGGTTTGGGCTGTCGTGCGATTCTCCATCAGTGATGACAATCATGACTTTCTTGGCGTCTGGGCGACCTCCGTGTTTGAATGCTTGTGTTCTGTTATAAATACATATACAAACACATGTACATGCAGAGCTGGGTGGATTACTTACAAATTGTAATCCGTTACTGACTCCAAATTACATGACAAAAATTGAAGTTAGTAACATAATCCATTACAGTATGTATTTTAGGTAATATAATCAAACTACTTTTAGATTACTTTTGACCTATCTAATTTTTCACATTGCTTTAAATAGGATAATCTTGTACTATATTGATATAAAAATACAAAAAGAAAGAAAATATATTTCATTCCTTGTTATCAACATGAAGTGCATTAAACAGTTTCCAAAACTGGGGTTTGCGAGTTTAACGAAAAGCTAATAAATAATTAAATCATAAAACTGTAAAATTAAAATAAATAATTGTAAAAATACAACAGTTAGAATAAACCTCTTACTAAAAAAGATTAAATATTTTATTTGTTAACCTGAATGTCATGTGACGATTAACCAACATCAGAGAACCTTGAACATGCAAATGTACTACTTAATTATGAACTTATTATTTAAAATCTCAGGGGACATCAAGTAAATATAATAGGTGAAAGAGGTTCGGCTGACAAAAAAAAGGTTGGCAGTAAGAAATAACATGAATGTGCAATGTGTATGAAGGACGGAAGCCTTCCAAAGAGTGTTTTAAAATGTAATAGAATCTAATTACAAGTACTTCATTTTTTGAATCTGATTATGTAATCCAGATTACATGTAATCAGTTACGACCCAGCAATGTGAACATGTACATTTTGTTGAAAGTCAAAAAGGGAAAACGAGTGAATCACACATTGTTTCAGCTCTGTTTTTACTCCAGTTGAGTTTCAATTCAATGAGATTCAATTTTTAAATGATTTTAAATTAACATGATTTGTGTATTTTATGAGTTTATCCAAAATTAATCTCCATGTTAGTGTGATTTATGCAATTGCAAAACATCTTGACTCCAATTCCAATTTCAGTTTATTTCCACCGGAATACAAACATATAAAAAAGGCAATTGTGACGTTTTATCTCACAATTCTGACTTAATTTCTCAGAATTAAGACTTTACATCTCAGAAAGAAGTTATCAGAATGTGCTCAAGTCAGGTGTCTAAAAAATTTGGCGGAAAAACAGAATTGCAAATGTTGTAAAAATGTTGTAAAGTCAGAATTCTAATAAAAATGTCAGAATTGTGAGGTAAAAAGTCATAAGTACCATTTCTTTTTCATTTTTTCATTCTGTAGCTAGAAAAAGTCAGAATTGTGAAATGTAAACTGAGGTTTAGTCTAGATGTAAATCGCAATTGAGAGTTTATATCTTGCAATTGTGGGATATGAACTTGCAATTCTGAGAAAAAAAAAAGTCACAATTATATATATATATATACTGTATATATATATATATATATATATATATATATATATATATATATAGATATATAATTTTTTTTTTTTTTTTATTCCATAGTGTAAATAAGCTTCCATATATTCCATTGTAAATAATGATGCACAGTTAGTGAAAGTTAGTGAATGGTAGTTAGACAAACACAAACACTGTACCGAGCCTGACTGATCGCGAGAGCCGTGCGTGTTTCCTCGCCACCTCGCTGGTCGATATTCTTAGCTGCCGCTACAACCTCCTCAACCGAATGGAAATCATCCAGCCGAAACTCGTTCACCACTCTCGCACCGTACTGGACCACCCCAACCTGGACAACAGGACAACACCTGGTGAGATAACTTCTATATGCTTTTACATGTCATATTCTTCTCAAATTCTGTTGTTCAACTTAGTAAATGTAATGCATCAAACCAAAAAAAAAAAAAAAAACAATAGCTAGAAAATATTCAAAATACATCTAGGTATTTCTACAATGCAACATGGCAGGCAGGGTTTTCTGAGTGGTTTTAATTCATATTCAATTAATAATTCTGTATATTTTCTAGAATGATCAGATTAGTTCGCACTGTTTGACGAGTTCCTGAGCCTCAGGAGTACAGTTGTAAGTGCTGTTATTGTACAATCCAAACGGTGCATAAATCAAACTCAGAATAGTCCAAAACTGATTTTCCAGGTCATAATTCAGACGCACCTGGATCTGTCCTGGACCGACGTAAAACTTCTGTAGCACATTAATCAGGAAATCTTGAACCTCATACCAGGGGTAGATGGAGTTGGATCCATCTAACACAATCACTATGTCCATGTAGGTCTCGCATCCTGTGGAGAAACTGCTGCTGTCAATATGCATGTGATCTGCAATCCTTAATGAGAAGAAGCTTCATCAGTGAAGAGTTTGGCTTTACTTTGAAAAGCTGGAGCGATGCTGTGTGTGAAGTCGAAGCTGCTGTTGACTCTTGAACAGATGCCTGTGCTGTAGTAGGAACTTCCACACTCGTACGACCACAGCGGCCCACACGCCTAAAAACTCCATTCATGAGCCATTTTACTTCTGCATTTTCATGAAAAATGATTTTTCCAGTAAGCATATTACCACAAAGCTGTTGTCTTTTGGGTTGGAGGTGAGAGTCATTCCCAACCTCATTTTCTCTTTGCGTTCAAACACGTTGTTCATGGATACCTTTTCTTAAAAACAGCCGAACGGCAAGAGAAAATTGAGAGAAAAATTACAAAATGTTTTGGTACATTACACCTCTTTCCATGCCAGTGACAGAATTTTTCAGCTTTCCGTGTTTTCACTGATATACAGTAGGAGGCGCTATTACACATCTTCTGAAAAGTACTGAATTAGTGTTGTCAAATGATTAATCGCGATTAATCGCATCCAAAATAAACGTTTTTTGTTTATGTAATATATGTGTGTGTACTGTGTATATTTATTATGTATATATAAATACACACACATACAGAATATATTTTGAAAATATTTACATGTATTTACATGTATATATTTATATTTGTATAATTTATATTATACAGTATATAAATATATTTAATATAGAAATATAACATATTTGTCTTAAATATATACATGCATGTGTGTGTGTATCTATATATACATAATAAATATACACAGTACACACACATATATGTGACCCTGGAGCACAAAAGCAGTCATAAGTAACACAGGTATATTTGTAGCAATAGCCAAAAATAAATTGTATGGGTCAAAATTATAGATTTTTCTTTTAAGCCAAAAATCATTAGGATATTAAGTAAAGATCATGTTCCGTGAAGATATTTAGTGAATTTCCTACCGTAAATATATCAAAACGTAATTTTTGATTAGTAATATGCATTGCTAAGAACTTCATTTGGACAACTTTAAAGGTGATTTGTTTTCAGTATTTAGATTTTTTTTGCACCCTCAGATTCCAGATTTTCAAATAGTTGTATCTTTTTCAGATGATGCATAAATCTCAATTTTGAAAAATTGACACTTATGACTGGTTTTGTGGTCCAGGGTCACATATTATGTAAACAAAAACTTTTATTTTGGATGCGATTAATCACGATTAATTGTTTGACAGCACTATACTGAATCTCTGGATCAAAACATAAGGAAGAAGAAGCAAAAACAATTCATTGTGAATGTAAGCAGATGCATACAGTATGTAAAATAATGTGATCATCAAACATTAAACAGCATACAATTTAAAACTTCCTATTGTTACCAAATTAAATGCCAATCCAGGAAGTGGTTTATAGGACTATGAGATTTGGGAGTGTTGATGGAAACAATCTTTTTTTTTTTATTTATCTATTATTTTTATTCTATTTTTTTATCATCATTCTGAATCTGAATTAAAATCATTCTGATTTTTGTTCAAAATGTTTGCTTTTTTAATGAAACTTGTCCACATTCAATTGTTTATAAAAAAGAATGCATGAAGCTAGAATAAAACAGTTTGAAAGCAGAGGCTGTTCTTTCTTTTGACATATTGCATGTTCAGATATTCATAAAAAATATTCTGGGGGCCGTGAAATTTTTGTGAAAATGATTAAAAATGCTGGCTGTGGCTGACAACTTTTTTTTTTTTTTATGCTGGCAAGGAAAGAGTTAATATTGAGGTGTCAGACGCGTGATATGATACCTAAATGCAGTCGTGTGCAGTTTGTGGCGGGTTTGCCGTCTAGTGGACATCTGTAGACGTCACCTGTCTGGTGTTCACCGCTGCGCTCAAAGGGAGCTCCAACCAGGAGCCTGAAATACAAGAATATTCATCCTCAAAAACTTATACAATATGCATTATTTGATCAGGGTTAATTGTTTGATGTAATCTTCAATTTTGCATCATGCTTTATTAAAATCTAGTTTACTAGTTTGAAAAATCAATTTGGTTTTTCTAATGCACTATTACAGCTTTAATTGTTGTTTTTATTTGAGAAAAACATTGGGAATAAATTGATGAACAGTAGCAGATGACTCCAAACAGCCATTTTATGAGAAACACAAACGGGATCAACAGTTCAACATTCCAGCTGTGTTCCAGAGCTCCAGTCGAAGTCATTCACTCCCTGATAGGAGGAAAACCCAACACGAGCCCAGCAGCAGGGAACTGCTAAGCAGATTTTTCCAGCTTCTGAGGTACATCTGAGATGGAGCCAATACCAGAAACCAACAGCAAACTCGGTAATGCTGTTCACGTTAAGATCAAGACGTTTAGAACTGCGACAACAAACCACATCCCAGAGTTTGGCCTGTGAAATCCATCCATGGCAATGTTTACATTCCTCCACTGCGACCTACAGCCGTGTGTTTTGAATCACAGAAATGTCCATTTGTGCTCTTGTCATATTGTCAATATGGAATAAAACAGCATAAACTAGTCTAAGGTGGTCTGTTGGTCTTAACTGGCCAACAAAGTGTTTTTCAGTAGTCAGGATGGTGTAGTTTGATGGTTTTTACCTACAGTCTTGAATCAAAAACATTGCTGTCAGTCAATTTGTGTTCATATTGTCATATTGTCAGTACGAAAAAAACAGCATAAACCAGTCTAAAGTGGTTTGGTGGTTTTAACTGGCCAACAAAGTGGTTTCAGCTAGTCAATATGCTCTAGTTTGATGGTTTTATAGAGGTTTGGGGCACTTAAACCAGCTAAGTGAGCTGAAAAACAACTAAACCTACTAAGACCAGCAAACTACCTTATGCTGGTGTAAAGGTGGTTTGTTGGTTTTATCTACAACCATGTGTTTTGTATCACAGAAACGTTGCCGTCAGTCAATTTTCAAACTTGTCATATTGTTGTCAAAACAGCATAAATCAGTCTAAGGTGGTTTGCTGGATTTAACTGACCACCAGAGTGGTTTCAGCTAGTCAATATGCTCTAGTTTGATGGTTTTAGATAAGTTTTGGACACTAAACCAGCTGAAAACCAGCTTCACCACGCTGAGAAACCAACTAACTCTATTAAGACCAACAAACCATCTTATGCTGGTTAGTCGTTTAAGCAGGCTAATTAATTTGCTGTATCCCTTGGTAAATTAATCTGGCATTTTTTTAGTACAATCCTGTATAAAGTACACAGTAAAGATGAGTTTTCTAAATAAAACATTATTGGACTACGTTTACAAAAAAATACTACACTCTTAAAAATAAAGGTGCTTCACGATGTCAAAGAAGAAGCTTTTTTTGTCTAAATGGTTCCATAAAGAACCTTTAACATCTGAAGAACCTTTCTGTTTCACAAAAGCTTCTTTGTGGCGAAAGAAGGTTCTTCAGATTATAAAAAGGTAAAAAATAATTTTTTATTTTCCTCAGTGTACCATAGTAGAATTTGTTTTTGCTTTAAGTCACATGACGGATTGCATTTGTTTTGGTGATGTGCAGCACTCTTAGTACCCACAATGCAGCACTTTCTGAACGTCAGTCATTATTGGAATGTACTGTTACTCTTTGGCACCCGTAGTGAAGGTTTAGTCTATCCTGAGGCAAAGTTATTTGAGGAACGTCAAGTTAAACCCAGTCGTTTTTCCAAGCCATCTGATGCTAATGCAGCATGCCAGGGCTTTCAGAATAAATTGAAGCTCAACATCTTAAAGAATGACAGACCATCTGAACAGTCTGTTTCTCACCCTAAACAACCTAAAGTATCCCAGCATACACTTAAATGAATAGTTTAGAATCTGTTTACTAATTTTCATGTCAATCCAAACCTGTATGCTGTTATTTTGCCTTCCATTTTCATTGTGATGGAAGCTAGCACACTAATTGCTCTGTGAATCCATCCAGTCGTATGTATTTTATTAGGTTAGGAGTTTGTTTGAGTTTTTCACACTGCAATGAAAGAGTAAATTTGATCCTATAATATTTTGGGTTAGCAGCAAACTATATGATTGCAGAATGGTGGAGAAACAGTGCAAAGGCTTGTATTCGCTCTGACAGATTAACTTTCAAAGCACTGAATTTTGTGTTCATCTGCTTCTCCATTGACTCTCATTGACTATCACTCTATCAGTGGTTTTCAATCCTGTTCCTGGGGACCCACCGCTCTGCACATTTTGCATGTCTCCCTTATTTAACACACCTGATTCAGATCATCAGCTCATTAGGAGAGAGATCCATGAACTGCACTGTGTCAGATAAGACAGACATACAAAATGTGCAGAGCGGTGGGTCCCCAGGACCAGGATTGAAAACCACTGCTCTAGATAGACTAATACAATCAGATACAACAATCATTTTTCAAATATTTATTACAATATATACTGATAAATTTAACATCCACTTCAATGGTATGAGATGACCGGATGCTTTCAACTGATTTCCTACTGAATTGTAGCGGTCAAGCTATATAAAATATAGTGAATTAATCTACAAACTCGATCATAATGCACAATGTTTCCATCTAACATGTATTTTGAGGTGCAGCTCGTCATATTAATGGAGTGTTTCTCAAGTTAGCAGTAAACCGGTTATTACCTCACCTGAATGTGTTCGTAGAAATGTGTTTAATGCCTTCAACGTGGAAAGCACTTATCTTCGGAATGGAAATATGGATATTTTATTATGTTATTTCAATTAATCTAATAAAATTAAGCCAGTAGTAGTGCTGGCTCGGATTGCATATCATGAATCATTTGATTCATACATGCATAAAACCTAGTAGTTAAACATTTGGACTGATAACTGAAAGCCATAGGTTCAAACACAATCAAGAGTTGACTGATAACCTCACTAAACACTTGCTCCAGTTTTGAGGACAGTATTTCAGTAATCACTTCTAGTTCAACTTTTCCAGGTATGCTACATTGGTATCTACTGTAGGTACATTGCGGGATATAAAGTAAGTCATTCTCTTTTTTCTAGCACAAACACATGAACTTGCAATGCAAATGAGGCTCATTATAGTATGCACCTTGTTCACAAAAGTTTGCACTATTTGCATTTAGAGGTATGCATTTTATCCAAAGCAAATTACATTGCATTTACTGGGAATCAAACAGTTTTTTGTTTAAACGAGTTGTTTATATATTTTTTTCTGTTAAAACAGCCAGTTGCATTTGGCTGTGTTTTGCAACGCTGCCTCATCTGAATAATTTTGTGTGCTAAAACAATGCAGACGGTATATGCAAATGAAGGCTAACAGCATGTTCAATTCATTTTAAGTGAATTTTCCCATGTCCGACTCAAATCCGTTTAGTTCTTTGTTGTCTGAACCGCAAAAACTGTGCGAAATCCATAGTTCTTATAAACCCAATCCAAACCGTATTTGTATATGGTCTGAAATCTAATTAAAATTGGAATTTTAGAAATGCATTTCAGTCTAAACAGTACAATCATATTAGTATTAGTTGTA
This sequence comes from Aspiorhynchus laticeps, assembly GCA_023376895.1. Taxonomy (NCBI): domain Eukaryota; kingdom Metazoa; phylum Chordata; class Actinopteri; order Cypriniformes; family Cyprinidae; genus Aspiorhynchus; species Aspiorhynchus laticeps. The sequence continues at coordinate 27,705,611 of CM041815.1, read as the reverse complement.
ATATCCTGGATATTGACTTCGCTGTCTGAACAAACGGATCCAATTTCAGCACTTGCACAGTGACGGTGCAGACGGTCAGCCCTAAATATTGGATTTGAAAAACTAATCGGAATTGGGTGCAAAGCCACTTCGCGTTCTTTCAGGAGCTGTAATAATTGTACTGTGTGTCACTTCTGATAAAAGCATCTGCTGATGACATTAGCTAGAAACCCAGCTGAAATATAGACTGATGTTGTTCTTAATCTTGCATATCGGAACATGTTGACATGTGGATACCAATAACCCTAAAGTACTACATATTCTTCATTTAAGCTCACGAGTTATGTTCAGGAAATGTATCACTGAAACAGGATCAGTGACTAGTACGTTTTTATTGTTTACCATTAATGTCAACCCATTTTATGACCGTAATGTGATGTATTTTTATATGAAACAGGAGAAGATTTTCTTACTTGGTATTTTTGTCTTGTTTTCCAGAACAAATATTTAAACATTCTTAAATCAAGATTCATATACTTGAAAATAAAAATTACTTAATATATAAAGTTTTGTTTTCTGAAAAAAAAAAGAACAAAATTAAGTGCGTTTATGCTTAAAATCTGCCAATGGGGTCAGAAAAATAAATTTAATTCAAGTTTATTTCTCTGACCCCATTTTTTTTTCTTACAAACACACGGCTTTTCACTTCTCAAGATGTTAACTGATGGACTGAAGAGGTGTGGATTACTTGTGGATTATTGTGATGTTTTTATCAGCTGTTTGGACTCTCATTCTGATGGCACCCATTCACATCCATTGCTGAGCAAGTGATGTAATACTACATTTCTACAAATCTGATGAAGAAACAAACTCATCTACATCTTGGATGCCCTGAGAGTGAGTACATTTTCAGCAAATGTTCATTTTTGGGTGAACTATTCATTTATGTAAAAGAGGCGCTTTTTATTTGGTGGAATTTAACAAAACATCCAGTCACTCTTAAATGTAAACAGGATGCACTCAGGCCTTGACTGAAACAACAGGGGGTTATTTTTTGAATAGTGTGCAAAACTTAACATAATCATTTTAGATGCATGTGTTTTTAAGAGCTAAAATATGTTACGCATTAGTGCATGAAGCAAAACGGTCCCTTGATTTTAAGTGACATTCTACAGAAACTAAAAAACAGCATTCCTCTCGGTTCTGCGCAGTAAATCGCATTCCAGAGGGAAGCGCGCGCCACACGGTTTGTCTTGCGATGGGATGCACAGGAGGGGGTTTGGGAATTACAAGCCACAAAACACATACTTTCCAGAGCTCACGCTCGCAGACGGGTCGAGACAAGTGCAAATACTTTCCACTTATTTACCTGTGCACATCAAAGGCCCCCAGGTTTCTCAATGCTGGGGGACCACGAGTTCTCCATCAGTGATGACAAACCTCAGGATTAAACAACAGGAAGCTGACATCTGGATTCGGTGGTTTTGGTGCCGTGGGAGTTTGGTTAACGATGTGTATTCTTTTGTGTACCTGGGCTTTTATGAGTCAAAAACAATACCCTGTGTTTTAAAGGCTGTAAACTGTGAGCATGTAATGTTTTGGACTAACTGATTAGCTTTAACATACGTTATGGTAAAGACTGGCTGGGTTACAGTAATGCCATTATTTGCTTATGACGTCACATTCTGCATGGCAGCAATTATACATGCACCTGGTCCTAAAATGTATGTTTAACAATTTTATATATATTAGTATATGCAGTTTCTCATAGAGTCACATACTCAGTCAGGCTTCATAAAGAGTGAAAAACTGAAACATTGCGTTGCTTACCAAACATTGATCCGTCAACTTTGTAGTCAGCCAAACATGTGATTTGGGGACGGGACTTGTCTGTTTGCCTGACCAATAATAAATGGGGTGGATATTAATGTTGGAGAATTAATTAACTACACACTTTTTTGGTGTAGAATAAACATTTTAAATGAAAAATTATTAAGAAATTCTATTGACAAATAGACTGAAAAAAGTAAATATTAACATAGTGTTTACTACTGGTTTCCTTTTTGCAGTGGATCATATTTTTAATATTGAAAAATATGGTTTATTGACTAACCTCACTTTGTTTGCAAAAATAGCGCTATAGAATGAGCAGCACCACCACTAACACATCTATAAACATTCTTGACTTTCTATGAATTATAATCCACAACACTGAAATTGTAAGACTAAATGTCCACAGTTATGACTCACTTGTTACTATGAACACATGTTGTTGTTGGTTGTCATTGTGAATGGTTTTGTTCATTGCTTATTTAATTTCCCATGAATTTGTGCAGATGCAACTGAAGTACGTCGCATCGGGAGAACCACAGTTTGATTTACTTCAGTGAGAGCGATACGTCTTCCTGCTGGGAGAGTTTCAAGGTCAATTCTGAGACTGTGTGTTAGCCAGCAGACAGCAGAACCATGAGCATGATCGCATTTCACAACAGTATTTCATTGGGAAAAAATTATGGATGAAACTATGCAAGGAGAAAATGATTGCTGAACTTCTGCTTTTCTCTAAAATGTCTCGATTGATTCTTCTAGGCAGCCATGAGAGAGAGCAAATAAAGAAGTTTCTCCTTAAGGAAAAAGTCAAAACTGCTTAGATGTGCCAAGATATGAAAGTCAGAGATCTCAATATGAACTCAAACATTTCTCATCAAATGGTCTGAGCAGCTCCACATTCATTTTATAGTTCTGTACTCATACTGTGTGACAACTGTGTGATTCTTCAGAGAAACATGGCTGTGAACTCCATTACGTCTCATGAGGTATGAAAGAGCAACATCAGAGCTGTAAAATGTTCATTTGGGAATGTTTTCTCAGGCCTATGAAACTCAAACTGGGAATATGAAATCAAGGTTGCCTTCAGGTTTTCATACAGAGCTGGTTTTCACTCTGGATGATCTTTACAGATCAGTTTCTGAAGATGCAGTCTTACCATTTCTGCCCGTCTGCCTCGTGTTGTTGAACAGTATATCCAAACTGAGCCTCCTTCGAACCCTTGATGATTTTTGCATGTCTGGTGTCAATATTAAAGCAGGTCCGCCGCCCTGAAATAAACCCAAACAGCTTTTCAGTTTAATTCAGTTGGCTGTAAATGGATTAAATTCATGGTAAATACTTTACCATTTGTAGACTGTTATATGCTTCTATGCAAAACCATTGTTTTTTCATGCATCAGTTTTGAGGTTTTGGGTTATTTTCACGTAAATTTACTTCTTTTAGGCTAGTGGAAAGAAAACATCCAAAATACACATCTAAGCGTTTATTTTATTGGTCTTTATTTACTTGTGTATGTAGATTTCAATTACAAATCAGACCTTTTCACTTCAGCAGTACTTACATACACCAAACTTAACAGTTTTTTTCTTCCTATCAACAGTGGTGGCCAAAATGATTAGAACACTAGTATTTTCATTAGCTAAAAAATGGTTTTAAGTCAGTTATTTCTATCTTTTACAGTGTGTGAGTTGGTAATATCAGTTTACATTTCCAAACATTCATTTTGCCATTAATTGTAATAATCCAGTGAATGTCTGACAACAGCCAGTGCTCCACACAGAGATCTGATCATCATCAGTCTGTCTGGAATGACATGAAGAAACAGAACAAACTGAGACTAAATCCAGAAGAACTGTGTCTCCAAGACGCTTCAAGAAACCTCCTGCAAAGCTACAGAGAAACTCTGCTCAAGTGCACCGAGGGCAAAAGCTGCTTCAAACACAAAGCATGCTCACACCAAATGTTGATTTAATTTAGTTAATAGAAGTAAACTGATAAAGAAAATATATTTATGACATTATATTATTTTTTGACAGCATCCTCATTTTACAGCATTTTTATACAAGTGCCTAAAACTTGTAACCGTTCTGTAGCTTTGCAGGAGCTTTCTTGAAGCGTCTTGGAGACACAGTTCTTCTGGATTTAGTCTCAGTTTGTTCTGTTTCTTCATGTCATTCCAGACAGACTGATGATGATCAGATCAGATCTATGTGTGGCTGTTGTCAGACAAAAATCTCACTGGATTATTACAATTAATGGCAAAATGAATGTTTGGAAATGTAAACTGATATTTCCTACTGACACTACAGCAAAAGATAGAAATAACCGACTTAAAACTATTTTTTTGCTGCTGAAAATACTAGTGTTCTAGTAATTTTGGCCACCACTGTATATTGTATTTTTTTTTTATATTTATATATATATATATCATTCTTATGGTATATATTTAACATTTTACTTCTAAAAGCATGGTAAACATTTTTTTTCTGTCTGTTGACTGTATTTTCTGATATATGGAGTAATAAAAAGAGATATTCAATATCCCCATAAAAACCTTTACCTCTAAAAGTTCAACAAAATGAAACAAAATGTATCTTGCCTTCTAATGTGAGCACTAGGAACAGTGATGCTTTTCTTAGCAAATGATTTTTGGCATAAATACTGTGAAACTGCAGCACTCACATTAAGAGTCACTGATAAAAGGTCTAAATGTTACAATACGTCGAAGGAATGCATATTCTATTCTTGTGCTATTCTAAAGGAGGCACAATTTATCTCACATAGTGCACAAAGATGATAAACAGTCAACGAGACCACATGAAAGAGCAGGAGGGAAAGATTGAAGCTAAACGCCATCGGCAGCACATATCAAAGGGAATTCTGCGTCCTGTGATGGTCTATTCACTTCCCTCAGCTTCTGGATGGACATTCCCAGACTCTGGATTTCATTTAAATGTTTATCAGGAAAGGTCACTTGGATGGGAAGCAAGAATATGGTATCATAGAAGTGACATCACATCGCCTTTCGAGTTTAATTTCCTGGGAAACGTTTCCCTTGACAGAAAAAAGGAAAGGGTCAGTCACATTTCCTCCATATTCTTCTCTTTTTCTCAGCAGGATGAAAAGTCCCAAAAAGAAAGAAGCCCAGGATGAAAAGTCATCACACTTAAAAAGACGCAGTGGCCTGTTGTGAAAATATGTTTCTCCCATTCACAGTCTCATTGATTGTGGGATGTGTTTTGGAGAGCGTCGTTTTGTCTCTTTATAGACAGAAATGTTCTGGCTTCAATACAAGATATAACGGTAGTATTTGTGGTGTAATGTGTTACCACAGAAAATAATATTCACTTATCCATCAGATTTGCAAATCACGACTATGGGGTCGTGCACTTTAAAGGTTTTGACGTGAAGCTCTTTTTTTAACGCTTGAATGAATTCTTCCAGACAAACAATGGTATTTGAACTCTAAAGGTCAATAAGTTGGGAAAGCCGATTAGTCACCAGAAGAGAGAGACGGACGGCAGCTCGCGTAAGTGCTGTAATACTTTTTCGCAGTTCTGTTGTTTAAATTATTTACTTGCTGCTAGGAAGGAATACTTCGTTTCCTACCTATTTCTATTCTGCATTTTTATATGTTTGATTGCACTTACTGGTAATTGGAATAATTTGCGCCTCAGCTAAGAACGAGCCTGTGTGATTGTGTGAAGTGTTCAGTTTCGTCTTGAGCAATTAGCAGTCCTTTAAGGTTATTGGCTGTGCTGAGCAGAAGCCGGCCACAGCTGTTCTCTCTCAACCACGCCCTAAAAACACACTCAGACGGCAACGTAATCCGGCTAACCTGCGCCCTATCTCTACATCTTCTACTACACCTCTTTCTTTCTCTGTGGGTCTTTGGAATTGCCAGTCAGCTGTAGTGTTGTTTTTGGCGGCCTGTTTTAATTTTAGTTTTAGTATAGTCTTTGTGTGAAGCTGTCATTTTAGTTTTTATTAGTTTTAGTCACGTTCATACTCTTTTTAGTCTAGTCAAGTTTCAGTTAACTAAAAGTCTGAGCATTTTAGTCAGAATTATCCATGACTATTTTCGTCTAGTTTTAGTCGATGAAAATTGTATTTTAGTCTCTTTTTAATAATGCAATTCTATTTAACCCAGTCAATATAGTATAAGTACCTAGTAGTATAGACGAAACCAAAATTGTCTTTTAGCCAAACCCATTTCAAACAAGGTTATCTTATTATATTATTGTTACCTTATAGACTCAAGAATACATCCATTCCAGACACGGAAGACGCTCTGATTTGAATTTACAACATTTATTTTACCAACCAAACATGTTAGAAGTACACACACGTAAATTTTAAAATTTAAAAATAGCATCACATGACAATGCCAGAAAAAAAAAAAATACATTCAAGTTTAACAAAGAGAAACAAGGTGCTTGAATGCTCGAGCTACAATAACATACTAAAAAGTGCAAATAAAATGTGTGTCTGTTACTTGTATTGCTTGTAAACTTAAGTCAGATGAAGCCGGCCATCGGTCCCTTTCTCTGTGTCATACTTAACTTTGTTTGTTGTCATCTTCTAAATAATGCCGCGAGTGGGGCTTTAGGAAGTGACGTCGCCTGCGTCTGCGCAGAGTGTTGCCATGTCCTTGGCTTTCCCGCGGAATTGGGCTACTTTAACACTGTTGCCGTGGGTTGTTTTTCATGTCCGCGGGTTGAAGCGACCCCAATAACGTGATATTTAGCCCCTGGAATGCGAACTTTACCGGAGAACCCCCTCGAAATGCGATTGGGCTAGTTTTTGGCTAGTTTTGAGTAGCAAACCTGGCAACCCTGATGTCAGCCCCTGAAGTGAGACACAGGAAACGCGACAAAAAGAGATGAAATAACGTTATAACATTTCGTTTCGTCTCGTTTTGGTCAACGAAAATGAAGAGACATTTTAGCATAGTTTTTATTTTGTAAACCACATTTAGTCTCGTTTTTATTTGTCAAAGATATTGCATTATACATTTAATTATCGTCATCGTCACATGACCAGCATTTACGTTGCGTCTCGTCTCGTTTTCGTCACGTGATAAAGGTTCGTTGACGACGATATTTCGTCATAATTTTCGTTGACGAAAGCAACACTAGTCAGCTGTCAACAAAGCTGACTTCATTTCTGCTTTTTCCTTACAATCCACACTCAGCATCTTGGGCTTGACTGAGACCTGGATTCGTCCAGAAGACTCAGCTACCCCAGCTGCTCTCTCTCACAATTTCTCTTTCTCTCACACCCCAAGGCAAGTTGGCCGGGGTGGGGGCACTGGTCTGCTCATTTCAAACAATTGGAAATACTCAACCCACTCTCCCCTAGGCTATCACAACTCATTTGAATCTCATGCGATTACTGTAACAGCTCCTATAAAACTCTAGATTGTGGTAATCTACCGTCCCCCTGGCCAAATTCTAGCCACCTTCCTAGAGGAGCTGGACGGCCTGCTGTCCTCTTTCATGGAGGATGGCACTCCACTCTTAGTCTTTGGCAATTTCAACATTCATCTAGACAGGCCTTATGCTACAGACTTCCATTCACTCCTAGCTTCATTTGATCTCAAATGCCTTACCACTACTAGCACGCACAAATCAGGCAACCAACTTGATTTAATTTACACACACAATTGTACTACAGATAACATTCTGGTACAACCACTACATATCTCTGACCATTTCTTCATTACATTTACTTTACATTTTGCTACCCGGGTGCCACCATCTCCCTTACCGGTTACTTTCAGAAGTAACCTACGCTCCCTTTCCCCCTCCCTTCTTTCCTCTGTAGTATCCTCTTCTCTTCCCTCACCTACCCATTTCTCATCTCTGGATGTGAATGCAGCTACTGACACTTTATGCTCTACCTTAACCTCTTGTCTAGATGACATTTGTCCTCTCTCCTCCAGGCCAGCACGGGCTGCCCCTTCTAACCCCTGGTTATCCGATGTTCTTCGTGAGCATCGGACCAAACTCAGAGCGGCAGAGAGAAAATGGCGCAAATCAAATGATCCGTCAGACCTGAGTAGGTATCAGTCTTTGCTTTCATCTTTCTCTACTGAAGTCCACACTGCCAAATCCTCACATTTCCACAACAAGATCAACAGTGCTCCAGACATGCGTAATCTCTTCAGAACATTTAATTATCTCCTCTGTCCCCCTCCTCCACCTCCCACCACTTCTATAACAGCCGACGACTTTGCCACTTTTTTCACAGACAAAACTAGAACAATCAGTAACCAGTTCTCACCTACACACACACAGGACCTCCAACCAACCACATCCACTGCTCAAACTCCCATTTTCTCCTTCCGTCCCCTCACCGAGGCGGAAGTATCCAAACTTCTCCACTCCAGCCATCCTACAACATGTCCTCTTGACCCAATCCCCTCTCACCTTCTCCAAGCAATCTCTCCCACACTCTTACCGGCACTCACACACATTATCAACACATCTCTCCACACTGGCATCTTCCCCACAGCGTTCAAGCAGGCTCGGGTAACACCACTGCTCAAAAAACCTACATTAAACACTTCTCTTTTAGAAAACTACAGACCTGTCTCTCTCCTTCTATTCGTAGCGAAAACACTCGAACGAGTTGTCTTCAACCAGCTCTCATTGTTTCTTTCACAGTACAACAAACTGGATACTAAACAGTCAGGTTTCAGGAGTGGCATTCAACAGAGACTGCGCTACTCTCAGTCACTGAAGCCCTGCGAATTGCAGAGGCCGATTCCAAATCATCAGTCCTCATTCTGCTGGATCTTTCTGCTGCTTTTGACACTGTCAATCATCAGATCCTCCTGTCCACCCTCTCATCACTGGGATTCCACTTCGCTGGTTTGAATCCTATCTCACCGGTAGGTCTTTCAGGGTGGCCTGGGGAGGGGAGGTATCCAAAGCACATCAACTGGTCACTGGGGTTCCTCAGGGATCGGTTCTTGGACCCCTCCTCTTCTCCACATACACTACATCACTGGGTCCCATCATACAGGCACATGGCTTCTCCTATCATTGCTACGCCGATGACACACAGCTCTATCTCTCTTTTCAACCAGATGATCCAACGGTAGCTGCACGGATCTCAGGCTGCCTGGCGGACATCTCGGCATGGATGAAAAAACATCACCTACAGCTCAACCTGGCAAAGACTGAGCTTCTTGTCTTCCCTGCCACTCCGACTCTACAGCATGACTTCTCGATTCAGTTAGGCACATCAATAATTACCCCATCAACTTCGGTCAGAAATCTTGGTGTAATCCTTGATGACCAGCTGACCTTCAAAGAGCACATTGCAAAGACTGCTCGATCTTGCAGGTTTGCGCTACACAACATCAGAAAGATCAGGCCCTTTCTGACAGAGCATGCTGCACAACTTCTTGTCCAGGCCCTTGTCGTTTCTAGGCTGGACTACTGCAATGCTCTTCTGGCTGGACTTCCATCAAGCACAATCAAACCTCTACAAATGATTCAGAATGCAGCGGCACGACTGGTCTTCAACGAGCCCAAAAGAGCCCATGTTACACCTCTCTTCATCTCCTTGCACTGGCTACCAGTGGCAGCTCGCATCAAGTTCAAGACACTGATGCTTGCATACAGAACGACCACAGGCTCAGCACCATCCTACTTCCACTCACTATTACGAATCTACATCCCCTCTAGAAGTCTGAGATCTGCTAGTGAGCGACGCCTTGTGGTACCATCACAGAGAGGCTCAAAATCACTCTCCAGAACATTCTCGTTCACCATTCCTGGCTGGTGGAATAATCTTCCCACCCCTATCCGGAATGCTGGATCCCTGTCAATCTTCAAGCAACAACTGAAAACTCATCTCTTTCGGCACTACTTGACTTCATCCTAAACTTATAAAGGGAAAGATTTTTTTTTTTTTTTTCTCTCCTTCCCTTGCTAGCTTGTACTTATTTGAACAATGACTGAGACTTGGTGTTACGAGCACTTCCTCTGTCTGATTGCCTCTTCAAGATGAATCGCTTTATGTATTCCCCAATTGTAAGTCGCTTTGGATAAAAGCGTCTGCCAAATGACTAAATGTAAATGTAAAGCATAATTTAAGACAACTGATCTAGGCCATTAAAGTTTTAGCTATTTGTAGTTCTAGTTGGTCCATTGGCTATCCGTTAACATTTCCGCTCATTTCAGCATGGAAGTGCCAAGAACATACTGAACATTTTTGCTGGTGAGCACTCAGTTCTAGACTGATGTTTTTGAGCCAATCACCTGAGTCGTAAATGTCATGTGACCTAACAATTCTAGAGTCACAGGAAAATGACAAACTAGTGACTATACTGTGACGTCAAAGACAGCAGATCATTCAGTGAGGGTGAATATTATACTACTAAAATATATATTTCAGCAGTTTTAGTTATAGTAAACAGTACCAACACTGGTTGTATTGAAACCAGACTCCTATCTTGGGGAATATGAGGTGAAGCGGTTATGAAGTCAGCCAAGATCTGTGGCTAAATTACAGCCAGTTTACAACAGTAATGACTATAGTGAATGTTATGTGCTCAGATGCTCTGGATTCTTGAGAAGATCTGGTGACATTAGAGTCATTTTTCATGTGTGATTCATGGTTCACATGTGTTTTAATTCAATTTTAATTTAATAAAAAAAAAGACTTGAAAAAGAGACTTTTAGACTTGCACTCAGTTCATTTACTAACTGCTCATTTAAAAAAAAAAAAAAAAAACTAACACTATCATCTATTCTTTTTGTATTCTATCTATTTGTTTTCTTTTATTTATTATACAATTAACAAAAAGCAAAAAAGGCCTCTAACACTAGCTTGCTCTATTCTTTTTCTATTCTATATGTTTTCTTTTTATTTATTATATAATAAAAAATAAAAAAAACTTACTACGTGTACTGCGTTAAGCTAACTGAGACTTGTTGCGTATCATTGCTCTTTTGTTGGTTTTGATTGCTTCTATTGTCCTCATTTGTAAGTCACTTTGGATAAAAGCATCTGTTAAATGACTAAATGTAAATTCAAACAGAAGCCCCAGCACTTCTTAGATCATTCATTATTCTGTCTGGATAAAGGTTGGTTTAGCAACCTTACACTCTAAAAAATGCTGGGTTATTTATTTATTTTATTTTATTACCCAAATGCCGTGTTCAGCTTGTTGGGTCATATTATTGGGTTATTTTTAATATATTTTTTACCCAGGTGCTGGGTAGTTTTTCTGTAACTAAGTTGCTGGGTCATTTTTGACGCTGGGTTATTTTTTCTACCCAACAGCTGGGTTGAGCTCGTCTACAAAGAAACAACCCAGCTGCTGAGTTACAGTCAGACCGGGGGCTATTTGAGTCCTATTTGGTGCACTTCTTTAGCGAAATAAAGATTTGTATACATTTTATTTCATTTATAATAAGTCTTTACTGCGCTGTAAATTATTTTATTTTACGCAACGCAACATAAGGACGAGATGTCAGTCAGCTGCATCAGCAGCGGTTACTTCACATGATGGACAAACGCCTTTTGCCTTGCATAACATAAACTGATTTTATTCGTTATAATACTGAATTGAATTTAATTTGGTGTTTAAATATGTTCTCTAATCTCTGTTTGTTTATGGGCAGGTTTGGAGTCAGTTACGAGTGAAACGCGAGGCCGCGGTCTGAAGTTCACAGTTCCCCGCGGACAGCAGCCCTTCACCGGCTCAGATTTCAGCGACACACATTAGCACTATTTCGGTAAAAATTACAGAGAATGGTTGAATACACTTAAATTAAAATTATACTTTTAAATGTGCCTTTTTTAATGTCTAAAATGTTTGTTAAATGAGTTTAAATGTATGTAATATTGTAAACTATGCTGTATTCACCCAAATACGTCTTGTATTTTGTCCACGTGTTCTTGCTTAATAATATATTTTTTTTAAATTACCAGTCCATTTTAAGCCAGAAATACAATAAATTTTAAACAATAGTTGATTTAAATAAAATAACCCAGCATTTGTTCTGTCCAATATTTACTCAGCCTTGCCAAATAACCCAAGTGGTTGTTTTTAACTCAGCATTTTTCAGAGTGTACTGTATAAAAATACACATATTTTGGGTAAAATACACACTTTTTAATTGCATTGAACCATTTTTATCAATACTTTTTCTGTTATGTAAAAATTAAAATTTGATAAAATATTCCAATTTAAAATCATTGAATAATTTTCTCAATACATTTAAGTAATTAATAAAATATAATGAAAGTATAACCTATTTTCTCCAGCTTCATCTACCGGATTGTTGCACTGCATTATGGGATTGTCTTTCCATGAAGGATACCTGCAATGTCGCCTTAAAAATGGACAAAAATTTGATTCCTTTGCATCAGGACTGCACTTATGAAGCTTTAAAATGCTGCAGCTTTGGGAAAAGGGTGACTTAAAACCAAACTTAATATTGAACTTGAAGTTTTTAAGTTAAAGTTTTAGCAAACCAGCATGACTAGACTGGCAGACCTGCTAAAACCAGTTTGGTTAGAGGTTTTTGTATCCGTGTTACAGAAAAGATGTGGATTTATCTCGGCTCTTTCAGACCGGCTCTGGCTTGGATGAGAAATGAATCCACGACCAACACTTCGGGCCAGAAATGAACCAGACATTACACTCACATGGCAAGTGACTGCAGATTCCAGCATGGTAAAGTCGTCACCAAAGGCTTCTGGGAAAGTGCTCTTAAATTTGAATTATTGAACAGGTGGCTCTTCTGACTCATCCGTCTCTAGATATGGCCCAGGTCCCTCTTTAAATGTGTTTTTTCACCTGTTTTATGATCCAGCAGGTGAAAATCCCAAGTCTAATCACTTAATAAAGTAACAGCACACCTCTCCTCAAAATAAGACTCCCGACTGTGACATCCAAAGACATAAGAGGGCATAATTAGCTCAGTGTCTCAGAAGTAAATATTGGAAAATACTCTGTCTGAGGAAAAAACAAACTGTGGTTTTGATTAAGCTGAAAGTAGGTTAAAATCTGTCAGATGGATGTTATTTTCTCCTCATTACTCATGATATCATGATATCCGCTTGCATTTAAACAGGCCCAGACACTTCCGGTGTCATCAGCCAATCAGATCGCTGAGAAACATCTCTGTAAGCATTTAAATTTAATGCATCACAGTGACATTAATAAATATGCTCCTTCTGTCACATGTGTTTTGAACTAAAGATTATGCCACTTGTCATTAATGGCTGGAGAGCAGGAGTCGGGTCCTTTTTCCAAAGCATTCCTCAAAAATATCTTGCCTCAGACGTACTTTTTCCACATTGAGCAGTCTATTGTTTTTAAATGACAGTCTTTTAAGAGCTCATGTTACTCAGAGACGCATGTAAACAATGTAATAAATCTGCGCCCTCTGCTGGACGCCACACGCAAACACAGCGCTAATAGAAAGATGTACATTGCTGTAATGTTACTGCAAATCAAATCTTTTTCAGGACACAATGACAGTTTTATTCTTTCTGGCTCGCTATGTATGCTAATTAAGCAACTTAAGGCATGTAGATACATAGGTTTGACTTTATTGTTACCAATTGCAAATATTTAAAATGTTAAATTTATTTTTAAAGATTATGAATATTGTCTTGGAACCCTTTTGGGAGCCTCTTGGAAATCCATCTAGCTGAAGTTCTGGCAGGTCTAGATTGGATCGATCTGTATTTATGAGCTAAGACTTGAGGTAACCACTTCTCAGCTCATTAAAAAATCCCTTACTGCATATAAATATCTCTGGGGATTCAGTTCGCCAGAATTCATCTTCACTGCGTACATTTATTGTAATGGAACCCATGTATGACATGTGCCCTCCTGTGTAGGTCCATTAGCCTATATGAGCAAGTGTGTAAGTGGATCCAGATTGTGTGTTTGATCCAGGAACTAGATCCTGCTCATAAAAGTCCATCTGGATGAAGGTCACAGTTCTTCTAGAGTTCCTCCATTATCACCCTGACGTCCCCAGAGCGGTAAGAGACCCCGCTAACACAAATGTGTTCTAAGAACGTTTGTTAACGTTCCATTTCACTTTTGAAAACGTTATTTTAGAACGTTAAAGATGTTTTAAAACGTTTTTGATTGATTATGCAAGCATTATGGAACGTTACATTTTATCACGTTACAAAAATTTGGTGTTACTTGTGAATGTTCTTTGAACGTTCTGAAACAAAAAGTAACATTTAAAAAAAGATTAGACGAACATCAAACTAAAACGTTTCAGAAAAAAACGTTCCATGAACAATGTATAAATAATGTTATTGTGCTAAAGTTTTGAAAAAATTAGTAAAGACCAATTAACTTTGAACGAACGTTCTGTTTATGTAAGAATGTTTGTTCATAACTTTGAGAGAACCTTGCCAGAATGTTCTGAGAACGTTCCCTGTTATTTGGGATTCACTTTATTGAACTTGATATTAACTCATATGATAAGCCCCAAACCACAAGCAACTTTTCCCAAAAAAATACCTGAAGTATAAATATAAACACAACGCAGCATATTTCAGAACTTATAAAGCATTGACTTTTTAAGTTGCATCATGCTTGTTAAATAAAAAGAACCCCCTGAATATCTCAAAATAGTATTCTAGACAGCAGTAAGATTCAAATAAAGAGCAAATCAAGACTTTTGCCTAAATATCCACGTTTCTCCTGAGAAAAATACCGGTAATCTCACATCTGTCTTCTCTAGAGTTTCAGATCTCAAGAATATCTCAAACTGCACCAAGATCTCAGTATAAGCTTCTATATTTCTCATGAAATAATCTGAGCACGTTCACATTCATTTCACAGCACTCTATTCTTACTGGATGACAACTAGTGACTCATTTGGAACTGTTTCTCATGAGGAACCCTAAACCTAGAACCAAAAATCATTTACTTATATGAGATTTAATCAGATTTATCTCACTTGTGGAGACAAGTTTTGTCCTCAAAGTCTATCTAAGTGCACTGACAAACATGCTTGCGTAAGCTCACACACCCCCTTTACACTCACACACACACACACACTCACCTGGCATCAGAGCTGCGACGCACAGCAGAAAGATGCAAGTGTACTCCATACGTTCATGAATCGGTCAGTGTGTTTGTGTGTATCAGGTCCTCACAGCAAGAGCAGACAGTCGGGTCTGATCGAGTCCTGAACCGCAGCAGAACTACATCTGAGAAGGAGGAGCTGACAGCTGCCTCGAGGAGGAGGAAAACGGGTTGAGCGTCCTCAAACACAGAGAGAGAGTTTGGAGCAGGTACCTACCTGGCTTCTCTTGTAGTTTCCCACATACTTTACTGCTCTTAATGCTGCTGTATCTCTCTCTCCAGATGTGTAGCTGTGGAAAATGAAGTTCTCCAGCTCTCTGGACTTCACATCTGTCAGAAAACACTACACACGTTGCTGCCAGAGCTTAACAGACTTCAATAACATGGTGATTTCCACTCCATGCACTCTTTAAAAACCCCAAGAAATCTAAATTGTGGCTGTATGTTTATTCTCTTGTGGCGTTAAGCTCTAAAACACATACTTTTGGGAGTTTTGAATCTATACACTTCATGCATTAATGCACCACAGGTGAGTAGTGTAAAAAAAATCAAATTTTACGCAAAATTATAATACTTGTAAAAAAAGAAATTGCAATTACATTTTTTTTTTTTTACAAGTTTTTAACATTTTTACCGAAATGTTACGTTTAAATAGTGATGCATAATCTAATTAAATATGCACTCATTTGCTTACATTTCCAGAATATAAATCTGAACACTGGATGAAAACCTTCAGAATATAGATAGGAATAAAACTGCTAAGTTTGGTGTATGTAAGTGCTGCTTTAGTGCAGAAACAAACTGATTTTGAGAAAGCTGCCTTTAAAAATATGTATTGTATTTGAAATTTGCAAATAAGCTTTCAGATTACGTATAAATCTCAATTTTGAAAAATTGACCCTTATGACTGGTTTTGTGGTCCAGGGTCACATATGTATTGTAATTGAAATCTACAGACACAAGATTAAAGTGCAAAAATACACTTAAAAGTGAGCGGTGCATGCAAAAGCAATGTTTTTTTTTTTCCCCTAAAAGTGTCTTGCTTCAAGCTAAAACCTTTGAACCAAAACAATGCAATGATTAGTTTGTGGTATGGTTTATCAAATGTGGGAAACCAAAGTAAACAGATGAATATCCTGGAAGCTGGTGAGGGGGATATAAAACACCCACCACACCAAAGATGCTGCTGATTAGCTGTGACTCAGTGTGCTTAAGAGACTCCAGACGGGACGAGATGTGTGATACACCAGAAAAACAAAGCAGGAGCTGATTAACTGCAGACAAGGTCTTAGCCGAACGTCTCTGAGGAATTAACATTCAGTCATCATTTACTCACCATTCTGTCATTTCAAACTTTATGAGTTTCTTCTGTAGAATACAAAAGATGTAGGTGTCAAGGTCCTGAAAGGACATAAATGCACCATGAAAGTATTCAGGAATCTCCTGAAGTCATCTGATGGAGTCTGAGGAATCTGAGGAACAGACACTTTATATCATTGGATTATCCCAAATCCAATTTATATCAGAATTCAAGGTTTTTATTGTGTTTTTTGTTCTTTTATTATTTTTTTTTTTATAGTTACTGGTCTCACCTTTCATTGTTTGGATATTTTGTGTTACACAGAGAAAGAAAAATTATATATGTGACCCTGGAGCACAAAACCAGTCATAAGGGTCAGTTTCTCGAAATTGAGATTTATACATCATCTGAAAGCTGAATAAATAAGCTTTCTATTGGTGTATGGTTTGTTAGGATAGGACAATATTTGGCAGAAAATCTGGAATCTGAGGGTGCAAAAAAAAAAATCGAAATATTGAGAAAATCACCTTTAAAGTTGTCCAAATGAAGTTCTTAGCAATGCATATTACTAATCAAAAATTAAGTTTTGATATATTTACGGTAGGAAATTTACAAAATATCTTCATGGAACATGATGTTTACTTAATATCCTAATGATTTTTGGCATAAAAGAAAAATTGATAATTTTGACCCATACAATGTATTTTTGGCTATTGCTACAAATATACCTGTGTTACTTATGACTGCTTTTGTGCTCCAGGGTCACATATGTTAAATAATTATATTAAATTATATACTCTATATACAAGCGACTAGTCAGCAGAAGAGACGGCAGCATGTGAGTGTGTTACTTAATACTTTGTTACTAGATCTGTTGTTTAAATTATTACTTGCTGCTAGGAAGGAATATTTCGTTTTCTACCTATTTCTACTTTGCTTTTTCGTTGTAGTTTGTATTTTTGATTGCACTTACTTGTTGTTATAATAATAGCTGTCGATCAGCTTAGTGTTATTGGCATTGCTGCCTTCCTGCACTTAAGCGCGAATTGTAGTTTCGATTTGAGCAATTGACCTGCTATAGGCTGTTGGGTGTGCTAATTAGAAGGCGGCCACAGCTGTTTTCACTTGTGGCTTCCTAGACAGTATGTATTGATATCTGTGCGCTGAAGCGTCAGCGGAAGTGTTCAGCCTCTTCGGGTGAAGACCTATGAGGGTAAAGACCTGCGACTTTTTTACTGCGCGACTTTAACCGAGCAAGGACACCGAGCAATACACTTAAGGTACCATCTCTATCTTCCCTCACACACTCTCCTTCCCTATCCTCTTTCCTTCCACCTCTATCATGTGTTTCCAAACCATTCCGGTTCTCTCTCAACCTCGCTCTAAAAACACAAGCAGACGGCAGCGTAATCATGCTAACCTGTGCCCTATCTCTACATCTTCTACTACACCTCTTTCTCTGTGGGTCTTTGGATTTGCCAGTCAGCTGTCAACAAAGCTGACTTCATTTCTGCTTTTTCCTTACAATCCACACTCAGCATCTTGGGCTTGACTGAGACCTGGATTCGTCCAGAAGACTCAGCTACCCCGGCTGCTCTCTCTCACAATTTCTCTTTCTCTCACACCCCAAGGCAAGTTGGCCGGGGTGGGGGCACTGGCCTGCTCATTTCAAACAATTGGAAATATCAACCCACTCTCCCCTAGGCTATCACAACTCATTTGAATCTCATGCGATTACTGTAACAGCTCCTATAAAACTCCAGATTGTGGTAATTTACCGTCCCCCTGGCCAAATTCTAGCCACCTTTCTAGAGGAGCTGGATGGGCTGCTGTCCTCTTTTATGGATGATAGTACTCCACTCTTAGTCTTTGGCGATTTCAACATTCATCTAGACAGGCCTTATGCTACAGACTTCCATTCACTCCTAGCTTAATTTGATCGCAAACGCCTTACCACTACTAGCACGCACAAATCAGGCAACCAACTTGATTTAATTTACACACGCAATTGTACTACAGATAACATTCTGGTACAACCACTACATACTGTATCTCTGACCATTTCTTCATTACATTTACTTTACATTTTGCTACCCGGGTGCCACCATCTCCCTTACCGGTTACTTTCAGACGTAACCTACGCTCCCTTTCCCACTCCCTTCTTTCCTCTGTAGTATCCTCCTCTCTTCCCTCACCTACCCATTTCTCATCTCTGGATGTGAATGCAGCTACTGACACTTTATGCGCTACCTTCACCTCTTGTCTAGATGACATTTGTCCTCTCTCCTCCAGGCCAGCACGGGCTGCCCCTTCTAACCCCTGGTTATCCGATGTTCTTCGTGAGCATCGGACCAAACTCAGAGCGGCAGAGAGAAAATGGCGCAAATCAAACGATCCGTCAGACCTGAGTAGGTATCAGTCTTTGCTTTCATCTTTTTCTACTGAAGTCCACACTGCCAAATCCTCACATTTCCACAACAAGATCAACAGCGCTCCAGACATGCGTAATCTCTTCAGAACATTTAATTCTCTCCTCTGTCCCCCTCCTCCACCGCCCACCACTTCTATAACAGCTGACGACTTTGCCACTTTTTTCACAGACAAAACTAGAACAATCAGTAACCAGTTCTCACCTCCACACACACAGGACCTCCAACCAACCACATCCACTGCTCAAACTCCCATTTTCTCCTTCCGTCCCCTCACCGAGCCGGAAGTATCCAAACTTCTCCTCTCCAGCCATCCTACAACATGTCCTCTTGACCCAATCCCCTCTCACCTTCTCCAAGCAATCTCTCCCACACTCTTACCGGCACTCACACACATTATCAACACATCTCTCCTCACAGGCATCTTCCCCACAGCGTTCAAGCAGGCTCGGGTAACACCACTGCTCAAAAAACCTACATTAAACACTTCTCTTTTAGGAAACTACAGACCTGTCTCTCTCCTTCCATTCGTAGCGAAAACACTCGAACGAGTTGTCTTCAATCAGCTCTCATTGTTTCATTCACAGTACAACAAACTGGATGCTAAACAGTCAGGTTTCAGGAGTGGCCATTCAACAGAGACTGCGCTACTCTCAGTCACTGAAGCCCTGCGAATCGCAAAGGCCGATTCCAAATCATCAGTCCTCATTCTGCTGGATCTTTCTGCTGCTTTTGACACTGTCAATCATCAGATCCTCCTGTCCACCCTCTCATCGCTGGACATCACTGGGATTCCACTTCGCTGGTTTGAATCCTATCTCACCGGCAGGTCTTTCAGGGTGGCCTGGGGAGGGGAGGTATCCAAAACACATCAACTGGTCACTGGCGTTCCTCAGGGTTCGGTTCTTGGACCCCTCCTCTTCTCCACATACACTACATCACTGGGTCCCATCATACAGGCACATGGCTTCTCCTATCATTGCTACGCCGATGACACGCAGCTCTATCTCTCTTTTCAACCTGATGATCCAACGGTAGCTGCACGGATCTCAGGCTGCCTGGCGGACATCTCGGCATGGATGAAAGAACATCACCTACAGCTCAACATGGCAAAGACTGAGCTTCTTGTCTTCCCTGCCACTCCGACACTACAGCATGACTTCACGATTCAGTTAGGCTCATCAATAATTACCCCATCAACTTCGGTCAGAAGTCTTGGTGTAATCTTTGATGACCAGCTGACCTTCAAAGAGCACATTGCAAAGACTGCTCGATCTTGCAGGTTTGCGCTACACAACATCAGAAAGATTAGGCCCTTTCTGACAGAGCATGCTGCACAACTTCTTGTCCAGGCCCTTGTCGTTTCTAGGCTGGACTAATGCAATGCTCAATGAAACCTCTACAAATGATTCAGAATGCAGCGGCACGACTGGTCTTCAACGAGCCCAAAAGAGCCCATGTTACACCTCTCTTCATCTCCTTGCACTGGCTACCAGTTGCAGCTCGCATCAAGTTCAAGACACTGATGCTTGCATACAGAACGACCACAGGCTCAGCACCCTCCTACTTCCACTCACTATTACGAATCTACATCCCCTCCAGAAGTCTGAGATCTGCTAGTGAGCACGCCTTGTGGTACCATCACAGAGAGGCTCAAAATCACTCTCCAGAACATTCTCATTCACCATTCCTGGCTGGTGGAATAATCTTCCCACCCCTATCCGGAATGCTGGATCCCTGTCAATCTTCAAGCAACAACTGAAAACTCACCTCTTTCGGCACTACTTGACCTCATCCTAAAAAAAAAAAAAAAAAAATCTGATTCTTTCCCTTTATCTTTCTCTCCTTCCCTTGCTAGCTTGTACTTATTTGAACAATGACTGAGACTTGGTGTTACGAGCACTTCCTCTGTCTGATTGCCTCTTCAAGATGAATCGCTTTATGTATTCCCCAATTGTAAGTCGCTTTGGATAAAAGTGTCTGCCAAATGACTAAATGTAAATGTCTATGTTTTCAATTTGTATCTTATTTTTATTTTCCTGTCATATAAACTTAGTTTAAGATTTTTAATGTTTTTTTTAAAGACGTCTCATCTGCTCATCAAGGCTGCATTTATGTGTTTAAAAATACAGTAAAAACAGCAATATTGTGAAATATTATTACAGTTTGAGATAACATTTTTCTATTATAAAATACTTTCAAATGTAATTTATTCCTATGATCAAAGCTGCATTTTCAGCATCATTACTGCAGTCTTCAGTGTCACATGATCCTTCAGAAATCATTCTAATATGCTGATTTATTATGTTTTAATTATTCTGTATATTTATAATGCCCCCCCTCCCATTTTTAAATATAAGCTAGATAAAATCGTTAAAAAAATCTATGATTGCAGTAAGACAAAACTGCATAAAACATTACGACTTTCAAAGAATATATCTTAAATATGATATTTTATCACTTGTTTTAAGTATAAACTAGTTAAAAAGTTCAAAATCTTTGATTGCATGAAGAAAACACTGCATAAACGGTAATATATCTTTAATAGGATATTGTTTTCAAAGTAGGCAAAAACACTTAAATTCAAGATATAATAAAAAAGATGTAATGGACACACGAAACAATACTATAGTAATTTATAGTAAATACTATAGTGTTTTTAAACCATACTATAGTAAAGTACTTGAATTAATTTGTTGTGGTAATTCTATAGCTGCTGTGGTAATATTCAACTATATTAATATAAACACATTACTTTACCCAATACTGTACTAAGTTTTCTACAACTATAGTGTATATTATACTACAATACACTACAGTTCACTGTAGTAAAAACTAAAGTATATTACAGTATTTATTACAGTTTATCAGTTCACTATAGTTAATACTACAGTGTGCTGTAGCATTCATTAACAAAGTGTTGTAAATATTATAATATATACAGTATAATACACTTTACTATAGTATGGTTCAAAAACACTATAGCATTTACTATAAATTACTATAGTATTTCTCATGTGGGATATATCTTAGTGTTGTTGGCTTGTTTTAAATGTTTTTAGATATTTTAATTGGAAAACAAGTAAAGAAAAAAAGACCAGTTAAAAAAGTTATTTTTTGCTTTTGCCAAAACAAGAAGTGATTAAGAAACTGGAGCACAAATGTGAAAAGAAAAGCCATGAAAATATCTGGAATATGGATTAGCAGACGTCAGGCCACTATAAAGTTTTAAATATAGACTTTGTGGGTGTGATTCAGCTAATAATGTTCACAGCCAAAAACTGCTGCAATTAAACCTGCATCAAATGAACTCCCCCAAACCTCAAAATGAATCAGATGTGCTAAAATAACATCTAACAGAAGTGAAGTCAGTCTGAAACATGAGGTCATCTGTGTGTTTATTACAGTAATCCTGGGACAGGAAGGGTGTCATGGAGCAAATCTACTCAAAGTTTGTCGTGGATTTCGTTCATCTGGGCCAGACGGCATGAAGACCAGACAGAGATGTGTTTGCCAGATCAGGTCTGTTTCACGATTAACTCTGGAAATGTGTGCGTGTTTATGAATGTGTGTGTGCAGGTGTTTGACAGACGTGTGTGTTTGTGTGGAATATGAAATCCATTATGAACAGGATGTTCCTGTCCAGGTTAAACATTTTCAACTGTGTTTTATGAAGAAGTTGTGAGCGCAGGCCATTTCTAGGAGTTTCTAGAGGTTTAAAGGATGTTGCTAGGCAGATGCTAGGATAGTCTGGGTGGTTGCTAGGTGTTTTCATTACGTTTGGCATCCTTCATTACGTTTGGCATGACATGCTTGTCTCTATTATATTTTTTCTTAGCATTTTGTCTTATCATTAGTGTTTTTTTATATCAAATGAATGAATCGGTCTGACATGAGCGTAAAACCCATTATGAAATAATTAATACAACTTTAAATGTATTTTATGTATAAAAATATTATATTATGATTTAATATATTTATATTATTAGATTATTATGAATAAAAATATTATATTTTCATGATGTTTTTGTAATGAATTTATATTGTGGGAGATTCTTATTTTAATAATATTTTTTTATTTTACATTTGTTTATTTATTTATTTATTTATTACTCTTCTCAAACTTAGTCATCATGGGGAGTTTTCATTTAAAAACTTTCACCAGCAAAGATGTGTGATTTGCAACTAATAGCAACACTGCTGGAGATTTATGTAATTGCACTTTGTGACAACTAGCCCCTGTCTCATTATGTCCCTGTTTATTCACAAAATAGGTTTAATTCCACTTTTATTCCACAAATGATTGATTGTTTCTACCTGCATTGGCTGGTGTTTCATCTCACGGCCTCATGAGGGCATCATATCAGTTTTGATTTGTGTCCTGATGACATTCAGTTGGACATTTACTCATTTAGCAGAGGCTTTTATGCAAAACTTTCATTCGCTCCTTGATTATATATTTTCAGAAGGACATACTTTAAACGAGGAAGATGTACGCCCAAAACATCAGGTGAAGCATTTCTAAATGAAGTTTTAATCTTTAAAACATCACGTTTACGTAAGTACAAATCAATGTTTGGAGTCATTCTTCATAATTCACCCCATATTTAACTCGGCATTTTACATTCTACTGTTTCTACAACATTTTGATTTAGGATGACCCTTTTTCTGCGAGATGCACCTGTGAACTGAACATGCAGATGTATCCAGCACGTTAAAGAGGATCAGAGCTGATTTCAGTGTGACAGTCAGACACTGCATGTGTTATATAATCACCAGAGAGAGAGAGAGAGAGAGGAGAGAGAGAGAGAGAGAGAGAGAGGGAGAGATGAGGGAGAGAGAGAGAGATGAGGGAGAGAGAGAGAGAGAGAGAGAGAGAGAGAGAGGAGAGAGAGAGAGAGGGAGAGATGAGAGAGAGATGAGGGAGAGAGGAGAGAGAGATGAGGGAGAGAGAGAGAGAGACAGAGAGGGAGAGATGGAGGGAGGAGTCGTGTTTCCAGCGTGTGTGTTTGTGTTTGTGTTTGACTCACACACTCAACAGCAGCAGCAGCAGATGTGTGTCATTTACTCTCTCTGTCTTTCTCTTCATCAGTTCAGCAGCAGAAGATCATTCCAGGATCATTTGGAGCTCAAAAAGAGCAGATCTTCATGACCAAAGTTCAGGTAAGAAGACTGACATGAGAGTTTGAATGAAGATGCTGGATAAAAAGGGTCAGGAACTAGTTGAGTCTATGGCTGAGAGCAGGGTTCCCAGAGAAAATTTAAAGAAAATCATGGAAATTAATTTACAAAAATATTTTTATAATGAATATATTTATTTGCACAATTCTTTTATAAATAAAAAAATTGTATTATAATCTAATTGTATATTGAGGTTATATTATGAATAAAAAGCTAATGTTTTTATTATCTTATTTATAATGAATATATTTTTTATAATTTTTTTTTCAAGTCTCATTTTAATAGTATGTTTTTTTTCGTGAGTAAAAAGATTATAGTATGATCTAATTTAAATATATTATGAGATTACAGTATATTATGGACAAAAAATTGTTTTTAATATATGTTTTTATTTACTGCTCAATGAGATTATATTATATTATATATAGACTAAAAAGATTATATTTTATAATGAATATATTTTTCTAATTATGCTAGAAATGCATATTTTTTTATTTACTGCACAATATCACCAATTAAATCCTTATTATTGACAAGTTATACACAATATTATTAGAAAGATGACCAAAACTTCAATATTTGACTTTATTTTGTTACATGTAATGCAAAATAATATTCTTGTCTTGTTTAGTGAAAAATATTTAACCAACATTTGTCTTGTTTTAACCATACAACTAATTTTATTATATTAATGTTTAAAACAAAAACTATTTATTAATGGTGTAAAAATAATAATTATAACCTGAATTCAAGCCTTTTTGCTTTTGCATGAATGAATCATGTTTTGAAGACATTTTACTAGTAAGACGAAAAATACTGATTACATTTTTTTGTTGTTGTTGTTGCAAGTATTAAAATGTGAAAACAAACAACTTGGAATGTGTGTGAATCCTTTCTCTTTCCTCCAATGCTCTAGTCTCAATCACAACCATATAAGTGAGTTAAATAGTGACGGTTGTGCATTCGGTGGTCCTCATGTTGTCTTTATATGAAGATATTAATATAATTCACTTCCTTTCTTGAGCAGAGGGTGCGGATGGATTCTCATTGTGTTTGAATCCCTGAAGATTCGGTTCGAGTCGGAGTGTGCGTGTGTTTGAGAGCAAAAGAAGGAAACACATGGGGGCAAAGCAGGAATTGAGCTGAAACAATAGCAAACAATGAAAAGCAACTGACTGAAACACAAACCACAGGATGAGAGAATCACACAAGAGTCAGAGTCACTATTAAATGTGTCATTTTTGCATTTCCATGTGATAATATCACACTTTTTAGTGACTGTTAGTCAGGTTAGACTTATAAAGCAGTGAGAAACATTCACTGTGTGTTTCTCTTCATCTACTATATAGGGTGCATGAGGCTGAAGAAGATTATATGTAGCAGATCTTTCTTCTGCAAATCCTCCGACTCATTAAATGGAGTTACACAATCTTGGCCGTCCGCACGAATGCAACGTCACCCACTTATGAGAGAGAGAGTGGCGCGATGGAAAATGGGTCATGTTCTCTGTTTGATCGCTGATGTTAGAACATGTGGGATGTGGCAGCTGTCAAACTCTGCATCCCGTTATAAACCTCAGACGAATTCATTAAACAGAAACCTGCAAGAGCTGTTAACCTGAGTGCTCATCATGGGAAAACAGAATCATTCTCTGGGATTAAAAGTGAAAAGTGTCTCACTATAAATAGATTATGTGTGTTATTGGTGTTGCTGGTTTAGTCTGTGTAACCAGTGATTTCTCGCTGGGTTTGTTTGTAGATGTCGTGGCACTCCATGTACAGAAGCTCCAAGTTCCGGCATGTTTATGGAAAAGCGGGAAGCAGGGAACAGTGTTACGAGGGAATTCCCATCACTCACAGCGTCCATGACAACCACTTCTGTGCTGTTAACCCCAAATTCCTCGCCGTGGTCACCGAGAGCGCGGGAGGAGGAGCGTTCCTCGTTATCCCGCTTCATAAGGTAGAGTTAACTGATCAAACACCTAACCTTCCTCTGCTTACCAAAACAGCTGAAGCAGAATCCTACTGTGTACACTCAAACTAACTATTTTAACCAATTATTCAACTAAGCATAACCATACATACTAAAATAAACTAGATTAACTATCTTAACAACTATGCAACTAAAAGCATAATAACTATACTGTTCATACTAAAACTAACTACTTTAACCATACAATCAGTTAAAGTGTAGTATTGTGCATATTAAAACTAGTTACACCAACTATTTATCTGAAACATAACCATACTGTGCATACTAAAACAATTTCAACCATCCAATCAATTAAAAACATATTCATACTGTTCATACTAAAATAAACTAGTGTAAATCAAATCAAATCACTTTTATTGTCACATCATCACAGCACATGTGCCTTGATGAGTGAAATGATTGAGAGCGTGCTCCATACAGTGCAGAACAATTAACATATAGACAGTACCATTACATACTTACAGACTTATACAGATGACAATGTGCAATATACACATACATTTACATTTACATTTAATCATTTAGCAGACGCTTTTATCCAAAGCGACGTACAAATGAGGAGAACAATAGAAGCAATCAGACCATCGAGAGAGCAACAGTATACAAGTGCCATGACAAGTCTCAGTTAGTCTAGCACAGTACACGTAGCTAGGATTTTTTTTTTTTTTTTATTAAATAGAATAGGTAAGTGTTAGTATTAGTATTAGTTAGTCAGGTGCTGGCGAAAAATATGAATATCGTAATGTTGAATATCGTAAAGTGGGAGTGTGCTGTAGGGTGTATTAGTTCTGACTGTTCATTAGCCTGATAGCCTGAGGGAAAAAGCTATCCCTCAGTCAGCTAGTGCGGGATCGGATGCTGCAGAGACGTCTTCCTGAGGGCAGCAGAGAGAACAGTCTGTGGGACGGGTGGCTGGAGTCATTGGTGATCCTCCGGGCTTTCCTTATACACCGCCTGGTGTAGATATCCTGGAGGGAGGGAAGCTCACCTCCAACAATGTGGCGGGCAGTTCGCACAACCCTTTGCAGAGCTTTGTGGTTGCCAGCGGTGCTGTTTCCAAACCAGTCGGTGGTGCAGCTAGTCAGGATGCTCTCCACAGTGCAGGTGTAGAATGATCTGAGGATGCTGGGGCTCATTCCAAACTTCCTCAGCCGTCTCAGGAAGAAGAGGCGTTGATGTGACTTCTTCAGCACTGCATCTGTGTGAGCGGTGATGTGAACGATGAGGAACTTAAAGCTGTTTACCCGCTTCCCACAGGTGTCTTGTCGATGGTGATGGGTGTGTGTTCTCTGCTCTGTCTCCTGAAATCCACCACCAGCTCCTTGGTCTTGTCGATGTTGAGTGAGAGGTGGTTCTCCTGACACCATTTAGTCAGGGTACTCACCTCCGCTCTGTAGGCTGTCTCATCGTTGTCAGTGATCAGGCCTATCACCGTTGTGTCGTCAGTGAATTTGACGATGACGTTGGAGCTGTGTGTAGCTGCACAGTCATGTGTATACAGGGAGTACAGGAGTGGGCTGAGGACGCAGCCCTGAGGAGCACCAGTGTTGAGGGTCAACGGAGATGAAGTGTTGTTGCCCATTCTGACCACCTGACTTCTGCCTGTCAGAAAGCCCAGGATCCAGCTGCACAGAGATCTGTTTAGTCCTAGAGTCTGAAGCTTCGCAACCAGTGTGGCAGGCACTATGGTATTGAATGCAGAGCTATAGTCCACAAACAGCATCCTCACATAGACGTTCTTGTTTTCCAGGTGGGAGAGAGCAGTATGCAGGGTGAAGGCAATAGCATCATCTGTGGAACGGTTGCTGTGATATGCAAATTGCAGCGGATCCAGTGAGGCAGGCAGCACAGAGCAGATGTAGTCTCTGATGAGTTTCTCAAAACACTTGCTGAAGATGGGTGTCAGAGCAACGGGCCTCCAGTCATTCAAGCATGTGATTTTATTTTTCTTTGGTATGGGCACAATGGTGGATTTTTTTGAAGCATAAGGGAACCACAGACAGAGAGAGGGAGAGGTTGAAAATGTCTGTGAAAACCCCGGCTAGCTGGAATGCACATGCTCGGAGCACACGGCCTGGGATGCCATCAGGACCCACAGCCTTGTGGATATTCACCTGTCTGAAGGATCGGGTTACATCCGCGACAGAAATGGAGATTGCACTCACCTCCTCTGCAACCGCTGCGGGAGCGCTCTCTGTGTGGGCGGTGTTGTGAGCCTCGAAACGAGCATAAAAATGATTAAGCTCGTCCGGTCGTCCAATGTTCACTGTAGCTGGTTTATTCCCTTTAAAATCTGTGATGTTATTGATGCCCTGCCACATGCTTCTTGCGTTGTTGGTGTTGAATTGTTCTTCAACTTTGTTTTTATATTGTCGTTTGGCGGCTTTGATGGATTTCCTGAGATCGTAACTGGCTTGTTTTCGATCGTCAAAGTTCCCGGATTTAAAGGCAGATGTCCGCGCTGACAAGGCTGCTCGAACATCGCTGTTAATCCACGGTTTTTGGTTGGGGTAGATGCGGATTGTTTTTGTCGGAACCACGTCCTCTACGCACTTCCTGATGAAACAAGTTACAGAATCTGAGTACGCCTCTATGTCGTCATCAGACGCTGCCCGGAACATGTCCCAGTCCACGTGATCAAAACAGTCCTGTAGTATAGCGTCCGATTGGTCCGACCAGCATTGAATTGTCCTGAGGGCGGGTGCTTCTCGTTTCAGTTTCTGCCTATAAGCAGGCAGGAGCAGAACGGAAGAATGATCCGATTTGCCAAAAGGTGGGCGGGGGAGCGATTTGTAGGCATCCCGGAAAGGAGAGTAGCAGTGGTCCAGTACACGATCACCACGCGTGTTGATGGTGATGTGTTGAAAGTATTTTGGAGCTATTGTTCTGAAGTTGGCTTTGATAAAGTCCCCCGTAACAATAAACGCTGCATCTGGGTACGCGGTTTCCTGCTCGCTTATATTCCCATACAGTTCTTTGAGTGCCAGGGGTCCGTTCTTCGTACGTCGCTAACTCAGTTAGCTGGATTTGATTGTTGCCGATTTCACTTGATCTTGGATCATTTGGTTCTTCGAAGCTCATCCTGGACTTGCTGTCATAGCAACAGGTCCGTAAGCTTAAACCTGCTCGGGAGCAGGCTTATTTCATGTAAACAGGATTAGATTGCATCTTTTTAAGCAGAACTGATACATAAAGTCTGTCACAGCCACCGCTACTTTATTATAAGAGTACCCTGCTGGTCCAGGGACAATCATTTAAAATAAAAATAATTTAAAAATGAATTTGAAAATAAGATAACAATGTTGTGTAGTCTATAACACTATAGACACAGCCAGTTTTACTCATTGAAAGGTTTCTTAGTGATGAAATAATTACGTTATAATTGTATTGGAGTTTTAGATGCATGCTATACAGTTAATCTGAGCCCTGCATTAATTTGAGTGATTGCTTGATGGAGCGCAGGAGATGCAGATAACATGATCTATAAGAAACTGTAATTAATGCTGTCACGTAACAAATCTGTTTCAAAGATAAAATTAAATTAATTGCTAATTACAACACTGAAGTAAAAATGTAAAGCCTACACAAATGCTAGAAATCGTGAATATAAAAACATTTTTAATGCTATTATTCTTACTAAAATTGTTATTTTCCTGCATGCTTCGGTCAGTTGCGTTTTATATTCGCTATAAAACCTAGGTTTTGGTTTGGGGGTAGGTTAAGGGGTCTAAAATCTAAATTGCTTATTAATAAAATGATAAAAATTCATATTCGCTGTAAAATGGGTAGGTTTAGGTTTGGGGGTAGGTTAAGGGGTCTAAAAGTCTAAATCGCTTATTGATAAAATGATAAAAATGCATTGATACGAATATCATAATGATATAAAAGATACGTAAATATTTTTACGTTTTTTAGCTAAAAATACGTATCGATTTGTACGTTTTAAACGTTGAAATACGTCTAAATTGTACGTTTTAGCATCAATAAATATGTACATAAATGTACGTTTTGTGCTTGTAAATGTTACGTATTAATACCTACGTATGAAACATGAGACCAGGCTGAACATATAGACAGTACCATTACACACTTACAGACTTATACAGATGACAATGTGCAATATACACATACATATACTCAGTACACACAGTGTACTGTTAGACATACTTACAGTTATCAATACACATTATACACCGTATGTACACATTCTACATTATGTACACCTATATACACACACAATAATATGCAAAGGTGCAGTAGATTATACATAAGATGGATACGCAAATGTCATGGATGTGCATTGGATGGTATCCAGTGGTAGCAGATAGATTGTTGTATTTGTGCAGTGTGTACGTGTAGTCCAGTTTGAATTGTGTTGGAGTTAAAGTGCAGTGTGTGGCATATCGTAAAGTGGGAGTGTGCTGTAGGGTGTATTAGTTCTGACTGTTCATTAGCCTGATAGCCTGAGGGAAAAAGCTATCCCTCAGTCGGCTAGTGCGGGATCGGATGCTGCAGAGACGTCTTCCTGAGGGCAGCAGAGAGAACAGTCTGTGGGACGGGTGGCTGGAGTCATTGATGATCCTCCGGGCTTTCCTTATACACCACCTGGTGTAGATATCCTGGAGGGAGGGAAGCTCACCTCCAACAATGTGGCGGGCAGTTCGCACAACCCTTTGCAGAGCTTTGCGGTTGCCAGCGGTGCTGTTTCCAAACCAGTCGGTGGTGCAGCCAGTCAGGATGCTCTCCACAGTGCAGGTGTAGAATGATCTGAGGATGCTGGGGCTCATTCCAAACTTCCTCAGCCGTCTCAGGAAGAAGAGGCGTTGATGTGACTTCTTCAGCACTGCATCTGTGTGAGCGGACCATGTGAGATCCTCGGTGATGTGAACGACGAGGAACTTAAAGCTGTTTACCCGCTCCCCACAGGTGACTTGTCGATGTGATGGGTGTGTGTTCTCTGCTCTGTCTCCTGAAATCCACCACCAGCTCCTTGGTCTTGTCGATGTTGAGGGAGAGGTGGTTCTCCTGACACCATTTAGTCAGGGTACTCACCTCCGCTCTGTAGGCCGTCTCATCGTTGTCAGTGATCAGGCCTATCACCGTTGTCTCGTCAGCGAATTTGACGATGACGTTGGAGCTGTGTGTAGCTGCACAGTCATGTGTGTACAGGGAGTACAGGAGTGGGCTGAGCAGTGTTGAGGGTCAACGGAGATGAAGTGTTGTTGCCCATTCTGACCACCTGACTTCTGCCTGTCAGAAAGTCCAGGATCCAGCTGCACAGAGATCTGTTTAGTCCTAGAGTCTGGAGCTTCGCAACCAGTGTGGCAGGCACTATGGTATTGAATGCGGAGCTATAGTCCACAAACAGCATCCTCACATAGACGTTCTTGTTTTCCAGGTGGGAGAGAGCAGTATGCAGGGTGAAGGCAATAGCATCATCTGTGGAACGGTTGCTGTGATATGCAAATTGCAGCGGATCCAGTGAGGCAGGCAGCAGTGAGCAGATGTAGTCTCTGATGAGTTTCTCAAAACACTTGCTGAAGATGGGTGTCAGAGCAACGGGCCTCCAGTCATTCAAGCATGTGATTTTATTTTTCTTTGGTATGGGCACAATGGTGGATTTTTTTGAAGCATAAGGGAACCACAGACAGAGAGAGGGAGAGGTTGAAAATGTCTGTGAAAACCCCGGCTAGCTGGAATGCACATGCTCGGAGCACACGGCCTAGGATGCCATCAGGACCCACAGCCTTGTGGATATTCACCTGTCTGAAGGATCGGGTTACATCCGCGACAGAAATGGAGATTGCACTCACCTCCTCTGCAACCACTGCGGGAGCGCTCTCTGTGTGGGCGGTGTTGTGAGCCTCGAAACGAGCATAAAAATGATTAAGCTCGTCCGGTCGTCCAATGTTCACTGTAGCTGGTTTATTCCCTTTAAAATCTGTGATGTTATTGATGCCCTGCCACATGCTTCTTGCGTTGTTGGTGTTGAATTGTTCTTCAACTTTGTTTTTATATTGTCGTTTGGCGGCTTTGATGGATTTCCTGAGATCGTAACTGGCTTGTTTTCGATCGTCAAAGTTCCCGGATTTAAAGGCAGATGTCCGCGCTGAAAGGCTGCTCGAACATCGCTGTTAATCCACGGTTTTTGGTGGGGTAGATCATTGTTTTTCGAACAACTAATCTAGTATTAACCATGACGAATGAAGTTAAAGAATGCTAGTACTCTGTGCATATTAAAACTAGTTACACCAACTATTTATCTGAGTCCACGTGATCAAAACAGTCCTGTAGTATAGCGTCCGATTGGTCCGACCATCATTGAATTGTCCTGAGGGCGGGCGCTTCTCGTTTCGATTTGCCGAAAGGTGGGCGGGGGAGCGATTTGTAGGCGTCCCGGAAAGGAGAGTAGCAGTGGTCCAGTACACGATCACCACGCGTGTTGATGGTGATGTGTTGAAAGTATTTTGGAGCTATTGTTCTGAAGTTGGCTTTGATAAAGTCCCCCGTAACAATAAACGCTGCATCTGGGTACGCGGTTTCCTGCTCGCTTATATTCCCATACAGTTCTTTGAGTGCCTGGTCTGTGTTGGCTTGAGGGGGAATGTAAACAGCTGTGATTATGATCGCTGTAAATTCCCTCGGTAGCCAGAATGGTCGACACAGAATCATATGAAATTCCAGATCAGGGGAGCAGAAGGATTTAATAGAGTGCAGATTCCTTTCATCACACCACGAGTTGTTGATAAAGAAACAAACGCCCCCACCTCTGCTTTTCCCTGTGAGCTCTTTCGTTCAGTCCGAGCGGTGCACGGAGAACCCCGTAAGCTCGATGGCTGAGTCTGGAACCACTGCAGACATGCATGTCTTTGTGAGGCAAATAATGCAGCAGTCCCTTGTTTCTCGTTGGTATGAGATGCGCGCCCGCAGTTCACAGAGTTTGTTGTCCAGTGACTGAATGTTAGCCAGCAAAATGATTGGGAGTGGAGGTCGGAGGGGACGGCGTCTGAGTCTGACAAGGACTCCGACTCTCTTTCCTTTTTTCCGGCGGCGTTTCCTCGGTCTTGACCGTGCGGCCCAGACAAAGGGCTCTGATGCGGTGTCCGTAAACAAAGCGCCGGCGTTCAAGAACTCAAAGTCCGGTTTGCGTTGCGCGACGAAGGAACCAATGTTTAAAAGCATGTTATACTAACAACATCCAGCACGTAAAACAACAAAATAACAAATAAAACATGAAAAACTGCAGTTTTCTCAGCGCTCGCAATACGGCTGCCATGCTCGGCGCCATCTTTGATTAGTGTAACTAACCAATCAAAATGAAATCATACTGTGAATAGTAAAACAAACTAGTTTAGCCAACTTTTCAACTAAAGCATAACCATACTGTGCATATTAAAACTAGTTTAACCAATCAATTACAGCAAAGTCATAAGGTGCATACTAAAACAAACTAGTTAAACCAGTCAAAGTGAAATCATACAGTTAAAGTTAAATCATACTGTGCATTTGCAAACAAACAAGTTTAACCAACTATTCAAATTAAACTTAACTGTACTGTGCATATTAAAGTTGTTCAACCATTCAATCAATTAAAATGTATTCATACTGTTCATACTAAAAGAAGCTAGTGTAACCAATCAAAGTGAAATCATACTGTGAATAGCATAACAAACTAGTTTAGCCAACGTTTCAACTGAAGCATAACCATTATGTGCATACTAAAATAAACTAGTTTAACCAACTATTCATCTGAAACGAAAAACAATCGGTGCATACCAAAATTAGTTTCACCATCCCATTAATAAAACATTGTCATACTGTACATTTGAAAACAAACTAGTGAAACCAACTTTCCAAATGATGCATAACTGACTGTGCATTCTGAAACAAACTAGTTTAACCAACTGTATTGTGCATACTAAAACATTTTAAACAACCAAAGCATTGTCATACTGTGCATATGAAAACAAACTAGTTTAAACATTCAGTTAATGCTTCATCATACTGTCCATGAAAACAAACTAGTTTAACCAACTATCCAGCTGTATTGTGATACTAAAATATTTAAAACAACCAAAGCATTGTCATACTGTGCATATGAAAACCAACTAGTTTAACTGACTTTTTATTTAACTGAAATATAACTGTACATTGCATACTAAAATAAATTATTTTAATCAACCAAAGCATAGTCATACTGTGGATGTGAAAACAAACTAGTTAAACAACTTTCCTAATGTACCATAACTGTACTAAAACTACTTTAACCAACCAAAGCATAGTCATACAGTGCATACTAAACAAACTAGTTTAATCAACTCACCAGTTGGAGCATAACTGTACCATGCATACTAAAACTAGTTTAACAAACCAAACCATAGTCATACTGTGCATACTAAAACAAAATAGTTTAACCATTCAGTTAATGCTTAATCATACTGTCCATGAAAACAAACTAGTTTAACCAACTATCCAACTGAAGCATGACCATAGTGTTCATACTAAAACAAACGAGTTTAACCAACTTTTCAACTAAAGCTTCAACATACTGTGCAAAACTGAAACTAGTTTAACCAACCAATCAAGGCAATGTCATACTGTGCATACTGACACAAACTAGTTTAACCAACTATTCAACTGACACATAATCATACTGTGCACATTAAAACAAACTAGTTTAATCATCCTATCAGTTAAAATGTAGTTGTAGTCGGCATACTAAAACTAATTTAACCAACCAAGTGAAGTGTAATCATACTGTTCACAGTAAAAAAAAAAACTTGACTAAAACAAACTAGCTTAACCAACTATACACCTGAAGCATACCTGTGCATAGCAAAAGACTAGTTTTTGCTAGTCTTAAACCAAGTGAAACATAATCATACTGTGCCTACTTAAACTAATCATCCAACCAATTATAACCATTCTGTAAATACTAAAATGTAGTAATTTGACCAACCAATTGAAGCATAACTATTTTCTACGTACTAAATATAGTTTAACCATCAGATGATTTAAAGGATAACCATAGTGTGCATACTAAAACAAACTAGTTTAACAAACTAATCATTTAAAGCTTAGTCATACTGTCCATAAAACAAAGTAATTTAACCCGATAAGTGAAGCCAAATCTTACTGTGCATACTTAAACTAGTATGACCTACCAACCTAATGCAGCATAACCATACTGTAAATGCTAAAATTAAGTAATTTAACCAACCAACTGGAGCATAATCATTTTGCACCTACTAGTACAAACTGGTTTAACTATCCGATTAACAATAGAATGACCACTCTATATATATTGAAACAAACTTGTTTAATCAACCAGTGGGAGCATAACCATTCATTATGCAAAAGTACTAGTTTATCCATCCATCCATCCATCCATCCATCCAATGAAAGCATATCTGTACTATGCACAGTAAAACCAACTGGTGTAAGGTTTTAGTCTTAGTACTATCACAGTAAAGTTTTTAACCAGTGATCATGTGCAAATGCCATCAGAGACAGTAGTTGATGGTGATGTGTTGAAAGTATTTTGGAGCTATTGTTCTGAAGTTGGCTTTGATAAAGTCCCCCGTAACAATAAACGCTGCATCTGGGTACGCGGTTTCCTGCTCGCTTATATTCCCATACAGTTCTTTGAGTGCCAGGGGTCCGTTCTTCGTACGTCGCTAACTCAGTTAGCTGGATTTGATTGTTGCCGATTTCACTTGATCTTGGATCATTTGGTTCTTCGAAGCTCATCCTGGACTTGCTGTCATAGCAACAGGTCCGTAAGCTTAAACCTGCTCGGGAGCAGGCTTATTTCATGTAAACAGGATTAGATTGCATCTTTTTAAGCAGAACTGATACATAAAGTCTGTCACAGCCACCGCTACTTTATTATAAGAGTACCCTGCTGGTCCAGGGACAATCATTTAAAATAAAAATAATTTAAAAATGAATTTGAAAATAAGATAACAATGTTGTGTAGTCTATAACACTATAGACACAGCCAGTTTTACTCATTGAAAGGTTTCTTAGTGATGAAATAATTACGTTATAATTGTATTGGAGTTTTAGATGCATGCTATACAGTTAATCTGAGCCCTGCATTAATTTGAGTGATTGCTTGATGGAGCGCAGGAGATGCAGATAACATGATCTATAAGAAACTGTAATTAATGCTGTCACGTAACAAATCTGTTTCAAAGATAAAATTAAATTAATTGCTAATTACAACACTGAAGTAAAAATGTAAAGCCTACACAAATGCTAGAAATCGTGAATATAAATAATTGGGAACCATGTAAAAAAAATATTTATATTTCATTTATCTATTATAACATTTATGTAGTTTTATTCGCTTGGCTGTTTCCTTATAAAAGTCCAGAAATTTGTCAACTTTTCCGTCAGGTGTCTTTTTTAATGATATGATGTCATTACGTTGCTGTCTTGCCGTCAGCCAATCGCTGCATTGCTGATCGTGGTTTCGAGTATCGATACATCTGCCCTTTTCGGGGAACACGAGAACGTGCAGTAATCTTAGACAACTTAATCCGGATATTTTAATCTAATACGTAAATTCGTTTAAAGAACCAAATTAGCCAGAGATCAGTTATCACGATTAGAAGATCTGGCATCTTTCACATCATCTCAGATGTATTAAGCGAGGTACGAAGAACGGACCCCTGGTCTGTGTTGGCTTGAGGGGGAATGTAAACAGCTGTGATTATGATCGCTGTAAATTCCCTCGGTAGCCAGAATGGTCGACACAGAATCATATGAAATTCCAGATCAGGGGAGCAGAAGGATTTAATAGAGTGCAGATTCCTTTCATCACACCACGAGTTGTTGATAAAGAAACAAACGCCCCCACCTCTGCTTTTCCCTGTGAGCTCTTTCGTTCAGTCCGAGCGGTGCACGGAGAACCCCGTAAGCTCGATGGCTGAGTCTGGAACCACTGCAGACATGCATGTCTTTGTGAGGCAAATAATGCAGCAGTCCCTTGTTTCTCGTTGGTATGAGATGCGCGCCCGCAGTTCGCAGAGTTTGTTGTCCAGTGACTGAATGTTAGCCAGCAAAATGGTTGGGAGCGGAGGTCGGAGGGGACGGCGTCTGAGTCTGACAAGGACTCCGGCTCTCTTTCCCCTTTTCCGGCGGCGTTTCCTCGGTCTTGACCGTGCGGCCCAGACAAAGGGCTCTGATGCGGTGTCCGTAAACAAAGCGCCGGCGTTCAAGAACTCAAAGTCCGGTTTGCGTTGCGCAACGAATGAACCAATGTTTAAAAGCGTGTGTCTATCGTAGAAGGTTATACTAACAACATCCAGCACGTAAAACAACAAAATAACAAATAAAACATACGAAAAACTGCAACAAATAAAACAGTTTTCTCGGAGCTCGCAACACGGCTGCCATTCTCGGTGCCATCTTTGATTAGTGTAACCAATCAAATTGAAATCATACTGTGAATAGTAAAACAAACTAGTTTAGCCAACTTTTCAACTGAAGCATAACCATACTGTTCATATTAAAACTAGTTTAACCAATCAATTACAGCAAAGTCATAAGGTGCATACTAAAACAAACTAGTTAAACCAGTCAAAGTGAAATCATACAGTTAAAGTTAAATCATACTGTGCATTTGCAAACAAACAAGTTTAACCAACTATTCAAATTAAACTTAACTGTACTGTGCATATTAAAGTTGTTCAACCATCCAATCAATTAAAATGTATTCATACTGTTCATACTAAAAGAAGCTAGTGTAACCAATCAAAGTGAAATCATACTGTGAATAGCATAACAAACTAGTTTAGCCAACGTTTCAACTGAAGCATAACCATTATGTGCATACTAAAATAAACTAGTTTAACCAACTATTCATCTGAAACGAAAAACAATCGGTGCATACCAAAATTAGTTTCACCATCCCGTTAATAAAACATAGTCATACTGTACATTTGAAAACAAACTAGATAAACCAACTTTCCAAATGATGCATAACAGTACTGTGCATACTGAAAAAAAACTAGTTTAACCAACTGTATTGTGCATACTAAAACATTTTAAACAACCAAAGCATTGTCATACTGTGCATACTAAAACAAAATAGTTTAAACATTCAGTTAATGCTTCATCATACTGTCCATGAAAACAAACTAGTTTAACCAACTATCCAGCTGTATTGTGTATACTAAAATATTTAAAACAACCAAAGCATTGTCATACTGTGCATATGAAAACCAACTAGTTTAGCCGACTTTTTATTGAACTGAAATATAACTGTACATTGCATACTAAAATAAATTATTTTAATCAACCAAAGCATAGTCATACTGTGGATGTGAAAACAAACTAGTTAAACAACTTTCCTAATGTACCATAACTGTACTAAAACTACTTTAACCAACCAAAGCGTAGTCATAGAGTGCATACTAAACAAACTAGTTTACCAATCAATTAAAGCAGTCATACTGTGCATATGAAAACAAACTAGTTTAATCAACTCACCAGTTGGAGTATAACTGTACTGTGCATACTAAAACTAGTTTAACCAACCAAAGCATAGTCATACTGTGCATACTAAAACAAACTAGTTTTCCAATCAATTAAAGCAGTCTTACTGTGCATATGAAAACAAACTAGTTTAATCAACTCACCAGTTGGAGCATAACTGTACCATGCATACTAAAACTAGTTTAACAAACCAAACCATAGTCATACTGTGCATACTAAAACAAAATAGTTTAACCATTCAGTTAATGCTTAATCATACTGTCCATGAAAACAAACTAGTTTAACCAACTATCCAACTGAAGCATGACCATAGTGTGCATACTAAAACAAACAAGTTTAACCAACTTTTCAACTAAAGCTTCAACATACTGTGCAAAACTGAAACTAGTTTAACCAACCAATCAAGGCAATGTCATACTGTGCATACTGACACAAACTAGTTTAACCAACTATTCAACTGACATATAACCATACTGTGCACACTAAAACAAACTAGTTTAATCATCCTATCAGTTAAAATGCAGTTGTAGTCAGCATACTAAAACTAATTTAACCAACCAAGTGAAGCGTAATCATACTGTTCACAGTAAAAAAATAAAAAATAAATAAAAACCTAGACTACAACAAACTAGCTTAATCACCTATACACCTGAAGCATACCTGTGCATAGCAAAAGACTAGTTTTTGCTAGTCTTAAACCAAGTGAAACATAATCATACTGTGCCTACTTAAACTAATCATTCAACCAATTATAACCATTCTGTAAATACTAAAATTAAGTAATTTGACCAACCAATTGAAGCATAACTATTTTCTACATACTAAATATAGTTTAACCATCAGATGATTTAAAGGATAACCATCGTGTGCATACTAAAACAAACTAGTTTAACAAACCAATCATTTAAAGCTTAGTCATACTGTCCATAAAACAAACTAATTTAACCCGATAAGTGAAGCCAAATCTTACTGTGCATACTTAAACTAGTATGACCAACCAACCTAATGCAGCATAACCATACTGTAAATGCTAAAATTAAGTAATTTAACCAACCAACTGGAGCATAATCATTTTGCACCTACTAGAACAAACTGGTTTAACTATCCGATTAACAATAGAATAACCACTCTATATATACTGAAACAAACTTGTTTAATCAACCAGTGGGAGCATAACCATTCAGTATGCAAAAGTACTAGTTTATCCATCCATCCATCCATCCAATGAAAGCATATCTGTACTATGCACAGTAAAACAAACTGGTGTAAGGTTTTGGTCTCAGTACTATCACAGTAAAGTTTTTAACCAGTGATCATGTGCAAATGCCATTACAGACAGTAGTAAATAAGTGTGTGTTCAGACACGTGTGTTCAGCGTTTGGAGGATGTATTGATATCAGTGTCTCTCTGGGAGTGAGAGATGGAGAAACATGTGACTGGTACAGACGCTCAATCAGCCCTCTGTTAGACTTCTGATACTAGTTAGTTCAGTTCTTGAGTGCACACACTCTACTGAGTCAAAACCACATCAGAAATGTGTTTTATGAAACTCAAGAGAGTGTAGTGAATCAAATTATTTACTGTTAGCAAATGAATACTAGTTTAGGGAATGTGGCTGCTTAGATTTCTGTGGAACCAGAAAGAGTAGTTTGTAGTGCCACCTTCTGGTAGAAATAAGAACTTAAATGTAGAAAAAGAATTTAAATAGAAGGAGAGAGAGAAATAAAAAGACTATTAAACAATGATTGCAGGGTGACAAAAAAATACAGTTTAGTTAACACATATGGGGTAAGTTGTTATTTGCACAGTATTCTAAAAAAAGTTGAGAAGAATACCTTAGTTGTAAAAATGCAATACCATGCCATCTTCTCCAGCATATGTGTATTAAAATTTGGTATTGGCTAATAAATTGGCTATTTTAATTTGGCTATTTTTTTTTTCAACAAAATTTAAACCGTAAAACAATTATGAAACATGAAATACAGCTTGAAATGCATTTATTTTAAAAAAGAAAAATATGACATGCAATAAAATAAATAAAATAAAAATCAAACCATTGTTTTGGTCAAAAGAAAAATAAATAATGGAAACACTGATTTCTCACTTTAACTAATGAATAAAGTACATATTTCTATTTAATATTTATTTTAATGTATAAATATTCTAAATATTATTTATCTGTAATTTATTTTTCAGTTTTAGTAACTTTAGTAGTTCAACCTAAATATATTTTATGTTAGTAAGTTTCCAAGGCAATGTTTCTAATTTTACATTTTTCTAATGTTTCTAATTTAAATGTTTCATTTTTAATTAATTTTTTTATAATTTTAAATAAAATCATTTATTTAAAATTATGTTTTCATTATTTTTAATAAAAAAATGTTAATTCATTTTTCATCTAATATTTATATTTTATTTTAGCTTTATTTAAATCAATGAAAGCTATGTAAATATTTTTGATCTCACTTTAACTAATATATAAAGTTCAAAATTTTACAGCATATAAAACCTATGTGACAACTTGCCCCGACCTCACATTAATGAACACTGTTATAAAGTGACTCATGTCTTAATTTATGTCAGTGTTGTGTTATTATGTTCACTTTTTACCTCACCGATAAAAATAGCATATGAGATTGGAATTTTAGTTTGGCAGATAAAATGAACTAGATATTATCAACATACAACACCACTGCTAGAGAAAACGTTTGACTACTGAGATTTAGACAACTTCCCCGTGTGACAACTAGCCCCGGTCTAAATATGAGATTATTGTCTCTCAGCCGGGGAGAATAGACCCTCATCACCCAAAGGTCTGCGGCCACCAGGGCAGCGTGATGGACATCAAATGGAGTCCGTTCATGGACAACATCATCGCGTCCAGCTCCGAGGACTGTACGGTGAGAATCTAACCGGTTAACTGTGATGATTATGGCGACGACATTTATGCCAATGCAGCCGTGACCTTTGACCCCCAGGTGAGAATCTGGCAGATTCCTGACGGCGGTCTGAGGAGGAACATGACCGAAGCTCTGATGATCCTGATTGGTCACAGCCGGAGGGCGGGGCTTATCGAGTGGCATCCCACCTGCAGCGGCATCCTGCTCAGCGCCGGATACGACTGCAAGGTAACCACGGCAACCAGAACTAACTCTAGCTAACCCGCAGTGACCTGAATGACAAACCCATGATGTTACAGATTCTGATCTGGAACCTGGAGGAGGGCGTGGCTGTGAAGATGATTGACAGCCATCCAGACGTCATCCTCTGTATGTCCTTCAACACTGATGGAAGTTTACTGGCCACCAGCTGTAAGGATAAAAAACTGCGCATTATTGATCCACGTTCAGGGAAAGTTCTTCAGGTGAGAGCAGACGTCATGTACCGCAAACCATATGTATTTGGAAATCAGTGTTTAAAAAAAAATTATAATAAATAGATGTTTTTGAATGATAATTTTTATAGTTTTTATAAATAAATGTTTGTATTTTAAACTAAATCAATTATATTAGATTTTTTTTGTTATATTTATATTATATTTTAACCACAAGTGTTTGTTTAATTAAATATATTATGTTGGAAATAAATTATATTTTTGCGTTATTCTAATTGGTGTTGCAAAATTATATTATTTTTTTTATATATAATAAATATATATTTGATTCAATTTAATTAATTAATTAAATTATATTTTAATTGTCATTAATCTGATTTGGTGTCATGGAATTAAAATATATCTATATTTTTAATTTAAAATAAAACATTATATGATATTTTTATTTTTTATTGATATTTTAGCTACACATTATATTTAACCGTACATGTTTGTTTAATTAAATATTTTATGTTGTAAATAAATTCTATTTTTGTGTTATTCCAATTTGGTGTCAAAGAATTATAATTAAAAAAAATTGTTTGTTTATAATAAATATATTTTATATTTTAATGTATTTTAAAATAAACAGTTCTATTATATAATGTAGTTAGTATATAAACATAAAATGTATATTATATATTAATAAGTTATATTACAAATTACATTTTTATTTTATTTTTTAGATTTATATATTAACTACATAATATTTTAACTGAACATATTTGTTAACTAACTCTATTTTGTCTGAAATAAATGTCATTTTTGCATTATTCTGATTTGACGTTACTAAATTATATATATATATATATATATATATATATATATATATATATATTTAAATTTTTATAATAAACATAAAACTATGCATATATTTAATTTAAATTAATTTTAGTTTATTAGATATTCTGTATTTTATTTTTAGATTTCAATTTTAACTATA
Organism: Aspiorhynchus laticeps; assembly: GCA_023376895.1. Classification (NCBI taxonomy): domain Eukaryota; kingdom Metazoa; phylum Chordata; class Actinopteri; order Cypriniformes; family Cyprinidae; genus Aspiorhynchus; species Aspiorhynchus laticeps. The sequence continues at coordinate 27,662,993 of CM041815.1, read as the reverse complement.
CATTATATTTACCTGTACATGTGTGTATAATTCAATATATTTTGTTGGAAATAAATGTTATCTTTGCATCATTCCAGTTTGGTGTCACTGAATTGTAATTGTTTTTATATTTTTGTATATATATTTTTTTATGATAAATACAAAAATACCTCTATATTTTATCTAAAAAAAATGATATTTATTTTTCCATCTATATTTGAACTGAGCCTGCTTGTTTAATTCTGTATAACGTGTTCATCCGAACAGGAAGCAGACTGTAAAAGCAGCAGAGTGAACCGCGTGGTGTTTCTGGGTAATCTGAAGCGTGTCCTCACCACGGGCCTCTCCAGGTGGAACACTAGACAGATTGCATTGTGGGATCAGGTAGGATCTAAACTGTTTAATGCCACTAGGCCGACTAGAATAAGTCAACACATTCCTTCAGACATGCGTGTAAACATGCAGGAGGATCTGTCCGCTCCCATCACAGAGGAGGAGATGGACGGCCTGTCCGGTGTCCTCTTCCCCTTCTATGATGCTGACACACACATGCTTTATCTGGCCGGGAAGGTGAGCGACTCTCATTAAGACTATCTGAATCGTGCAGAACTGTGGGTCATCTTACTGTCGAGATCGTCTCAAATCCACAGGGAGACGGAAACATCAGGTATTATGAGGTGAGTGCTGAGAAACCCTTCCTGCAGTTCCTGATGGAGTTCAGATCACCGGCTCCACAGAAGGGTCTGGGTGAGTTACTGTCACCAAAAACATTCACAAATTACATCACTCTTCATGCAAAGTTCAATATCAAGGCAAACAATTAAATGCTAATGAACACATTTCATTTAAATTATAATCGAATTGGTTGCTTCAGTTATTATTGAGTAAAATAAAATTACAATAAAATCTATAAGAAACATAAAAACATAAATCATTTTTTAAAAATGTGAAAAAAAATAACTGAAAATAAAATACATGATTAGTCAAATAAAATAAATGAAGTTAAATATATATAGTATAGTGCTGTCAAACAATGAATCGCATCCAAAATAAAAGTTTTTGTTTACATAATATATATGTGTGTACTGTGTATATTTAATATATAAATACACACACATACTGTATATATTTTGAAAATATTTACATGTATATATTTATGTAATTTATAATATATAAAAATATATTTAATATATAAACAACATGTTTTTCTGAAATATATACATGTATGTGTGTGTATTTATATATACATAATAAATATAGACAGTACACACACATATATTATGTAAACAAAAACTTTTATTTTGGATGCGATTAATCGCGATGAATCATTTGATAGCACTAATATAGTATAATATATGTAGTAAAATAAAATATCTTTCTTTAATTTTTTTTGTGTGTGTAACTTTGTAAGTTAATCTGCTCTCTTGACTGCTCAAGACATATTTCTCCTTATGGAGACAATAAAGAAAGAAATTAATGAATGTATAATATAATATAATTAAACTAAATTAAATTATATGGTGTTTTGCTTCAGGGTTTTTAAGTTATTATTCAAATAAAATACAATTTTTAAAGAAATAGAACAATAGAAGTGATTTGACAATAAATCGAAAAAATGGGAACCATAAAATGTAAAATAAAATATAGAAGTAGCAAAATAAAATGTTAAAATGACTGTTATATTACACATTTTTTGTTTTATTATTTTAATTTATATTTGAATTAATTTATTTAATACTGAAATATTAGAACAAATTAATAAACTTAAATATATGATAAGGTGTTTTCCAATTATTCAAACATTGCTTCAGGATCTTTATTACATTATTATTGAAGTAAAATAGTATTACAATAAAATCTATAAGAAATGGAATCAATAAGCGATATAAGCATTTTTAAAAATAAATAGGAAAAAATAGTATAAAATAAAATATAATACTAAATAATAAAAATGACTTCTTTTTTTTCTTTAAAAAAGAAAGAAAAAGGTAAGTTGTCGGTGAATGAGTGTGCTCTGATGTTGGTGTGCAGGAGTGATGGTCAAACGCGGCGTGGATGTGAGCGAGTGTGAGATCTTCAGGTTTTATAAGCTGGTGACTCTGAAAGGTCTGGTGGAGCCCATTTCCATGATCGTCCCGCGCAGGGTGAGCAAAACAACCAAATCAGACGCTTCTCTGAGTGAAACAAATCATGTCAAGTGGGTATACTCCAAGTCTTTATGTGAGGAACAGACTGAAACCATGCCATTATGCACTGAAAAATCAAACCTGCAGTAATGTTTTCAGCTGTTTTGTGTGTTTTACATATTATCTGTGTGCGCTGCAGTCTGAGATGTATCAGGAGGATCTTTTCCCCATGACGGCGGGCACAGAATCAGCCCTGTCGGCCGCTGAGTGGCTCAGTGGGATTGACAGAGGTGACGTCTTCATGTTTATGTATTTTAAAGAATAAATGAATGAATAAATTATTGTGCCATCCCAAAGAGGCACAAAATCACTTTCACAGACTTTTTCATTAACTGTTTCCTCCTGGTGGAATGACCTGCCCAACTCAATCCCAGCAGCTGAATCCTTAGCCATCTTCAAGAATCGGATAAAAACACATCTCTTCCATCTTTATTTGACCCTCTAACTCTAGCACTCTCTATTCTAATTATATTTTATCTATCTGTCTTCTTTTTATTTAAAAAAACACACACACTTGACCCTCTATCAACTGCATATTTATTCTGTAACTGCTAGCTTTTCTTGAAAAACTAGCTTTCTTTTTTTCTATTCTATCTACTTGTTTCTTTAAAAAAAAAAACACTTTCTTTTTTTATATTCTATCTAATCGTTTTCTTTATATATATATATATATATATATATATATATATAATATATATAAAAAACTTTCTACATGTACTGCGTTAGGCTAACCAAGACTTGTCATAGCACTTGCATGTTGTTGCTCTTTTGTTGGTTTTGATTGCTTCTATTGTCCTCATTTGTAAGTCGCTTTGGATAAAAGCGTCTGCTAAATGACTAAATGTAAATGGATAAATGAACATGATCTGAATTCATTAATGCGTCTGATCTGGACAGATGTGTGTAATGGCATCTGTGTGTGTGTTTATACAGGGCCGCTGCTGATTTCTCTTAAAGAAGCGTATAAACGTCCAAATCCAGCGGGTCTCAGAACATCTAAACGGGACAGACGGACAGTGAAGGGCATCGATCTGCTGGAGAGCATTTCACCAAACACAGACAAAGAGGTGTGTGTGTGTGTGTGTGTGTGTGTGTGTGTGTGTGTGTGTGTGTGTGTGTGTGTGTGTGTGTGTGTGTGTGTGTGTTGTGTGTGTGTGTGTGTGTGTGTGTGTGTTACTGTTGGAGATTTGCTGCATATTTATGAAAGACGTCTCTCTGGCTCACCAAGGGTGCGTTTATTTGATCAAAAATACAGTAAAAACAGTGAAATTGTGAAATATTATTATAATTTAAAATACATGTTTTCTATTTGAATATATTTTAAAATGTAATTTATTTCTGTGATGCAAAGCTGAATTTTCAGCATCATTACTCCAGAAATCATTCTAATATGCTGATTTGCTGCTACTTTTTTCTTCCATGTGATAAAACCCATTAATATATATTTTACTGCCATCTGATGATGAAACAGATGAAGCGCATCTACAGCTGTGGCTCATTACAGCAGCTGGTTTCACATCTGGTGTCTGTGTTTGGACAACGTTATTTGATATTGATAGTAAATAAGCAAGTCTCATGCGGGCTTATGCAAAAACTGTAACTGATATTCAAACATGAAGTAAATGTGCTTTTATAGCTGGATGAATAATGTGTTATTAATAGAGAATGAATGTGTTTTTGTGAATATTTTGGGGTCTTCAGATCAAACCGGTGCTTCAGACATTATAAATCAGGTATTTTTAGCAAAACAAATCCAGCTTTGATGCAGCACTTCAGTGTGTTTCTCATCACAAACTTTTGTAGCGTCACACTAGAAATAATATTTCATCTGTTTTGTCTGCTTTTGATTTGATTCTTTGACCAGCTGCTTTGAGTTTAAATTTGGTGATTTATTCATTTAATATGGGATTTTAACTTTAAATTGCCCATAAGAAGGAGAATCATCTGATCCAGAAGACTCCATTTGCTCTCTATATAATTATTTGATGTCTAGGAGAAAGAAAAGTGAGATATTCAGGAGATTGTTCTGTCTCTTAAGCAGCTCCTGAAGATGGTCTACAAGCAGCAGGATGAAATGAGGAAACTCAAAGATGAACTCGGAGAAAAAGACGAGAGAATCCATCAACTGGAGCTGGAGCTCAAGAACCTGAGAAACACGTGATGAGCAAAAGAGCTGCTTGTTAAGGTTACACTGAAAAAAATAATTGTTTTATGATTTTATGGAATTGAATAACATTATTGGAGATGGATGTACGTTTGTACTGCTGTCAGTTGTGGTTTTAAAGGGACAGTTCACCCTAAAATTCATGCATTATTTACTCACCCTCATGTTCTTCAAAACCATATGCTGATATTTTTCAGTATAATGACAGCTGATGTCTTGAAGCTTTGCAGTGTTATTTAGCATCTTCTTTCATTATATTCAAAAATCAAAACAGAAACTGTCATTCAGGTGAACATTTTCCATAGAAGAAAGTAATTCATACCGGTCGGTTTAGGATGACATATTGGTGAGTAGCCTATTTGATGAATTTTCATGTTTTGGTGAACTCGTTCTTTAAGATACAGATGTACAAATGAAGTCTTGATGTTTACAAGTGGTTATGGTTCAGACAGATGTGCTTCTTCATTTGTAGAGGAAGCGTATGAAGTTCTTCAGGTTGTTTGCCAGCAGATGGAGCCAGAGGAGAGAGCAAACTCATCTCAAAGTCTTAGTCTGCTCTATATATACATGAGATGTTCAAAATCAGTGATTGTGTTCATTATTTATGCTGGCTTGATGTACATATGTATTTGTACGTAGGACATGACATGTTTACTCTACAAATAAAATATTGCTCAACCACTGTGAAGCTCTTTTATGTTCCACAAGAGCCTTCTTTATATTAAGTTTTAATTTCCATTCACAGCAAGAACGGTAGCTTTAACGCTAGAAATAGCATCCACACCAACTGACCGAGTTCTGTTTATTATAACCGCGCGCGCGCGAAGTTTTGTCATCTGCTGCTTTAAATATTCGCAGAACGGTTGCTGATTGGCTATCAATGTTTTTATGGTTCATCTGCTGTAATAAAATCATTCCCTATTATCATAGAATTATAATGATTATTCAAACTTTATACACAGCCTATCATAGCCGTAGCTTTTGCAATATTTGCTTTTACTCCTGACTTTTCGATTAGTAAATAAACAGTTGTGGAGGCAGTAGGAATGGTAGCTGAAATCACCATATGGCAAACTAGGCCACATAAACCACCAAAGAAAACAAAAATATATTGAAATACTAAATCAAGTAGCCGATAATCTAAAAACTAGCATTAGTTAACCAAATTGCTTCAGTAGCCTATAAACAGTGACACATTCATTGTTCCTACAAATGAGTTCTCTCCTTAAATACAAACAACAGATTAATCAGTTAATCCAAATTTCAAAAAAGCTTATGGATGTAGTTATAATAGATGTCAGACACTGAAGCTAATTGCTGTTTTGAGGAAGCTGTCATTCACTTGTTTTTCCAATGTCCATTTTTTCTCATGTAATCTCATTTTGTAAGAGAGCTTTCTTTCTGTTTTAAAGATGTTCTCTTTGGATTCTCTCACTACTCCAAAGAGAATATAGTAAAACATAATTTACTTGATTTGTGTTTCTTGCTAGCTACATTTCAATTTCATTTCATACTTAAACAAATAATCTGGCTGTAACCCTCTCTTTTCTTTACTCAAAGTTGATCTAGACAAGTATATGGATGCTCCAAAGCTCTGTTAATCCTAAATCAGAGAAAATCACATCTCTATATTCATCTCCTACATGCTCTGAACTCTGAATCAAATGATCTGCAAACACCCAATTCCTGAAAAAAAACAGCTAAAACCAGCTACTTCCATCTTAAACCAGCTAAGACCAGCCAACCAGCTTAGGCTGGTTTTAGCTGGTTTTTCAGCAGGCTATACGTGCTTTTTTAAATCATCCCAAGAATGCTGAAATTCGAAAATGAATGGCTTTGATCTGGTTTTTGCTAGTGAATCGCTTGAACTGAATGATTGAATAATGAGTTTGAATCATCAGAACGGTTCCAGTGTAAATGACTCACTCAATTGAATCAGTTTGTCTCTTTTCGCGTCTTCTTCAGCCATGTTTTTACGACACTGTCAGTACTACTGGTTTAGCTTGCTTTTATGACATTAACTGAAATAAGTGGAAAAAGTATGTTGTTTTCAAATAAGATTATCAATATTTTTCCATTCCAAAGATAACATCCAACACAAATCTATGAAGATATTCAGATGAGGTAACCGGTTTCCTGCTAACTGTTGGAACACTCCATTAATATGACGAGCGTTTCAGTGTTGTTTTTTATTTCGTGGATATTTCAGCTAAAAGATTGCCTTGTACATCTGTTCATCATGTTCAACATATTGCATATCGTTGGAATCACTTTCAGAATGATTTATTTATTTATTTTTTTCAGATGATAAAACAACAACATTGATTAGAGCAGAACATAATGGTGCATTGGTGAGGACGCTAATATAATTCTTTTTATAGTTCGTTCTAGGTGTGAACGGAGCGGGGTTCAGAAGAGAGGTTAAGAAGATCCAAGACACTCTTGTTTACCTCCAGGATTCGTGGCCTGAATGTGGATCTCTCACCTCATTTAGAATGAATGACAGATTGGTGTAAACAGTCGTTCAAGGTTTGTGCCCCACACGCAACCTCCCACAGTATGTGTCCTGGAACGCAGCAACAGCACTTTGAAAACCTCCGCCAAAGACTTGAAGAAAATGTCAACGATAGTGCTCCGGTTTCACAAAGAAAGAAGAATTTCTGTTATTTGTCTAGTCGTGGCCAGAATGAAATCACCTCCAGCTGAATATTGAGGCTGGAATCCAATACCAGAAGATGAACTTCAGCGATATCTTTCACTCAGAGCTACCATGATGTAGGGTAATTACGAAAAGAGAGTACCTTGGGATACAAAATAAAATGTAAAAGAAATAGTTCACCCAAAATGTAAATTATTTATTTTCTATTTTTATATTATTAGTTATACATTTGATTTATTTTATATGTAACCACTTTTTTCCCAAACCCATTTTTTTTCTTTAGAACACAAAAAGGAAATTTTAGATGATAAACAGGCCGAAATAACTGGTAATTTCCTGAAGATCTAGTGGTTTCTGGGTGAACCATTTCTTTTAAGTGTGGCGTATTTTTACTAGCATGTAAGTGAACTACCGATGTGCCCCAGTAAAATATTTTACCGATAAATCCTTGTCTCATGATGAAAATGACCATATAACGACATGATGATAATTTTCTCTGATAATATTTCATGCAATCCTGTCATGTTTTTTTTTTATCAGCTGTTTAGCATCAGAATTAATGATGCCAGATCTCGAATGAATAACTATTTTAATGATCTAATCGGTTAAATGTGCAAGAAATAGTTTGTGATTCAGTTTGATTTATTCGAATATTTAACTCATGCACTGAATCTTTTGCTGCCGTTTCTCACAGCGTAACCAGATACTTTGTAAGTCATAAAACAAGAACGATTCACGTGGATGAGGTGGATATTTACCGATGTACTGCAGGAAAGAAAACTTTACAATTTCTTTCAAAAGAAGCAGTTTATTTCGCCGTGCAGCTCGTGAACTCTGTACTGCAGGTAAAGACAGTTAATATCCATAACGAGTATCTGTGGTCTAGTACTGATGTAAGGCTATAGAAACATTAGTCTTTAAGTGTCTTGCCTGCTCTGATGTCCCTCAGACACACTCAGCACACATTGTTCTGCTTTCCAGAGCTAATATGATCACTGTCTGCCAAGAAGAAGACAATTACGTTGTAATCAATCCTCATGACTGCAAACGATGTCGTGATGTCTTCAGAATGATTTGGTGAGCTTTTAGTTATGAGATGGGCTGGATAATGGCCTCATCTGATATGAGGGACAAAATCAAGCTATACAGTTAATGCATAAATGTTGAAAATGGATTGATAAGGCACGACGGCTGGGTTATGCCTAATGGAAATGCTAACGTCGGTGACATAATCTGCTTTCATTTGACCGGTTTGATGATTAGAATGTTATCAATGTCATTAGACGTCTTGGAAATGGCAGAAATAATGACTAGAGTGACTGATACATTGCATCATGGGAAATTGTTCAGCCCCAGACAGCATAATTGAAGTAATAAGCTTAGCAAACATCAATCATAGCGACTGTAGAAGGCGCTGGAGGAAAGATTAATGTCATTTCAGCCTTGGAAAAAAATAAAGTGTCTCGCCTGTCTAATGCAAAAACAATGTATGAAGCATAATTAAGTATTCTTTTCTTCTACTTTAAGTTGTATTAAAGAACAATTTTATTTAGCATTTGTTTCTGATTGTGGCTTTGGCTTTGGCTCACTATCTCACATGCGAAGTAACATGAGAATATGCAAATTTACATATGAGCCTATCGAGATCATCTAACTGCCTTCAAATTACAAGCTGATGAAATAATAACATTGCATAGCATTTAATTTGATTGTGGATGGATTCAGATGTTCTCAGCGCAGTCCGATTTGATTTGCGGTGCCATTTCTGATACATACGAGCTAAGACTTTGAATTATAAAACCAAATGACATATCTTGCATTTGTTCAATTTGAATTTAAAGGTGAAGTGTTTCAATTTTAGCATGCCTTATATATGTTCTCGTATTATTGACAAACCATTTGTAGGTTTATTTGAAGACCATGTAGCAGACCTGTCTCAAAAGTGAATATGAGGTGCTCAGCACAGCATAAAACAGTTTATGATGTGCGAAAAGGTTTTACTGGGAATATTTTCAGTGGCCAAGGAAGCATGAGAGGGCATGATGAGTTCAACGGGGGCGTCTGAGGAATTTCTCAGTGGCTTGATACCCTATGACTAGAGAAATGTTTTGAAGTTTGTGTTTCTTGGCAACGTTTGGTGAGCTTTAAGTGGTCATTCTTGGTTTGTTTTAATGCTCAAAGAGTTTAAAAACCAAGTTACATAAGCCGTAAGAATGTGATGCATGTATTTTACACACAAATCCTAAAGGGAAGTGAGCACTTCATGTGATAAAGCATACAGGACAACATTTCCCCTAAGAACTCCTCCAGTTTTCCTGTTTATTTGACCGTTTTTAAGCTGTGCATTTCAAAAATCCATCGTCCTTTTCACATGTTTATGTTTTACAAAGTCATTCAACTGTAAGAATTATTATGCTAACATCACTGGTTTGGTTTTATGGACAGAAGTGAATTCTCTCAATGGAATTCAATCTCTTTTAAATCTCTACCCAACAGGAAATCAGATTCCAATGGAATTCTTGAAGGTTGCCATCTTCAGTTCTGGATTAAAGGTCACGGCGTTGACCTTACCGTGATGAAATCGGATGAACAGGACGTGAGGCCTAAAATATCCTTTTCCAGGCATTGTGCTTGACGGCATTCGCTTTGAATTCAAGAATGTGTGGAAGGATGTACCTTTAACCACCGATATACATTCAAGGTTCAGACGAGGACTGGCATTGTTGACCGGTAGCCGCTATTGTGTCTTCTACGATTTACCCTGCTGAATCGATATTGTCTGTCCTAACTAACCTCTCTGAACTTTATTAGGTGGATCATTCAGACTAATGTGCCTTTATAACTTTATTACAGCTCTTTCACGGCTGGTATCTCGTTCCTGATGTGCCATTGATTCGATGTCCAAAGCATAAAATGGCAAGACTCAAATGTGATGGAAACGGTACATTTTATGTTCTTTTGGAATGTAATATTGGGTCATGAGCTGTGGAGGTTTTGTGGGAGCATTTCAAAATGTCTCTTCTAATCTGTTTTATGTTTGTAATTAAATACTAATATTTAATAAAAAGGGGTTTTGGCTGCTGCCAGTGCCAGTTAATTTTACCCAAGTGTTATTTCTTCCAATAATGAAACAATCCATTTTGATGTTCCTGTTCCTACTGTACCAGGGACGAGTTGGACTAGACTTTCCGTAATTTAATAATTAAAAACACCAGCCAATATGATTTTATTTTTTATTGATTAAAATGAATAAAAAATTTTTTTATCATTTTTTAAAATTATTATTTATTTTATTAGGGTTAATGTATTAAATGTATAATTAAATATATTTTATTTTATTTTGAATATGTTGGGCCAAAAACAGTCTTAAGTTAATAGGAAAGACATTCTGAAAAGCTCAAAACATGTTAACTTACGTAAATGCATCTGAAAATCACGGTGGATTAGTAACGTTAAAGTTCACACTTTGGTTTTACATCAGACTGATTTATATATCAAACTAAAACAGAACGGCATTATATGATCAGGTGCAGTTTATTCCTCTAGAGTGAAATAAGCGTAGCCTGCAGCTCTAGCTGTGATTTATTATGGAGGAGAACACATCATGCTTTACATGCTGATGCTGTTTTGCAGGGGAGGAAAATTACGCTGGGCGTCTCTATCCATCACCGCTGTGCCAAAACAGATGAGATTGAGTCTGAAGTGTCCACAGAAACACCTGTTGCTGCAAATTGCCATATATGCATTATAATACAGAATCAACGCTGCTCCTGAGGTGAAACTTGCTCCCTGGTGAGTAAACCAACACTGGAGTTATTAAACTTGTTTTGAAGAATGGATTAAAACTTTGATCATTTTGATACTTTTAATGGTGGCAGAAGTGATTTCAACAACAACTTCTTCAGTGTTAGTAAAGTGTATTTATGAAGGAGGTCTAATATCCCTGCAGCAAGCTGTCCAGAAGCGTTCCTATTAGGTAACTGTCTACATTAGCATGATAGATAATCCAATAATTAAAGGGGTCATTTGACATCGCTAAAAAGAACATTATTTTGTGTATTTGGTGTAATGCAATGTGTTTATATGGTTTAAGGTCCAAAAAAGACATTATTTTCCACATATTATTGTTGCTCCTCTCTGCCCCGCCTTTCTGAAATGCGTACATTTTTACAAAACTCATCGTTCTGAAAAGCGAGGTGTGCTCTGATTGGCCAGCTATGCTGTGCGTTGTGATTGGCCGTATACCTCAAGCGTGTGACGGAAATGTTACGCCCCTTACCATATTTGGACACACAGCGTCTCCACGACATGGCGGTGGCGGGAACAATACTACAGCGAGAATAAAAGTCACGCCTTCTTTTTTTGCGTAAACATTTGGGCGGTGTTATGCAAATCTTCCCACACAGTGATGTAGACGTGTTTGAATGAGGTGTTTTATGAAGGCGTGGACGAGTCTTAACTTTTAGAAAGAAGATCTCTTTGGGTTTGAGACTTTATGGATATTATCTATGCACGAACAGCTTGTAACACTCCAAAGACAAAGGAAAACTTGAAATCGTGTCATATGACCCCAAAAACATGCTGGCCAATATGATTTGAGTTCTCTGGTGCCACTATGGCTATAAACAGTAGTGCATTTTTGTGGCACTAAATCACCCAAAGCTATTTTGCAACAATACAGCAGTCATATTGTATTTTTTCATGCCTTTTTAAATGTATTTTTATTGTTTTATTATTATGTATATTATTAGGCTTAGATAATGTATAAAATGCATAATTAAATTAAATACTAAAATATTACATTCATTCAAAGCAGTAATATTGTATTTGCTTATTGTTTAATTTATTTACATTTGCAAGATTTGGGGCCAAAATAATTTAATGTGTTTGAAGTTCTAAAAGTTATGTTTTCATAGTACAGAATATTTGATTCCTCATTATATGAAAGAAAAAAAATACTAAACCCATGCAATGTGGAGGACGAAGCAAGAAACTGATTGATATTTATAATATTTTAAGGGGATGTTGTTATATAATTTGTAGTATTCACAGCATAAAATAATGGAGGGGAGAATTATGACCAAACATATATCCATAATCAGTTTTAATCCTCATCTGAAGTCATATGAAAGCTTTATGTGAGGATTTATGCCTTCACTTACAGTATATGTTACATATGCAAAAAAGGTGTTTTAACGATATATAAACAGCATTTTTTAACATGTATGAGCTTCAGTTGAGGGAAAATTGCAGTTTCATATGGATCTGGGTTCATATGACTCTGAATATATGAATTCACTTTGAACTTTTGTTTTGTGGAAAATGAAAAAAACAAAAACTGTGTAAAGATTCTTCAGAAATTCTTCTTTTAAGATTGACAAAAATAGTTTAAAAAATAATAATAAATTACTTGTGGGTTCGGAAGTACATAAGTATGACTAAATGATGATATAATTTTAATTTTTAGGTGATTTAATATCTTTAAGGTTGATGAAAACCTTAAAAACAAGACAAGAGATTTTAGCATTGAGATATTAAGAGGCCAGAGTTGATGCAGACTTGACCCAAAAGTTATAAACACTGACAAACTGAGAGCGACAGAAAGCTGATGTCACGTGTCTCTCTCAGTCAACCATGAAATCAGACAATAAACGCTGGTTTCCACACTCTCATCTTGTTTTTCTTCTGTTTGTGTTGGCTGGCCTCAGTAATGGCCATGCTAAGCACGAACCCTCAATCCAGCGTAAGGTCACTGCTCCTCAGAGAGGCACTTAGCGGCTGTGGCATGCTGGGATACTGTCGGTGTGCAGTGAATATTAACGACCGTGTCTGCCGGTCATGTGGAGTTCTGAGAATCGAGATCAACAGGCTGAAGTTGTGTGCGCCAACATCTGCAGATGAGTAAAAATCTGGTAACCGGCTGCATATGAGTAATCACAAACCATGTGACCGACAGAACTACAGCAAGTTGAGACGGCCAAAGACAATGAAAGAAAACAAGACAAAGCCAAACCACACAGAACATTATAGCAACACCTTGGCAACCATCCTAAACAGTCTTGTATTATCATGGTATGTCTCTAGAAAAAGTCACAAAGTTTTAATAATAATAATGATCATTTATAAGCAGTATACTTAAAAAAAAGTTTTGAAAATTTCTGAAAGAGAAAATCTCCCATTGACTTGCATTGTTGTTTATCAAAATACAGTGCTGATGATGCCATTGTTATATGTGACCCTGGAGCACAAAAGCAGTCATAAGTAGCACAGGTATATTTGTACCAGTAGCCAGCAATATATTGTGGGTCAAAATTATTGATTTTTCTTTTATGCCAAAAATCATTAGGATATTAAGTAAATCATGTTCCATGAAGATATTTAGTAAATTTCCTGCCGTAAATATATCAAAACTCAATTTTTGAATAGTAATATGCATTGCTAAGAACTTAATTTGGCCAACTTTAAAAGCAATTTTTCAATATTTAGATTTTGTTTTTTGCACCCTCAGATTCCAGATTTTCAAATAGGTGTATCTCATCCAAATATTGTCCTATCCTAACAAACCAAAAAGCTATCCTAACAAGCTTAGTTATTCAGCTTTGAGATGATGTATAAGTCTCAATTTAAAAAAATGACCCTTATGACTGTGTTTGTGGTCCTGGGTAACATATCCTGGGTCATGCCAGATCACGGGTCGACATCGTTTACGATCGGAACTACGATGGTATCTGATCGTCTTCGAACCTCCGACTTTCGTTCTTGATTAATTAAAACATTCTTGGCAAATACTTTCGCTTTCGTCTGTCTTGCGCCGGTCCAAGAATTTCACCTCTAGCAGCGCAATACGAATGACCCCGGCCGTCCCTCTTAATCATGGCCCCGGGTTCCAGAAATCCACAAAATAGAACCTGAGTCCTATTCCATTATTCTTAGCTGCGGTATTCAGCGGCGACGGGCGGCCTGCTTTGAACACTCTAATTTTGTCAAAGTAAATGCTCCGGGCCCCCGAGGTGACGGGACACCCAGCTAAGGGCACCTGGGGGGGCGCCGGGAGGCAGGGACCGGGACAGACGGTGGCTCTCCTCGCGGCAGACTGCCAGCCCACTCCGGAGATCCAACTACGAGCTTTTTAACTGCAGCAACTTTAATATATGCTATTGGAGCTGGAATTACCGCGGCTGCTGGCACCAGACTTGCCCTCCAGTGGGTCCTCGCCCATGAGTTTAGGATACGCTCATTCTAATTACAGGGCCTCGAAAGAGACCTCTTCGGTTCTGGTTTATGTTTAGGATTTCTGACAGAATTAGGCATACCTGAATTGCTAACAACATGCTAATTGTGTTAGCAACATGTTAACAACACGTTAATCATGCTAAGAAATCGTGCTAATCATGTTAAAAACATGTCATGTTGGCAATGTAGTAAATCATGCTAGCAATGTGCTAAAACATGTCAACAGCATGTTATTTTAAGCATGTTAGATATCCCTGCTGAAAAAAAAAACAATAGAAACCATCACAGAATTTGTAATGGTTTTACTGGTTATAATGGGACTTGTATTGGTTTTAATGGAAACTGTCATGGTGCCTGTAGGTCACTACTGGTAATTGGTCACCTTCTATTGGTGGCTTGTTAAAACCAATAAATCCTAATGGAATGTGTCCCAAAACACGCTTCAGGAAACCATTTATTTTAATGGTTTTGATGGTTAATAGCTGATGGTTTGTAATGGTTGTAATGGTATTTGAAGCGGAAACCATTAAGAATTGATGTGATGGTTTCTATTGTTTTTTAATTCTATTGTTTGATATTTTAAAGTTTCAAACAAAAATTTGTTCGTACTTTTATTATAAACACAAACAGTCACAGTTCCATTTGCACTCAACACAAAATATTTCAACAATTATAATTTCAATATATTTCTGGTTGAAATTACAAAAGTACTTTTTAGTTAGCAGATGGAGTTGAATAAAACAGGCTCCGCAGTAAAGTCCATGACAGACGTTACATCAACAGTTGTGCAGATGTTCTCGCACAAGCTGAATGAAATGTGCAGCACGTCTACTCATTAATCATACAGTTCTTATACAGCTGCTCATGTTCTCTGGGAAATGTAGCACAGGATCATTTTTCAACACAGAGTCTAAGTTTGTTTGTCAAGGTAGTGAGAGTACAAAATATATTACACTGTGAGAAATATGTGTGTACGTTTCTTTGAGCATTAGCGTGTAAGTATAACCGAGTTTTCCCCAACTTTGCCTCAAGGTGGACTTCATCATGAGCTTTCACCGATTGCTTTATGAGACAGGCCATGATAAATGAGGGCTATCTGAGGAAAACGGAAATCAAATCACCCCCGACAGGCAATCCACATGTCCGCTAGCGCTTCCGCTGAGTCAGTAGCACTCTGTTGAGAGCCAGTATTGCTCGCAGATAATCAGTCAGGTAAACGTTTCCCGTTCTTCAGAAATCCCAGCTGTCTGTTTGACCCTCTTTGTGTCTCAAAAGCATCAGCAGAGGGTCGTCTGCTGTATTACGCAACCTTCTCAATGAAGTTTTGAGGATTTGTGCATTAGCTTGTTCATTTTTGCCTGATTCGATTGCTTATGTTTTGAAGGGATTCTCTCTCAGATCTCTGAGAACAAACTTTTGATAATATGATGCAACACTGAAGAAAATGCCTGAACTCAGTGACCTCAGTAGCTTGATTTTATCTTACCAACATCAATATGATTAATTTATGATTAATGTGATTTTTAATAAGATTTTTCTAACGTATTCAATAATAATAATAATAATAATACTTTTTATTGGTAAATTATGAATCTTTTTTTTTTTGCATCCATTAAGGTCCTTAAAACAAATAAATAAATAAATTATATATATATATATAGTAAAAAGTATTTAAATGATACAATCAAATAAAATAATAATAAAAATATAATACAAAATGCTAAAAATAAATGATCAAATAATAAACAATTAAATTAAGAAAAATATCAAAATTATCTCAATTTGAAATAAATTAGCTTAATTTTAGCAAATAAATTAGCTCAATTTTCTAAATTAGCAAAAATAACATTTTGATTTACATACTGTTTCTATAGAATTACTCATCATAATGTAAAATTGCACAAATAAATACACTTTTACACTCATAAATACGCTTTTACTAAGTTTGCAATTAAAACAAACTATTTCATTCTGAAAACCTCATCAAGCATCAGACATTTCACCTGAGACTGTTTGCAATCGGTGTCCTTCACATGCACAAGCTGATAGCATGAGGGCAGATGAAGATGTTCGGAACAAGCAGGTGGATGAAATGTTCTCCTCAGGAGATCTGAGCTCTATCATCACCAAAACAAATCCATAGCAGATGGTTAATGACTGACAGAGAGTGCGGACAACACTCCATACGGGAGTGAACTGTCAGGAACACTAAGTGAAAAAATCAAAAGACCATCCTGTTGCTATGCTCTTCGTTTAAGTGCATTGCTATGCTGTTCTGAGTGTTTTTACAGTGTTGTTATGCAGTTGTTATGCTGTTCGGAGTATTTTTTTATGGTGTTGTTATGCAGTTGCTATGCTGTTCTGAGTGTTTTTACAGTGTTGTTATGCAGTTGTTATGCTGTTCTAAGTGTTTTTTTATGGTGTTGTTATGCAGTTGCTATGCTGTTCTAAGTGTTTTTTTATGGTGTTGTTATGCAGTTGCTATGCTGTTCTGAGTGTTTTCATGGTGTTGTTATGCAGTTGCTATGCTGTTCAGAGTGTTTTTACGGTGTTGTTATGCAGTTGCTATGCTGTTCTGAGTGTTTTTACAGTGTTGTTATGCAGTTGCTATGCTGTTCTAAGTGTTTTTACAGTGTTGTTATGCAGTTGTTATGCTGTTCAGAGTGTTTTTACGGTGTTGTTATGCAGTTGCTATGCTGTTCTGAGTGTTTTTACGGTGTTGTTATGCAGTTGCTATGCTGTTCTAAGTGTTTTTACAGTGTTGTTATGCAGTTGTTATGCTGTTCTAAGTGTTTTTACAGTGTTGTTATGCAGTTGTTATGCTGTTCAGAGTGTTTTTAAGGTGTTGTTATGCAGTTGCTATGCTGTTCTAAGTGTTTTTACAGTGTTGTTATGCAGTTGTTATGCTGTGCTAAGTGTTTTTACAGTGTTGTTATGCAGTTGTTATGCTGTTCTAAGTGTTTTTACAGTGTTGTTATGCAGTTGTTATGCTGTTCTGAGTGTTTTTACGGTGTTGTTATGCAGTTGCTATGCTGTTCTAAGTGTTTTTACAGTGTTGTTATGCAGTTGTTATGCTGTGCTAAGTGTTTTTACAGTGTTGTTATGCAGTTGTTATGCTGTTCTGAGTGTTTTTACGGTGTTGTTATGCAGTTGCTATGCTGTTCTAAGTGTTTTTACAGTGTTGTTATGCAGTTGTTATGCTGTGCTAAGTGTTTTTACAGTGTTGTTATGCAGTTGCTATGCTGTTCTGAGTGTTTTTACAGTGTTGTTATGCAGTTGTTATGCTGTTCGGAGTGTTTTTTTATGGTGTTGTTATGCTGTTCTGAGTGTTTTTACAGTGTTGTTATGCAGCTGTTATGCTGTTCGGAGTGTTTTTTTATGGTGTTGTTATGCAGTTGCTATGCTGTTCTGAGTGTTTTTACAGTGTTGTTATGCAGTTGTTATGCTGTTCGGAGTGTTTTTTTATGGTGTTGTTATGCAGTTGTTATGCTGTTCTAAGTGTTTTTACGGTGTTGTTATGCAGTTGTTATGCTGTTCGGAGTGTTTTTTTATGGTGTTGTTATGCAGTTGTTATGCTGTTCTGAGTGTTTTTACAGTGTTGTTATGCAGTTGTTATGCTGTTCTAAGTGTTTTTACAGTGTTGTTATGCAGTTGTTATGCTGTTCGGAGTGTTTTTTTACGGTGTTGTTATGCAGTTGCTATGCTGTTCTGAGTGTTTTTACAGTGTTGTTATGCAGTTGTTATGCTGTTCTAAGTGTTTTTACAGTGTTGTTATGCAGTTGCTATGCTGTTCTAAGTGTTTTTTATGGTGTTGTTATGCTATTGCTATGCTGTTCTGAGTGTTTTCATGGTGTTGTTATGCAGTTGCTATGCTGTTCAGAGTGTTTTTACGGTGTTGTTATGCAGTTGCTATGCTGTTCTGAGTGTTTTTACAGTGTTGTTATGCAGTTGTTATGCTGTTCAGAGTGTTTTTTATGGTGTTGTTATGCTGTTCTGAGTGTTTTTACAGTGTTGTTATGCAGTTGTTATGCTGTTCGGAGTGTTTTTTATGGTGTTGTTATGCAGTTGCTATGCTGTTCTGAGTGTTTTTACAGTGTTGTTATGCAGTTGTTATGCTGTTCGGAGTGTTTTTTATGGTGTTGTTATGCAGTTGTTATGCTGTTCTAAGTGTTTTTACGGTGTTGTTATGCAGTTGTTATGCTGTTCGGAGTGTTTTTTTATGGTGTTGTTATGCAGTTGTTATGCTGTTCTGAGTGTTTTTACAGTGTTGTTATGCAGTTGTTATGCTGTTCTAAGTGTTTTTACAGTGTTGTTATGCAGTTGTTATGCTGTTCGGAGTGTTTTTTACGGTGTTGTTATGCAGTTGCTATGCTGTTCTGAGTGTTTTTACAGTGTTGTTATGCAGTTGTTATGCTGTTCTAAGTGTTTTTACAGTGTTGTTATGCAGTTGCTATGCTGTTCTAAGTGTTTTATTATGGTGTTGTTATGCTATTGCTATGCTGTTCTGAGTGTTTTCATGGTGTTGTTATGCAGTTGCTATGCTGTTCAGAGTGTTTTTACAGTGTTGTTATGCAGTTGCTATGCTGTTCAGAGTGTTTTTACGGTGTTGTTATACAGTTGCTATGCTGTTCGGAGTGTTTTTACAGTGTTGTTATGCAGTTGTTATGCTGTTCAGAGTGTTTTTACGGTGTTGTTATGCAGTTGCTA
Organism: Aspiorhynchus laticeps; assembly: GCA_023376895.1. Classification (NCBI taxonomy): domain Eukaryota; kingdom Metazoa; phylum Chordata; class Actinopteri; order Cypriniformes; family Cyprinidae; genus Aspiorhynchus; species Aspiorhynchus laticeps. Next base: position 27,644,065 of record CM041815.1, on the reverse strand, counting down.
TGCTGTTCTGAGTGTTTTTACGGTGTTGTTATGCAGTTGTTATGCTGTTCGGAGTGTTTTTATGGTGTTGTTATGCAGTTGCTATGCTGTTCTGAGTGTTTTTACGGTGTTGTTATGCTGTTGCTATGCTTTTCTGAGTGCTTTTACATTGTTGTTATGCTGTTGATACACTGTTCTGAGTGTTTTTAGTGCATTGCTATGCTGTTGCTTTGCTGTTTTAGTGCATTGCTGTTGTTTCAAGTGTTTTAGTGTGTTGCTGTTGTTATTCTGTTCTGAGTGGTTTTTAGTGTGTTGCTTTGCTGTTCTGAGTGTTTTTAATGCTTTGCTATGCTATTGCAATGCTGTTTTGAGTGTTTTTTAGTGTGTTGCTTTGCTGTTCTGAGTGTTTTAGTGCATTGCTATGCTGTTGCTATATACAAGTTATATCATTCTGCTTATTTGCTCTGCTCTGTTCTGTTCTGTTTTTTTTGTTTTGTTTTGTTCTGGGGGGTTTTAACCCTACCACGGGCCTTTTGTTTTCATAACTGACTTCATAACTGACTTCATAACTGACTTCATAACATCATAACTGACTTCATAACATCATAACTGACTTCAGTCTAGCGCGAGTATTATGCGATCTACACTGTATGATGAATACATTTCTTCAGTGCCGCCGCTCCCTATACGCAGAGTACGCAGTTTCCGTAGGGCACCAACTCCCAGGGGGGCACCATCCCAGTTGCTCCAAAAAAAACAAATAAAAAATAGAAAAAAGACACGTGACGCACCATTCCCACATTCTCGCCCGCGACCGCTCGCACCTCATGTTTGCGGCTGAATGCAAATGATCATAATTGATGGACAACTTGTCTACGCCCGTGAAAAGACAACAGCAATCCGGTGCCGAGAAAAAAAAGAAAAAAAAAGAGATGAAAACGAAGCCCATGCATCACTTTCAGGTAGGCTACATTCATAAGCCTGTGAAACTTTTTGGGCTGTTGACGTAATAGCTCATTTCCCCACCACCAACACATCTAATATTCTCTCTGAGTTTCCATGTTCCCTTATGAAGATTAGCCATGGTTTTAACATGAATAAAACAAAAAAATCATGGTTCTTGTAGCCATGGTAACTGCAAATTAACCATGGTTTTATTTCAAATAATAATTTACAAATAAGTTTTAAGATAGGCCTAATATTTTTTTTTTGTGTGGTTATAAAAACAGACCTAAGCCAACAACAGCCTTTAAAATTACTTAAAATGCATTATATAAAACAATGAGGCAATAATGATTTGTTAATTAATAATTATGGTTTAATTGAATTACACTGTTAAAATACATAATGTAATACAAAATAAATTTATGTACATTACATGTTTTTACAAATGCCTGCAAAGGGAGCCAAAGGCCTGGTAATTGCTGCTGTTACACTTACAGGACGATCAAATTCTTGTTTAATATTGACCAAACACATTTAATTCAAATATCCACTTAATCTTAAATTTTTGGCCACCTTTTGGTATAGATGACAGCCTCTATAATTTCTTCAACAAAAAAAGCATGTGGACATCACAACCCTTACAAAAATTATCCATGGCTTTATCGTAGTAAAACTGCTTAGTTTTCTTTTGAGTGATTTCTGAATGCTTGAGACCATAAAATCAATCAGACAATAAAATCATAGCCATAGGTAACTGTCTAGAGCTACAATTGTAATTAAATAATAAAATGTAATTACAATTTATTTGACTTTTTATTTATTTATTTTATTTACTTATTTACTATTTTATTAAAGGTCTATTTTGACCCTATTATTATGATTTTTTTTTTTTTTTTTTTTTTTTTTACTTTCATAATATTTGGGGGAGAGGGCACAACAATACAATACTGCTTAGGGCACCCATTTGGCCAGCAGCGGCCCTGAATCTCTTACCCCTTATTTACACTGCACACGTCTGCGGTGCTTTACAGCTCCATGGCCACCGGAGCTGATCAGCTGCACAAGTTTCTGAAGCGGCCCTCTGTATTATTACGGATAATAATAATAATAATAATCGTCTCGCTTTTGTCAAAGGCATCAGCAACAGGCGATATCTTTGACTATCGTTGATACACGATACTATCGTCTATCAGCATCCTAAATTAAGTTGTGATGATGCTTCGTTTCCTTGCCATAATGTATTCTCTTGCAAAGTCTTTATTGTCAAATGTGTGTTGAATGTAAACTCCTATTAGGAATTTAACCATTCAATGTGAATTTATCTGAGAATATTCTTAATTAAGGAAATCTATTCAGTGATTGGTCCATGCGTATGTTGTCATCCAAAATCCCGTTTATGGCACAGCAAAGTGTCGTGAATCATCTCTAAGACTGACACTTAAGATTTAGTCCTACACTTCGCTTAAATTACGACTGAGATGATTGATAACTAACTTTTAAGCGCAGCTTTGAGACAATAATTTTTTTTCACTTAAGTCAATTCTTAGCAGTGTTCTTGTGAGTAATTCTTAGAGGCTTGATAAATACGGGCCCTGATTGTGTAACCATGCAGAAATGCATTCTGGGAAAGTGTCTGCAGCCAATTAAATGAAAAACTGCCTTTTTATAAGGAAAAATCATTAGGGGACCAGGACATTATAATAGCTAGAATTTAGACCTGCGTCACCAGGCTGGATAAACACCACGATAGTGTTTATATTTACAAAATATCATTAATATGACCTGACATTACCCTCTCATGGATGCAAAACTCCTGGGAGAAATTTTCACCATATCCACATGGAAAGGAACATAAAAGAGGAGCCATCACATAAGCAGGACACGCAAATGGATGAAAATATGCTCAACAGATGGAAAAAGTCAAAAACTTGTAAAACTGACTGGGAACTGACAGTGTCCCACGGAGCCATTCACAGCATCTGAACTTCAAAGAAGCATCTGGATCGACCCAAACCTCCTCAGAGAAAAAATGTCCCCTATGGACTTAGAGAGATTTGACTTAAACCTATTAAACAGTTTCAGTGTCCAACATCATGTCCAAAGTCAAAAATGAAACAACAGTTTACCAGGGAATGAATCTAGTTGTAATGATGATGTTGTGTTAATACAGTCTCACGAAGCCTGTCAGGAACATGTTCAAGGTTGTATTTCAACCCAAAATTAAATAAAAATTATGAATTATAATTTTCTTAAATAAAATCTAAAATATATGACAGTCATATTTTTCTCCCAAATTTTCATTATTTTAATGCAATTTGTTTTTACAGAGGATTTCAGAAGACTATTCAGAAGCCTCATTGTGAGATGTGAGCATATTTCTCTTTGATTGAAATTAATGCAATGATCAAAAATGAAATGTTTGTTCCAGGCCGCATGTCATGAGCCTCCAGAGCAGTTTTGGTTTCCCCCAAAATAGCAAATATGAAGTGTGCATAAAAATAAAATAAAAAACATTGAAACAATCTAAACATTCAGAGATCATTGTGAAATAATGTTTTCTTAGCTTAATGGAACATTAACAAAATGTTGGATTTTATTGGCTGGATTTATTTTACAACTCCCTTCATATTAGAGACACTTTTGACCATCAGTTCCTCATGTTAAGTCTCATACTACATTTCCCATACCTGTTTCACTCACTTGCTTCATGTTGACTTCAATCAACCAAACAACCAAACAGGTATTTTTACAGCATTTACAGAATTTTATTTTGTATTGTCATAAAATTAAGATGTATTTGTAACTGAAATGTAAAAATCAAAATGTCTTTGCAATTAAAATATAACGTATAGCGTTAGTTATTGCATGTCACATGAGTCAAGCTTGCATCGGCTGAATCTCAGCTGATCCACATCTAGAAGGTCTATTCAGTATTATTCAGCAGCTTTTTTTGCTTGCTACAGTTACAGAACTACAGTTCGGGTCATATTTTAGTCATTGAAATATACGGCACATCGTGTTTTGTTTTTAGCTGCAACACTGTAAACTATTGTAAAAGCATTTGTGCTTGCCGGAACGAGCAATTAGCTGTAACTATGCTTGTTTAAACAAAAGTTATCAGTAGTTTGAGAGGCTCAGAAGCAGGTTAGCATGTCAGAGCGATGCGCACGGCGGCCCCACAACCACGTACGCTGATGAAAGGTTGCGTCAAATTCTCTGAACCATTAAACAGAATTACAACTCATGTCATTCAGAGGAATGACCGAGAGCCGAGAGGAGCTTTGATCTGTGCCGGGCTCAGGAAAGAATTTCAGGGGAGAGATTGGATGAATTAAGCTGCCATATAGAGCAACATGAGAGTTTGGGCTTCAGCGATGTGTGTGAACATTTGAAGGAAATCAGAGGGCAATGATACATTAAACAGGGTTTTACAGTGTAATCCACCTCTGCATGATGTTCTCAAAGACCTGAACATGAGGAGAGATGATTAGCAGGACAGCTAATTCCTGTATGGATGGAAACCCCAAAGGAAGGGTTTTCCCATCCATCACTGTGTAAAATACAAAACTGTGTCATCAAGTTACAGGCTACTCAAACTTTTAAGTAGGTAAAGTGTGTGTGTGTGTGTGTGTGTGTGTGTGTTTTCAAGTTTCAAGTTTTATTTGTCACATACACGACTATACAGAGATTGTATAACCAGCAGTGAAATGAGAGTAGTATACATATATATGTATACTACTCTCATTTAGTATACATAAATGTACGTGTGTGTATACATATATATATACGTGTGTAGGTCTAGTTCACCCAAAAATGAAAATTATCCGGTGATTTACTCACTCTCAAGCCATCCTAGGTGTATATGATTTTATTCTACATATATATATATATATACATACGTGTGTGTATACTTCAGACTTTTCTGACTCGGTATGCTGTATCTTTTCTACCTGATCTGACATTTTGTTAATCAAATGATCAAATCTACGAAAAGTCCCTTTGAGCCTTTTAGTTACTCAAAACTTTTGGACATTAACACACATTGTTTATTAATGATGTCTATCACTAGCAAAGGTTGACAACTATCTAAGGACATGCTAATTTATACTAGCAATGTGCTAAATCATGCTAAAAACATGTTATAAATATGGCTAAATGATGCTATAAACAGCAACTTGCCAAATCATTTAGAAACATGTAAAATCATGCTAGTAACATGCTAAATCATGTTAAAGGGATAGTTCACTCAAATATTTGGATAAAAGCGTCTGCTAAATGACTAAATGTAAATGTAAAAATGAAAATTATCTCGTGATTTACTCACCTTCAAGCCATCGTAGTATATTACTTTCTTCTTTCAGATAATCTGAGTTATTTAAAGAAATGTCCTCTTCCAAGCTTCATAATGGCAGTGAATGTGGGTTGAGATTTTGCCCAAAAAAGTGCATCCATCCATTATAAAAGTGCTCCACACGGCTCCAAGGGGTAAATAAAGGCCTTCTGAAGCGAATCGATACGTTTGTGTAAGAAAAATATGCATATTTAAAACTTTATAAACTGTTAGGGTTATCTCTAGCTTCTGCTAACTGTCATACACATGTTCATGAGAGTGGCGTAAGTGGAAAGTAGGACATGTAACATATATAATGATTATATAATAACAATTGTATTTGTCTGAAAGAATAAAATCATATACACCTAGGATGGCTTGAGAGTGAGTAAATCACGGGATAATTTTCATTTTTGGGTGAACTAGACCTTTAACAATGTGCTAGGATGCTGACAGCATGCTAAAACAGTAGAAATGTGTTAAAGGGGGGGTACAATGCTGTTTCATGCATTCAGAGTTGTTTACACTGGTAAAGAGTTGGATTCTCATGCTAAGCATGGACAAAGTTTAAAAAAAAAATTTGGACGTATAACAGAGTATTTCTGTGCCAAAAATCTCACTTCCGGATTCGTACAAGTTTCGGAGAGTTTTTTTCGATCGTTGTACTTTATGACGTAAACGACGGTGGAACTCCTTATATGGGCATTTCTCCCGGAAAGAACGCGTCCGTGCACGCATCGACCAGAGTGAGAGCGAGAGCGCGCCCATCAACGCGCTTCAATCGGCAGGCTGGCAGCACGGGACTCGCTCGGGAAGAATGTCTCTAAAGAAGTGTGTTTTTGGTTGTGAGGGAAAGATAACCTTGTTCAGCTTCCCAAAACAACCCAGCGTTACGTGAACAGTGGATATAGTTTGTTTTTCCGGGGCAGCAATGGAATTTCTCAAGTGTTTTGTTGACGAACGTTTAATAAACAAGGCCCAATTCGACGCTGGATTTGCACATCGTTTAATACTGAAAGATGGAGCGGTCCCAGCTATAAAAGATCCCGGTCATGATTCAGAACTGCAGACGGTGAGTGAAACGGCATCAAATGTCTGTTTTGTTGGCGATCGGAGCAAGTGCTCGTCACTCTTTAGCTCCGCCCACACGGCACGCCTCCAGGAGCTCGGCTTTTTTCGGAGAGGATCGTAAATCTGTATCTTTCTTTTATAAATATGATAAAACTAAAGACTTTTTGGAGATATGAAGGATGCAGTACTACTCTATAGGTACTCAAGATTAACATGAGATTGGGTGAAACGGTGTGCGTTAGGTCCCCTTTAAATCATGTTAACAACATGTTAAATATGCTATCAGCGTATTAAATCATGTTAGAGCAACATTAAAACATGCTAGCAACGTGTTATCATTTCGTAAGATTTCATAGTAAAATCTTTCATGCTTTTCAGACTTCAAGCATTTTAAACTTTCAGGCTTTTGTCAAACCAAAATCATAAAAACGTATCATAAACTTTAAAACTTAACATAAACTTATTATAAAACTTTACTCATCTAGCTATGGCAATAACTGTAAATGCAAGGCTCGTGCACAGCTAGTGTTTGAATCACTTTGAAGCACAAAGCTTTTCCTGCCGAGGCTGGAACTTAAACCCAAAATAAATACAAACACTGTAGATCAGACTGTGCACAAGCAAAAGCCTGTTGAGGAAAAACTTGTCAAGAGGTCAAATAAATCAACGATCATCTGCTGCTGAGAGTCAAAACCTCTTGAGATCCCTGCTGTTCAGTTTCACAAATAAACGCCTGCCTCACGCCAAGATCTGATATTATTACAAATCAAATTAATCTTTGCATAACAAGCAAAGCATTTCGCAACGCTATTTATAATTGTAATGTGGGGGTATTTCTATGTCAAACATGATAATAAATGAGGAAAAATGTGGGCGCGCGGGGCTGGATTTTTAAAAAGTGTCGTGGTTGAAAAATAATTGTGTCTAAACTGGATGCGACAAAGCGACTGTTGCAAATTTGCCCTTCGTGTCAGCGTCAAAAACAGAATGAGGAATCTGTTTACTGTCGGTGATTTGTGGTGTCGCGTCGTGCTGCATCCACTGTAGATAGTCTGATTATAAATTTACGATTAAAGCCCCGTTCACACTACAAGCGACAGTCAGCGACAAAGCGACACGATCCCATTCATTTCAATGGAGAGCTGGCGATTTCCAGCGACACGAGCGACAGCGAGCGATAGCGACCGTTGGCGACCAGATGGGGCGTGTCCAGCGACGCAAAAGTTCAGAATCCTTCAACTTTATGCAAATGAAGAGCGACTTTCGAGAGCGACAGCCAATAGGAAAGAAGACGGTTGAGCTCACGTGATCGTTCTCCTCTCAGCAGTAGATAAACATACGCAATGGAAAAAAAGTAAGCTCTGTTTCTCATTCATTTAATTTATATTCATATCATATTTAGTCTTTTGCCTCCAAAATGTTTGTATTTAACAGCAAGAAACCTGATCGTTGTCTAGGCAACCAGTAGTGAGAAACGCCCACTAGCAGCCTCATCACCAGCCCCTGGCGACATGCAGCGACAAAAGTCGCTGCTAGTGTGAAAGTAGTTTAAGATTATAAGCTTTGTCGCGTCGCCTCGCTCGTGTCTGATGTAGACACGGTGTTTGACATCTGCTGATAAAGAAACTCGTTTCAGAGATGAGAAAGTTTTGATAAAAAAATATGAAGACAAATGTTATTTTCTTTGGAATGACATACAATAATGAATCATTCGCAATAAGACCTGGAACCGAAATTAGGTAAGTAAATTTATTCAATAATTATTCAATAAAGAGTCAGTGCTGTATGTCAGAAGACATTCCCCCTCTGTGATCTAGTCTGTAAATATTGTTCAGGCCCCTACTGTAGCCTACATCTGTGGAAATCTTTAAGAAACCTGTGAAAATACGTACAGAACAACCCATTAGCATTTACATTTCTTTAAATAGTAATGCATCCGCTGGGAAAGATGCTGTGAAAAACAAAGTAAACATGCAGGAGCTGCTTGGGGACACCAATAAAATCTTATATCAACAATTAGCTTCATTTGAATATGAAGCTCAGCGCTGCAGAGAAAGATGGATTCCAGATGGAGACTAATGTTGAGAGTAAGCTCATGGAATATTATTATACCCCGGAACGGTGACAGACAGATATGTAAACGTGCTTGGATGCTTAACACATTTCCAGCTGTGGCTGTGACTCTGTGGCCTTATTCACACCATCCTGATGGTGTTTCCAGAGCTGGAAGCTTCCCGTCTGCATTGTTTAGATGAATTCCACACAGATGAATTCCAAAACCCCCTCCCATCCGCAAACATCTGAGATGTTATGTAATTCCCTCTTAGCCTGAATTATCAAAGAAAGGCAGAAATACATTTTGAAATACATATTCTGAAGAATTCAAATAAAAAAAATAATTGCATCACCTTTAAAGAGTGACGTTCAAAAGAATTTGTCCTCAAAATAAATTTGTTTCAACTTTAATATGTCAAGAATTTAAAAAGATTTATGTTTAGATTTATGTTTCTGAAATTACATTATGGCTTGTTTGCATATTTAACAAAAATATTTGCATTTTTACCCAATTTTTGCCAAATTCACCTAGGGTGCCTTGCCTTAAAAGGTACACAAACTTAATTCAGAAAGCTTTTTATCTCTATTTAAACCCACTAAATGTCTCACAACACTTCTAGACGCATCTGTCTTTATGGAATTAAGCTAATCCTGATGTTTATTTGATTTATTGGTAATGTTGGAATCTGTCAGTGAGAGGCTTCTAGCTGTGATCCTGTGTTTCTGTTTTGATAATCAGAAGCTTCTGGCTCTGGAAGTGGAATAAGTTCTTCGCCAAAAGGAGCAGCTCATTTGAACAAAACCCAGATACGTAAGGAAAGTTACACATCTGCTGTTCAAAGACCTTGACAAAGATTATAATTTTTTCATTTCTCTCTTCATAAGCACATTTTTGCACAAATAGTGTGCTCAGCAAAGAAAATGTTGTAGTTGACAGGAGTTCATCATAATTTTTTATCTATAAACATTCAACTTTGATTATGTTAGTGTGATAAAAACATTATTGTATTTCCTCAGAATGTATGGCTACTTTTGAATGACTGTCGATAATAACTGTCAAATAATCTTTGCATGATGGTGTAGTTATGACATTGACCAGCAAGGGCTAAAAAAACATGAGCAGATCTTCACATCTTCAGCTCCAATCTGCTTTGAGGTGAGTTTAAAATGAATACCCTCAGATTCTAGCGAATAGTCATTTCTGTCAGCATGAATCAAATGAGATGGAATGATGGAGAAATATGATCTCTAGACTCTGACATCTAGCGCCCATTAGCTACATTCATCTGTTATGACAGCTGGTGTTTAATGCTCAGGCTGGTCTAGTGCTTAGAGCAGACAAACCAAGTAACGCTGGAAGAGCAGACACCTGCGGATCAGTACAGAGCCTGAAAAAACATGGCAGAAGCTGCTTTGAAATTTCCAAGAAGCTGCAGAGATGTTAAAGGGGTAAAAACGGAGACTGTAAGAGTTATATAAGGACACAAAGAACACCGAACAATCTCAAAATGTTCTGGCAAGGTTCTCTTAAAGTTCATCCAGTAACTTTAATAGAATGTTTGTTCAAAGTTATTTGTCCTTTACCAATTTTCTTAAAATATTATTTTGGTGAAGTCTTAACAATCTGAAGCTTAACACACTCAAAACTGTGGAGATGATCGTGGACTTCAGGAGAAACCCCCCAGCTCTCCCCCCACTCACCATCATGAACAGCACTGTGACTGCAGTGGAGTCATTCAGGTTCCTGGGCACCACCATCTCCCAGGACCTGAAGTGGGACATTCACACAGACTCCATTGTGAGAAAGGCCCAGCAGAGGTTGTACTTTCTTCGCCAGCTGAGGAAGTTTAACCTGCCACAGGAGCTGCTGAAACAGTTCTACTCTGCCATCATTGAATCTGTCCTCTGCACGTCAATTACTGTCTGGTTCAGCTCAGCTACCAAATCTGACCTCAGAAGACTACGGAGGGTAGTCCGGACTGCTGAGCGAATCATTGGTACAACCCTCCCTACTCTCCAAGAACTGTACTTATCCAGAGTGAGCAAAAGGGCTGGCAAAATCACTCTGGACCCCTCACATCCAGCACACTCCCTCTTTGAACTGCTGCCGTCTGGTCGACGCTACAGAGCTCTGAGCACCAGAACGACCAGACACAGAAACAGTTTCTTTCCCCAAGCAATCCATCTCATGAACACTTGACAATAATTATGGTACACACACTATTTATACACTTATTTATCTAAAACACATTAGTCTACATTTCAATTGCACATAATATACCTGTACATACAAAACTGTCCACTGTTATATACCTGTACTACAATTGTCATTTTGTATATTGTTATTACTTATTTACTTGTTCTTTTTAATTATTTTTATTATCTGTGTTTTTTGTTCTGTCACTGTCATTCTGTTGCACTGCGGTAGCTTCTGTCATGAAAACAAGTTCCTCGTATGTGTAAACCTGGCAATAAAGCTCATTCTGATTCTGATATTAGCAAAATGTTATTCATACATCGTTTATTGAATGTTTTTTTAAATTATTTAGTTTATGTGAACCCAATATTTTTTAAATGTTACTAGTTTTATATTTTTTTTAGAGAACATTCAAAAGTAACATTTCCATAATGTTTGCAAAAAGATCAAATGGAATCTTTCATTCAGAGAACATTCCGAAATAACATTTTCATAACTTTAATGGGAATGTTAGCAAAATATTCTGGCATGGTTCTTTCAAAGTTATAAACACAAATTTTCTTTCGGTTATGTTACTAGAATGCTTTTGACATTTTAAATGATTTTATCAAAATGTTTATGGAACGTTTTTTTATTAAATGTTTTAGTTGGACAATTGTCTATCTTTTTTTAATGTTACTATGATTCAGAATGCTCAGAGAACATTCAAAAGTAACATTCTCACAATGTTTGCATAACTAAGAAAAAAAAAAGTTTTTAAACCATTTTAAAAATGTGAACATTCAGAGAACATCCAGAAATAATGTTTTCATAACCTAATGGGAACATTAGCAAAATGTTATTAGAAAACATTTTGCTAGCTGGGATGGTACAGTAATGGTGTCAGATGGTAATACTATGGTATTTTAATATAAATACTGTCACTGAATGATTACAATATTTATATGGGATTTATATTCCAAGGTTCAAAGAATACCACACTATTACCATGGTGCATGTCCAAAAAAAAAGAAAGAAAAAAAAATAGTTTAATAAAACATAAAATCCAATACATTAGTATTCCATATGGAAAATAACTATAATAACAATATAATTATACATTTTTTTAACTTTATGTAGCTTTGTAACCCATCTGTTTTGCTGCTCTGTGGCTCTGGGACCTGAATGTTGCTTTAATATCTAAATGAGTCATTATAAACGTTTCTAATATCTTAAATCTCCAATATTAAAAATGCCTGAAGCACCAGAGACAAAGGAAGGAATAATCTCATTGTCCACGGGTGCTTTGTAGTTCATCTCTGAACGTTTGTTTTTCCACCGTATCTGCTTCCTTGATAATCCATTGTTGTTTGACAGCTTTTGCTTTCTTTCAAAGTGAACTCCTGAGCTTAGTGTCGCTACAGGAAATGACCCGTGTGTGTGAGATGAAGTGGGGAGTCTGTCTAACTCCAATAGTCTGTTTTACGTGGCTCTCGGGAGCTGCTGCGTAAGAGGGTTTTATACAAACCATGAATCTTCAGGGACAACGTGCCCTCCTTAAATCATAGCTTCAATTTAGCGTTTAGCTCAGTGATCTGTCAAAACACAAGCACGTGTACAGAGCTAAAAGTTTGTAAAAGATGATTGTGCAACAGTTTCAAACTTCCTTCTTGGACAAGCTTAATTGGACTTTTGAGAAAAAAACGATTTAACAAAGCCTAAAGTGGTTTGCTGGTCTTAATTGGTTTAACCGGCCAACTGAAGCACCCCAAACCTCTCTAAAACCTCAAAACAGACTTACTTAATCCAATCAACCAGACTGGGAGACCAGCTAAACACTTTAGGCTGGTTTAAAAGGGTTTCATTTTTCCCTCAAACGATCAATAATAACTTGAACATCAACACAACACCACATGACATTCTACTACTTCAGAAAAAAAAGTTGCCATTGTGTAAAGAAAATAGGAAACTAGAAATGCCCCCTTTGAAAAGTATATATACAACCTGAATTCTGGAAATGCTGGGACGTTTTTTAATTTGAATAAAATGAAAACTAAAAGAATTTCAAATCACATGAGCCAATATTTTATTCAATAGAACACAGAGAACATAAATGTTTAAACTGAGAAATTTTTAAATTTTATGCAAATTTTATATATTTTTGAAAGAGTCTCTTCTGCTGATCAAGGCTACATTTATTCAATCAAATATACAGTAAAAAATACAGTAAAAAAAATATTGTGTAAAGTTTCAATTGTAGTATTGGAATATAAGATGTAATTTATTCCTTTTATGGCAAATGTTGATTTTCATTAGCCATTATGCCAGAATTCAGTGTCTGAAGTATGTGGAAAAATGCATAATATAATGCATATTAATGAAGTACAGTGAAATGCTATATAAAATAGAGGCCTGCCTGAAAAAAAATACTTGAATTTAGCTTATTTTTCTTTTCACTAGCAAATTGTTTATTCTTGTTTTAAGCATAAATCTAGCAAAACGCAATGAAAAAAGAAGGAAAATATATTTTAATCAATATAAAACAAAAATCTGGGTTCAATACAAGATAAGATTAATCTTAAATGAATCAAAGACTTTAAAAATGAAAGAGGCTTCTCAAACATCTCAAAAACATCTCAGTGTTTTTATTTGTTGTTATTATTTTTTTGGGACTTCATGGACGGAAACCAAAGGATTGCACATAATTAAATAATATGTCTGGCAATAGTGCAAAATCATGTTCACATTATGAAAATAAAGTAAATCAAAAGACTGAAAACAGCCAATCCAAGAATGCAATGACGTCTATAATATTTAATACTCATCCACTTGAACGTGCATGGTTTGAAATTTTTGCTCATGGGTACAGAGTTTTGTAGTCGGATAATTTGAGCCAATCGGCTGAGCTGTAAACACCATGTGACTAACGGCTCTGTGGTAAATAAATGACGTCATGACAACATTGATTGGCTGATGATATCAGTAATCAGTCTATTTCACAAACATTTACAAGAGCCTTCAAAAACAAAGCAAGCTATAATATCTACTTAAATATTGCTTAAATATATAATTTAAATATTGCTTTCAGAAAGCTGTAGTTTGTCAGAGTCCACAGCTAATTTTTAAGTAATCAATGGAGAAGGATGCATTTCATTCATGACACAGAATGTCCGATCAGCATTAAAGAACCAAGCAATAACGCTGGATAAAACAAGTACGAACCGACCAGGTATTCAATACATACCTTAAGAAAACTCAACAACATCTCTAAAGTCAGAACAACTGAACCAATACACACACAAGCACATGAGAAAATCACTGAAGGAAGGAGTACCTTAATTACAGTGTTCTGCATGTTGGCATCTAAATTGTTAGATGCAATTACAATCATGATTATTATCAAAATTATTGTGAGCGTCACTCCAAACAGAGCATTGAGCACAATCACACACAACATTGTGAGTTCAGCACCTACTGCACAAAACAGAAATAACAGGAATAATTCTCGGTCATTCAGTTTTTTTAACTCAAATGATAAACTTAAAAATGCAAAAGCACCGTTTGTGACTCCAAAAGCAGCACAGCATGCTACAAAAACATCAGACAAAGTCCTTACGCTAGCTATTGATCCAAGAGTCACTCCTAAACCTACTGTAAATAAAAACTCTGTTCCGATTTTTCTATTGTTACTTGACTTGCTCATTGGGAAATATTTTATAAAGGCAGCAGCAACTGTGGAGCACAGAGCCAAATTTAGTGCAAAAGCAATATGTGGACTCAAAGCATTTCTTAAAGATGCCATAAATGTCACGAGTCCAGCTAAAGATACCTCAAAAATTAACATTGTGCACTTCTCTTCAGTAGCCAGAACAACCGCAGTCAGTGAAATGATCAGACTCCATCCAACCACTCCTAAAGTGTCATGCATCACAGATGAGACCTGACTTTCTCCAAGTTTGCCATCTATTTCTTTTAGTCTTTGTAAAAGTTCCAGCCTTTCAGCTTCTAACAGTTGAGTTTGATTCAGTGCTGTGTAAAATCTGTCACTATTTATCCAAACTAACTTGTCTATTTCTGCTATGAGAGCTGCAGTTTGAGCAGGTTTTGGTTCAGAGTCTCTTATGAGGTGAAATCGTCCTCCACAAGCGTTGATCATTTCTCCAGCAATCCCTCTGGACGCTCCTGTGAAAGGTTCCTGGTGATTTTGGAGCAGAAGAACAATGCAGTACTGCAGGACTTCTTCTCCCAGCAGCTCCTGGGCTCGTTTCTCAATATCACACTGTTGTGATTGTTGATCTTCCAGATTCAGGACCATTAAAACGGCGTGAGGTCCAGGAGACGAGAGAAACAGCGCTGTTGTGAAGGTCTGTCTCGCTGTGTCCTCCTCACAGAGGTTTGGTCCAGTGACCAGCATCATTCTACGAGCCTCGTCTGTAATCACTGGAGTCTTTACAATCTCTCTGTCCTCCTGTCCTCCGTCTTTCCTTCCTGACAGAAGATCTGCAGCGATGAATCTGGACTGACCTCTGATTCCCACGAGCAGGATCCTCACTTCATCATCATGAGAAGCTGGAAGAGAAAGATGAAAATATCAGAAAATATTATTTGAATTAAAAGTGAATGATCTGCTAACCTTACAGTGTTTGTATGAGAAACTTGTTTATGTAATCCATTTTATGTTTAACACTCTGGTGCATGTAAATTTATTACAATGTTTTATTTAGCTAGTTAGTTAAACAGGCACACTTGCTTACCTACTAACTGCCACTGCCTTTCATTACAACCATGAATACATGGTGACCAGTACAGTGGACACATTTATCTTTATCTAAGGTAGACTACAAATATAATTAAAAAAGGATCATGTAAAAGGAGATCAGGTACACGTTTATATTACATTGAACATTACCTTCAACCTTTATAGATGTGATGTGAAATGTTAGAATCAGTGTGAGGATCCATTTTGGTTGTTTCCTGTTTAGTTTCATTTTTCAGCCTGGGAAATAAAGCCACTCTTACTCGCTTTCCAGACTCTTTGAATTTAATGTATAATCGTACAATATAACCAAATCGTTATTATTACAGCACGGTCTTTCATTTAACAGCACTGACAGAGCAGCTGAATCCTGTATCTTGGTTTGTAAAGTCAAAGTTTCACTTTTATTTCCGCTCGCGTGCTTCTCGTGTTACAGCTACAACCATATTAAGCTGATTGTCGTATTCCCACTTAATAAGTAACCAAGGCCGAACAACTTTGGCAAGCTGTCTTTTAAACCAGGGCTGCATCCGAAACCGCCTACTCAATGAGTAGGTACTTAATTTCATTAAGTACTTACTTAACGAGCGCTAAAAGAGTACGTACTTTTCAGCCAAATCTCGTTGAGTATGAATGCGA
Organism: Aspiorhynchus laticeps; assembly: GCA_023376895.1. Lineage (NCBI taxonomy): Eukaryota > Metazoa > Chordata > Actinopteri > Cypriniformes > Cyprinidae > Aspiorhynchus > Aspiorhynchus laticeps. Next base: position 27,628,114 of record CM041815.1, on the reverse strand, counting down.
TCCGCCATGTTTACGTTATCATGTGATCTATGACGTTATAACAAGCGCAAAAACAAACTTAAAAGTTATGAGCGACAGGCTTAATTCATCTATCTGTAAATATTTTGATGTTGATGAAATTTGCTCATTTTGTGGTCTTGTTGAAGAAACAGCTGCCCTTATGATTGTAGTATAACCAATACATTTTGGGTTGATTTAAGTTTTTATATTTTTAACTGTACTAATATAACCCACAGTTTAATCCTTAAAGATATTATTTTTTATTACGAAAAACTAAAATCGTTATCTCTTAAATGTTATTTTCTTAATTTTATGTGCAAAATTGTTCACCCACACGCAAAACTGGCTTAAAACTCCTTTGTTTTCTTATTTTTCTTGTTGAATGTCTCTCTCGTTTCATCCCTGAGGCTTATAAATAACAAAAACAAATGCAATTTTAATGCATAATGTTTATATGAATTGTATGATTATTCAAAGATATTTAATCTTTTTCCCGTGTATATAATCTCATAGTATATGCAAACGCATTATAGTTATGTTTTCTGTTGTTTTTTTGTCATTATGATTGTTCATTGTTAAAGATACTACCATCTTTCACTGAGCTTGTATGTTCTGCAGTAATAATAATACATAAAATAAGAGCGACAGGCGCACAAACACCTCATAGCATCAATAAATCCACAACCCTACCTAGTACAGTTTTCCTCCATGTTTGTAATATCTGCAGAAAGGAGACGTCGATCAGCTGCTCAAAGATCTTACCTTTGGAGAACACTGTTGATTTTACACTCGAAAAATGTAAGTATTACTACTTAGAAATTAAGTTTTCCTCAGAATGCATTGGTAGCCCAACACTTATGAACAATAATAATGATAAATGCTGACCAATAATTAATTCTACTTTTTAGTAAAACAAGCAAAATGTAATTAGCTTTTTTCATATGCCATAGCTATGCATGACTACACATATGTTAATGAAACAATTATATTTTATTTACTGACAACAACATGTACAAATGAGTAAAATGTAAATAAAAGTAACCATGACAATAAATAAACAAGTCAACAACACATAAAACAAAGCTTTATTCAAACATATTGTTCTAACAATCAAGTATTTACATGCAGTGAACCCACATCCTACTGCCATCTCAACACAGCTGAGCCAGTTCTGCAGCTGACCACCGTGTCCACCTTCACCTGCCTCTGCTGTCCATCACGACCCACACTGCTGCAGTCAGACTGAATCTGATCATGGATGGGAAACGGTCATCGAGGCTATCATTGCCTGAGTACACAGAGAGGATGAGGAAGACCATGATGACGCCCCTGAACCACACAATCTTGAATCAAGAGCAGGAGAACATGTGTGGGACAATCTGGCTCCTGCTGTGTCTGCTCCAAACATCTGTGTGCCTGCTCTCCATGAGGACAACTACCTGTAAAACAATTACACAGAGTAAAAAAAATACATCTCATGTTGTCGGCATTCCATTTCTTGCCAAATTTCATTTAATATGTTTACAATTACAAGCTAATTTTTGATATAGCTTCATTACTTTTGTGGTGTAGTGAACTGGTAAGCAGAAGGTTGCTGGATCGATCTCTGCAGTCGTCACCATCAGTGTGTCCTTCAGCAGGGCTCTTTACTCCAGGTTGCTCCAAGGGGATTGGGGTCCCTGTAATAAGAGCACTGTAAGTCACTTCGGATAAAAGTGTCTGCCAAATGCATAATTGTAAATTTAAAGAAATTTTATTTTTTTATTTTTAATTTTTTTGCAGCTCAATTAAAAGCTGCTTGTTTCTTAAATATTATTTCTTCAAGGTACTACTATAATATAAAGGTTTACATATATTTCATACAATTTCTATTTGGAGCTTTCAAGGGTTAGTTCACCAAAAACATATAAATTCAGTCATTACTTACTCGCATCCACGCTGTTCAGTCCTTGTGTGTGTGTGTGTGTGTGTGTTTCCAAACACAAAAGGTGATTTTCAAGTTTGTCCTGCTGGTTTCTGTTCATACTATATCAGTCAATAGAGCCTGACTTTCAGAAGCTTCATGACATTATATGATGATGCTTTTGAAGCTTCTGAAACTCAGGCTTCATTGATTGATTTCATTTAATTTAATTTAATTTATTTTTATAGCACAAATAAACACAACAGGAGTTGACCACTGTGCTTTACAGAGTATAAAACTAAAATACAAGATAAAAAAGAAAGAAAGCAGTAAAACATAATAAACATAAAACATCATTAAGAACTGCTAAATGCTCTGGCCAGAAGATAAGATTTTAACTTTGATTTAAACTCATGTACAGAGGACAGGGATCTCAGATAAAAAGGAAGACTATTCCAGAGCCTAGGTCCAACAACGGCAAACGCACAACCCCCTCTTGACTTCAGTCATGTTCGGGGCTGAGATAGAGAGTAACTGTCTGTGGGCTGTAGACACCTGCCTGATGTATTCAGATTTAAAAGTTCAGACAGGTACAAGGGTGCAAGACCATTTAGAGATTTAAAAACAAACATCAATATTTTGAAATCAACTCTATGACGTACCGGCAGCCAATTTAGAGCCATTAAAATAGGAGTAATATGTTGATGTTTGCGGACTCCCGTTAAAAATCTGGCTGCAGCGTTTTGAACCATTTGAAGCCTTGTAAAAGAGGACTGGGAAATTCCAGCATATAAAGAATTACAATAGTCCATTCGAGATAAAACGACTGATGTTGTATGAACAGAAACCAGCAGGACAAACTTGACCAAAATCACATCCTCAGTGTCTTTTGGTCTTTCTCTAGATGCTCTCGCTGGCTCTGGGCTCACTGAGGATAAAGAGACCACAGTAACATCCAGCCCAGTTGAGGCAGTAAGGGCAGGTGGAGTGATGGAGCATCTCATCTATGGCACTGGATCATTTCCAGGATGCTGCTGTGGACTTCTCCATCCTCACTGCTCACAGCAGCCTGCAGACATTTCAGATCCTGCAAAGATGCACAAACACAATAGAAAAGCAGTCATTTTAACAGCACAATGTCATTTGATTTCTGTATTAGAAGTAACAAAATTATTTCTTACTTTATATTTTTGTTTTCCTTTTTTCCCCACAAATGCCGCTGTCACCTGCTCCACCACAAAAGCTCTGCATCAAATGTACAGCAATCAAGAATCAGAAAAGTGCTGTAATAGCTACGTTTGAAATTACAATAATTAAAATAAACTACAACTTAAGATTTAAAAGATGTTTTATTGATGTCAGTAGTATACTCACTGAGAGCCTTTGATGGCAGCATTCCTTCATCAGTCACTCTTCACCGGATAAACACACGTGTGTCTCATCTGTCCCTGTAACATCCAGACAAGATTCAGTCACCTCTGTGATTTATCTGATCAATACTGCATTTACAAGTTGAGGTGTAACATCCAGACAAGATTCAGTCACATCTGTGATTTATCTGCTCAATACTGCATTTACAAGTTGAGGTGTAACATCCAGACAAGATTCAGTCACCTCTGTGATTTATCTGATCAATACTGCATTTACATGTTGAGGTAGCTGCTGATGTGTTCACTGGCTTTTTATCCAACACAAATGCTCCTCAGTTTATCAACAATACTAATGGACAAATTAACTTATGGTTAGCTACTCCATGTAGATTTATTCACATTACTTACATTTTAATCTAAAGCAGTGTTGAACAGTGAATTCTACATAACGTTACATCACTCACTCAGATGTCTGTTCATGTTGTGATGTGCTCATCTGTAATTCTTTTAGAATATTTTCCTGTCTCATATTAAATAAACATTTAGTAATCGTCTTTAAGATGTATGGTTTAAATGCACTTTGGAGACGTGCGTGTGGTTACTGGAGGTCTGGAGCTCCCCTGTTCACTATAGGCTACATAATAAAACATGTTTTTACAGCAAAATCATAAATATACTGATATATACAATTGAACAGTTTACGTAGAGTAAACTGTTCAATTGTAGCTCAACAAAAGCAATTTTACCACATATAACCGTGTTTTTGATTTATAATACTCACATTTGTAAACAGCCTCATCGCTGTTCTCCATCACGTTTGATGATGATTTATTGATCTCCCGTTGCCTCCTGGGATAGAAAAGTGTCCATCGGATGAACACTTCAGAATCTGGGCAGAAGCAGTAGGACATCCGGGAACATCTCTCGACTTCTCTTTTAAGAATACTAAGGTATTCTTAAATAGTTCTGGATCTTGTTTCAACTTATCATGAACACCCCAAATTTAACAGAATCATTTTCAGTGAACCGGAAAGGGGGGTGAACCGGAAATGCTGTAGGTGACGTCAGACGCTGGAGACTTGGCGGAAAAACTGAATGAACAGCGAGGACAGCGAGGAAAATTTAGAAACTCTTCAGGAATACATCGACTGGTGCTTCGACGTTATAGTCATGAAGAAAAACCAAAATGCATGTTCTCCAGCCAAAAGCGAGACGCCGTCTTCCAAAAGAAGTCGCCCGTCAGACTCGCCTGAAACAACATCGCCGACGGGTAAAAGCTTTACCGACATCCTGGATTCAATCGACAAGCGGTTGTCCAGCTTCGACGCGAGGTTGTCCCTGGTCGAGATCCTGCACCGTGAATTTAAATCCCTGAGGGAATCACTGGAATTCAGCCAGCAGCAGGTGGAAACACTCGCTGCTGAAAACGCATCTCTACGGGACTCGGTCAAATCTCTAACTGAAAATATGACCCATCTAAGTGAAGAAAATAAAAAAATAAAAGAGACTGTCATCGATCTCCAGGCCCGTAGCATGAGAGATAACCTGGTGTTTTCAGGCATCCCGGAATCTGCCGAAGAGGACCCAGAAACTACGGTTAAAAACTTTATCAAAACATACCTGAAGCTTCCGGAAGACACCGTGGAAAACATCTGCTTCGAAAGAGTCCATCGGATGGGAGCGAAGAAACCTGGAGCCCCGAGGCCGCGTCCCATTGTGGCCAAATTCGGATACTTCAAGCAGAAAGAGCAGGTGAAGAGTCGCGGCAGGGAGCTGAAAGGAACAGACTTCGGCGTAAACGACCAGTTCCCCAAAGAAATCCTGGAGCGACGCAAAATTCTGTTCCCAATCCGACGCAGTCTCATCCAAAAGGGCTCCCGAGCTGTCATCGCTGTGGATCGGCTCTACGTGGACGGACAGCTCTACCGGAACCTCCGTACCACTCCGTGGTTATATTAACACCACTCCAGATAAGAATCCGTTATACTTACCTTTTTTTTCTCTCTCTTTCCTCGCTTGTTCTTCCATTTACCTCTAACTATTTGTCATTTCGATAATTTAATACGATATCATCAGGGCCGCATTAACCATTGGGCTAGGCGGGGCTGAAGCCCCGGGGCCTGAGCATTGTGCCAATCGCCAAAGCCCCACCACGCCCCCCACTTATTAGTGCTATTATTTAGTGGAGCTTTTCCATAAATTTAATTCACGTTTCTCGTTCATTTATTTTACCAATCAAATGCATTTATTTTATATTTGCTTTTGAACGACCTGTGTATCTATCAGGTGACCGCTGCATCCGCACTGTCGCGTAATCTGGAAATGGTCATGCAAAAGAACAATCTTCGATAAGTAAAAATGTCAACTATTCTTATAAGGAAAGAAAAAAAAAATAAAAAAAAAAAAATAGGAGAGAGGGAAAAACACGACTTAGTAAGTAAAATTCCCAGCTATCAGGTTATTTTACTAAAGCTGATGATGGAGTGGAAGTTATGGAACAGCAAGTGGACCGGACACATGGAGAAGATAAAAACATCGTCGCCACAGATTTGAGGTTAGTTTGATTATTAACTTGATGGATGTATATTGCTTGTGCTCGAGCAAACTCTATAGGCCTATATTCGCTTTTGGGTTGAGAAAAAATACGGTAGAAATATGTCAATCGTTTTGTGCGTCATGATGTTAGCTTATCATTTAAAGTCATTTACACATTATGGTTTAAAAACTAATTTAACTGTTCAGAGACATTAAGAAGCGGGGCAGAATTTATTTTGGCAAATGCGCGCGTTAAGTCCGTTTCAGCCTAAAACGCGCGGCGCGCACCTGCGTGTAAAGCACCTGCCTAAACTTGAATTATTCTTCGCGCCTTGAGCTTAAACATTCAAATACAGTTATGTGTCATTATGTGTTCTTGCGAGTATCCTTGTAAACAGTCATTCGTGTCTTACATGAACATTATAGTTAAAGATAAAGCATGCATGTGAAATGTAGTAGGCTATGTGAGTTCCTGGAATTGTATGATGAGATTTTAAAGGGATGGTTCACCCAAAAATGAAAATACTGTCATTTACTCAGCCTCGAGTTGTTCTGAACCTGTATGAATTTCGTTGTTCACCTCAACATAGAGGAGGATATTTTGAAGAATGTTCTTAACCAGAAGGTTTCTGGTCCCCATTGACAACAATAGTGTATTTTTTTCTTTTTTTTCATACTATGAAAGTCATGCAGCAGCTGTTTGGTTACCAGTATTGTTCCCAATGTATTCTTTTGCGTTCAACAGCAGAGGGAAACTCATACAGGTTAAGAAAAACAACAGAATTTTTTTTTTATTTTTTTTATTTATTTATTTTTTTTGGTGAGCTATTCGTGGAAAGCAGCCTAATATTGCTGCCGTTGCCATTTGTGTCAATAATGTGAATCAAACATCGGAAAAAAAAAATCACTCCATGTCCTTGACTGAATCACTTTTGTAAAATAAGAATTAATCTATATTGAATTTATACAGTGAAGACTATTCGATCTATTTGTATATTTACTTTATACAATATAATGTTTTTTATTCAGTGCTTTAAGTTTTTCCAAGTAGGTCGATTTGTTAAGTATCTTTGTTCTCTTGTCATTCGTGACTGTTTACTTGTCTTCAGTAAGCTTGGTTTTATTTTGTCTAGTATTATTTTTTATGATATTGTAATTAGTAACAAGAATTATGAAATTTCAGTGCATCAAAAATGTTTATAGGATACAAATTCTATTTAAAGCTATATATAATTATTGTGATGGGGGGCCCAGCAGTAAGTCATAGCCCGGGCCCAGTGAGGTCTTAATGCGGCCCTGGATATCATAACAAACATGTACAGTCAGTCTCCGCAGCGTTTAAATGATTTTGCAATGTTTTCGTTTCTGTCAAGTTTTTACTTTCATCCCTCTATGCTTGCTTCTTTGTATGTCTTTCTTACTTCCAACTCCTTTCACTGCACCGATCACCTGCTTTACTACACATATAAACACAACACCCTATATCACACATCTGCATGGCACGACCATGTACATATACACTCAGCATTAACGCAACCACTCAGACCTTACAGCGCACACAGACATGAAGGACATACTCGCATACAAGCGCGTACACGCCCGCTCATATCTTATTCATTTGAGCATCACACGCAGCGAGCAGCATTAGCTACACACACACATCTATGGGTGCACTAAGGTTTGTCACATGGAATGTGAATGGAGCTGGCTCCAGAGAAAAGAAGTTAAAAATATTTAGCCATCTTAAAAAACTACAAGCAGACATTGTTTTATTACAAGAGACTCATAGATCTGCCACAGCTACAGATCAACTTAAAACAACTGAGTTTCCTAATGTGTTCTCAGCCTGCTATAACTCTAGGCAAAGGGGGGTAGCAATTTTAATACATAAAAATGTTAATTTCACAGTACTCAACACAGTTATAGATCCAGAAGGTAGATTTCTAATCATTAAATTATCTATATTTGACAAAAAGTTATGTATTGTTAGTATATATGGTCCAAATGTTGATGACCCCTCTTTCTTTCACGGTTTTTTTACCGCACTATCTGAACAACTAGATTGTGCACTTGTTATTGGGGGAGACCTCAACTTTGGACTAAATAAAGAAATGGACAGGCTAAGTACAGCTGGAACTCAGCGCAATTGGGAATCCACAAATATAGTTAAACAGTACATGAGCGACTATGGACTTTGCGATGCATGGCGTTCTCTCCACACCAACAGTAGGGAATTTACTTTCTTCTCACATGTCCATCACTCTTACTCTCGTCTGGATTATTTCCTAGTCAGCAGCTCACTGCTGAGTGACATTTCAGACACAGAGATACACCCTATAGCTGTCAGCGATCATGCTGCTGTTTCTTTAACTCTAGTAAATAAGAAGACCACTCCACCAAGTTATAACTGGAGATTCAATACATCATTGCTTAAAGACGACGATTTTATTAAATATTTTAAAGAAGAGTGGGCTTTATATTTAGACTATAATGACCTGCCTGGAACATCAGCATCTGTTCTCTGGGAAGCAGGCAAAGCTGTGATGAGAGGTAGAATAATCTCATTCTCATCGCATAAAAAGAAAAGAGAAAATAAATGTATTCAGGAATTAGAAGAAACCATAAAAACTTTAGAAGAATCCTACGTATCCTCCCAGGAACAGGAAATGCTGAAAAAAATATGTAAAGCAAAACTAGAATTAAATGAAATTATTAATAAAAAAACTAAATTCTTAGCACAAAGACTTCGCTGGCAAGAATTTGAATATGGTAACAAATCAGGTCAATTCTTAGCGAACCAGTTAAAAATAAATAAAGAAAAAACAACGATATGTGCTGTTAAAGATTTAACTGGGGATACAGTATATGACCCTGAAAGAATAAACAACACTTTCAGAGATTTTTACGAATCTTTATATTCTCCACAGATAAACCCATCTAAAGACGAAATAGACCAATTTCTTGACAATATAACTCTTCCGAAATTAACAGACAATCAAGCGATGGCATTGGATTCTCCACTGACATCAGATGAACTTCAGGAAGCTTTGAACAGTATGCCCAATAAAAAGGCTCCAGGTCCAGATGGCTTTCCAGCAGAATTCTATAAAGAATTCTGGGCTATTCTGGCACCAACATTCTACAGAATGTTGCAGGAAACCAAAGAAAATGGCAGACTTCCACCAAATATGAATTCTGCCAACATTAGTCTCTTACTAAAACCAGGCAAAGACCCTGTATTGCCTACTAGCTATCGTCCAATATCCCTTATTAATGCGGACACTAAAATAATCTGCAAAGCTATCTCAAAAAGAATAGAGAAGATAACCCCTCTCATAATTCATTACGACCAAACTGGTTTCATAAAAGGGAGGCACTCCTCAACAAATACACGTAGGTTACTTAACTTGATAGACTATTCATGCAATAGAAACCTTCAAATTACAATATTGTCTCTAGATGCAGAAAAAGCTTTTGATAGGGTTAACTGGAATTTTCTATTTGCAACTTTACACAAATTTGGTTTTGGAAACTCTTTCATAAACTGGTTAAAAATATTATATAACTCTCCAACAGCATGTGTCAGGACAAATGCCCAAACGTCCTCTAGCTTCTATCTTAAGAGGGGCACCAGGCAGGGATGCCCCCTATCCCCCTCACTGTTTGCAATTTTTATTGAACCACTAGCAGCAGCAATTAGACAGGCAACAGTGATTAAAGGCATTAAATGCAAGAATGTAGAACATAAAATTAGTCTTTACGCAGATGATGTGTTACTTTTTCTTCAACATTCACAAACCACTCTCTCTGAGGTAATTACATTAATAAACTCTTTCTCAAGAGTCTCAGATTATTCAATAAACTGGTTAAAATCAACAGTTCTTCCAATTAATTGCTCCTTCCAGAATTCTTCCACTCCACTGCAATCTGGAAATATTAAATATTTAGGTATTAATGTTTCTCCTAAACTGGCAGATTTGATCAAATTAAACCACATCCCACTTTTAAAGAAGGTAGAAGATGATCTAACCAGATGGAGATCTCTACCCATATCACTCATGGGAAGAGTCGCCTCAATAAAAATGATGGTTTTGCCAAGAATTAATTATTTATTTGCAATGATCCCAAGCAAACCACCACCTGACTGGTTTAGATCTTTGGACTCCTCCATCTCTAAATTCCTTTGGAAAGGTAAACCCCCGCGTATTAGCTTAAAAACGCTGCAAAAGACCAAGAATAAAGGAGGACTAGATCTACCTAACTTTTACCACTATTTCTTAGCCAATAGGCTTCAACACATTTCAGGGTGGTTAAAACACACCCTCTTAGATGAGCCTTGGCTAGATGTAGAACAGGCATTATGTAATAATATAGAGATTTCGGATCTGCCATTCATTAGCTCGATCAGTAAACGACACGTATGCTTTAAAAGCATCAGTATCAGCTCTTCTCTGACAGCATGGTGGGAGTTTCTAAAAATGACGGAGTCTTCACTAATCCCATGCAAACGTACCCCCATCTGGAACAATCCTGACATATTGCTAAACAACAATATGATAAACTTCACAGATTGGAGTTGTAAAGGTATTAAATACCTGGAACGTATATTCGAAGGGACAGACTTTATTCCCTTTGACAAATTAATTAAACAATATGGGATTAATAAAAACAGATTTTTAGAATATCAACAAATTAAATCTATTGTAAAAAGGAAATTTAAGTCTAATCATATCAATTTACAAATACCACCAAGTGTGGCAGATTTCCTTAATCTCAAAACCCCCAAATTAATGTCTAAAATATACAGGGCACTTTCCAATATAGATGAATCAGTATCACTTCCTATTGCAAAATGGGAAGCAGATCTATCAGTAAGCTGGGACCATAATTTCTGGTCTCAGATATGTTTAAAAACCTTTGAACTGATTAGAAATCCTGGATTACAATTAATACAATACAAAATTCTGCATAGAGTGCACTACACAGGTCATCGGATGTTCAGGATGGGTTTTACAGCTTCTAACAACTGCTCACACTGTAAAAGCAATACACCTGACAATTACATCCACGCTCTATGGTTCTGTCCACCTGTTCAGAGGTACTGGTACAGGATTTGTGAAGACTTATCAAAGTGTCTTAAATGCTCTATTCCAGCCTCTCCTTTAGTCTGCTTGTTGGGCGACCTAGATGGTGTCACTACAGAAGATAACACAATCCACATGGCTTTCACTGCCCTATGCATTGCTAAGAAGACTGTCCTCATGAACTGGAAAAATAAAAATAATCTTAATATCAACCAATATAGAGATTATTTGTGGGATTATATTAGCCTTGAAACAGCTTCTGCTGACACATTAGATCAATCTCTCTGGGCTCCTTTGATCAGCTCCATCACCTAGTGTGGGTGGGGGTCCCGATTCTGTCCGGCTGTGGTTTTTGTTGTTGGCGTGGGATGGCAATATGGGCCAGGGGCATTTGGGGGTTCCCTGGGGATGGGTTTCTTGGGGGGTTCGGCGCTGGGGCTGCGGCCTTGGCCTGGATGGGGTATTGGTGACTCTTGGATGCTGTTTCTCTGGCGGCGGCATGCGGCGCTGCTGGGGATGCCTGTGCCGGCGGACGTAGGTTGCCAGCCTGGCGGCCGCACTGTTCCGGGGTTGGTCCGGGGGGGGGCTTGGGGATCTGGGGACGCTCTGCCTCCGGCTTGGGGTTACGGCTGGGCCTGGGGGGCTTGGGTCCTGGTTGGTGTGCCGCCGGGAGTATGGGTTGGTGCATGTGCTTGGGCCCGGCTCTGGTGTGGGGGTCTTCGATGCATCGGTGCCTCCGCAGGGGGGGGAGGGGTCCAATAGAGGCGGGGTATACGGGCTTTACCTGGGTGTCTTATTGTCTTATGTAGTTTGGGAACTGACTGGATGATGGGGTGGGGTAGTTTTTCCTCTGCTGTGGGGTCTGGTGGGCCGCCCCGGGCTGCCATGGGCCCTGGTCTGGATGGGCCTGGGCCCCCCGCCCTGGGCAGATTTGGGGTAACGGGGGTGCCTATGGGGGTCAGCGGGGGAGCTGGCTCCAGAGGGGGGGGTATTTTGCCCCCTCTGATGTTTTCCTCCCCATCCCTAAGGCTTCACTTCTCCCGCTCCATCACACCAACACATAGGTAGGGTTTTGAGGTGCGGGTGAGTCGCTGGGATGCGGGGGAGGTGGTACTCCTCTGTCTCCTCGTGGCCGCCTGCATCTCAATTACACATTACAGCTTAGACATTCTCATTACTTACTGTCACATGACACATACATATAGGGCCTTGGGGGTGGGCACACTGAATGGCATCCGGAGGGTGGTCTGTTCATTCAGCCTTCCCTCTGGTGCCAGTGCCCACTTCTCAATTTTAAGTTGCACATAGACATTGAGGGCTCTAGGGAGGGGACGAGCTGACACAAGCTTGTGGAGGGTGCCCCTCCCCTGTTTTAAAGCACCCCTGTTTTAAAGCACCTTAGAACAACACACACCAACACTACATTTGAGCGGGTGGGGTGAAGCATGGGGTCGTCTTTTTTTTTTTTTTTTTTTTTCTCACACCCCTGTTCTCTGTTCTCTGTCTGGGGCCGGGGGCTGTGAGGATGAGCTGGCCGCCCGGTCGGGGTCTGGGCTGTTGATTTTCTCTGCTGCTGCGGGAACCGGGGTGGTCTTCCTGTCCCCACGCCGGAGCGAAGGGGGTTTAGCTCCGGGATCGGGCGCTGGCTACCCCTCTGGGGGTGGTGGTGCCTGGACCTAGGAGTATAGAGTGCATATGGGGAGTGTGAGTGTGGGTACCTTGTCCATTTTTGTGTGTCTACATGTGGGGCGAAGGTGTGAATATTCGTTTGCGTGCATGAGGGTGGGAACATATGCTTGTGTATATGTGTGCTTGTCGTCTACGTCTATGTGTCAGGTCGGGCCTTAGACTCCGCCTCACTCATCATCTTAGTCGACCCCCACCCCACCACCATGCCCTGCCGGTGAAGGATGCCGCCGGTGCGTTGGTGATTTCTCGCGCCGGGGCAGGATGCTCGGGCGAGCGCTGGCCCGCTCTCGGCGGTCGATTGGCGGGGCCTGGCCCTACTGGCCTTGCTGGGCCCCGATTGTGGGGTGGGGGGCCTTTGGGTCTCCGGGCCCAGGGCCCGGTCCGCCCTGGTGTGGTCGGCTGCCGGTGGAGCCTGCGGGCTTGCCGCCACGGCACCGTGGGGCGCCTACACTGTGGCTGTCGGAGGTCCCGCCTTCGGGCTCTCCTCTGCCCTTTTTTGGGTGGAGGCCGCGGTTGTCCCTGCGGTGGTTCTCCTGGGGGTCCCGTGCCCTGGGGGGCCTCCGGATGTTTGGGGCCCGGGTCTTTTCCGTGCCTGCTTCATGCCTTGCGGGATGGGGCTGTTGTTCCCCACACACACTATTAAACATTTACATGGAGGAACCTTATGAACACAAGCGCGCTCACACACACAGGGGTACACTCAAGCATTCACATTGGTGTAAAAACAGGTGCTCACAGACACACATTGTCTTGATCTGCTGTTGCTTCAAAACTTATTTTGTAATATTAGTTATGTGTGCTGCTCAATAACATTTAACATTTAGAATTTATTGTGATTTATACAGATGTTGGTTGTTGCTGCAGTCTCTTTGATGTTGTGTCTTCGGTTGTTTTCTCTTTTTGTCAGCAGGTATTGAAGCAAATTGTCTGGTTTTTTTTTTTTTTTTTTTTTTTTTTTTTCTCTCTCTCTCTATCTATCCCCCATTTTCCTTTTTTTTCTCTCTCTCTTCCCCTTCTTTGTTGACTTTCCCCACAACCTTTTTTTTCATTTTTTTTTTTTTCCCTTCTTTCTCTCTCGTTTTCTCTGTCCCCTGGTCTTGTCTGTCACAGTGTGGTTAAGTAAAAGGGTATATAAAATTAAATTAATTAATTAATATAAAAAAAAATAAAAAAAATAAAAATAAATAAATTTAATTAAAAAAAAAAAAAAAAAAAAGAAAAAAGGCTGTGAATGATGATAGTATAGCCATGCATATGTACTGTCATGTGTTATCTGTGCTACTGACAGGCCAAAAAAAAAAAAAAAAAAAAAAAAAAAAAAGAATACTAAGGTGTCGGACATACTTATTCGCTCGGCTACTGCTTTTCCCCTACTATATAGTAGGTAAGTAGGCATATTCGGACGCACTTTAAGTAGACGCACATCCGAATGTCGCGAGAATTAATACGTCACCCAGGTAATTCTCGACTACTCTTTTATAAATACTAAGGATTCGGACATACTTATTCGCTCGCCTACTGCTTTTCCCCTACTGTATAGTAGAGAAGTAGGCGGTTTCGGATGCAGCCTAACTCTTTTCAATGAGTGTACCGCACGCTTGAAACTGAAGGCACGGGCAGGACGGACAAGTTTGACTCTACTCAAAAACCAATCAGAACGTTCATTTCGGGCACCCGGCATATTACCTAACCAATCATGTTGCACGTTTTAGCTCAGGGGGCGGGACATAAGTGTGCCTGCTGTCAGTGGCGTCCAATTGAACTCTTCGGCTGGAGAGCGCACCTCGGAAAAATACTGCTTTTACCACAGTAATGTTAGGGAAATATCATTGTTTGACGATAGATATAATCGTATACTGACCGAAGGACACTGTATCCGACAACTTTTCAGCAATCGTGTCGTGTGTAGCGTATTTTTTAACGACTGTTTATAAGCAGAACTAGCCATACTCGTTTGAATCTGTTCTGTTTGAACAGAATAACGGTCTGAATCGGTTCGCGATTCACTGAATCATTCGGATAGCTCACTCACGGACTGAATCATTTTTAGCCTGTTCTTACTAAGTACATTACTCGATACTGTAGAACACAAATAACGTATGTACGGATGTAGTGGAATATTTACAATCCAAACAAAAGATGAAGATCTTTATTGAGTTAAACAGTTGATGTGCAACTTATGAATATCTCGCTCCAGGTAAAGTCATTCTCCGACCAAAGGGGTTCAAAACATTAACAGTACATGAAAGCATTTTAAATATATCACGACTTTACAATGTTTTTGAGATATACATTGTAAATACCATGCTACCATCAGATAAACAGTCAGTGCCAAGGTAAAGTACCGCAACATTATGTAGGCTAACATTAACATATTACTGACACTGTAGGCTTTTTAAAACAACACTTTGAGTAACTGAATAAGCTGAAGGTTGTTTTTAATTTGTATTATATCACTATTAGAAAACATTTTGTGGTCAATATAGAACTGATACCAATGCCAAATTCAGCAGTATGGAGACTCAGAATGTGTCTTTGACCATAAACAATAGAAGTGCAGCAAATTTTGCCTCAAAATTCAATATTTTGTCATTTCCTTTAGTCAGTGTAAATAACTAGAGAGCTAAATGAAACAAGGCAAATCCATCCTGCGAATCCAACTGCTCCTAAAGCAGGAATAGGTAACTTCGGTCCTGGAGGGCCGGTGTCCTGCAGAGTTTAGCTCCAACCCTAATCAAACACACCTGCCTGTAACTTTCTAGTGATCTTGAAGACGTTGATTAGCTGCTTCAGGTGTGTTGATTAGGGTTGGAGCTAAACTCTGCAGGACACCGGCCCTCCAGGACCGAAGTTGCCTATCCCTGTCCTAAAGTGTCATGTATTACAGAGAAGTGCTAATGTTCTTAATACAAATCTTGATTGGACTTTTCTTGTCTCAATACTGAGTAAAATCCATAGCAGGTTTTGGTTCTGTTTTTTTTTTTTTTTATGTTTTAGCAATGAAGGCAACAAATCTCAACAGGTATTGTATTGCTCTCTGATTAAAGTACACATTTGCCAGTACAGCATGGGTAGGTTTTACACAGCTAGAGAAGAGTAAGCCATTGTTTTGTCATGGTGTAGAAATAAATAAATGAATGCTTTCTGCAGTATAGATGATCGATGTTGATTCTCTAAGTAATAGTGTTTATTATGCTCTTGTTTAAAGACGAAACCACTATTTCTGAACAGTTTACAAACAATGCTATTATATATACTTATTGTAAATTGATACTCCATTTATGGCTTGCGCTCGAGAGCTGAATCTGACGTCTTGATTTTGTTGTGTATATGAGCTATTTGAAATCTTGACGCTGTATTTGTATAACATGATATATCATATCTACACTGCCTTGTTGTAATTCTATCTTCCTGTGTTCGTTCTTTACGACCTTTTAATTTTTATTTCCTGTTCTCCATGAGTTACTGTTTTTAAAGGAATAGTTAATTCAAATGTAAATTTTGTTATTATTTATTCACCTTCGTGTCATTGCAAATCTTGTAGTACTTGTCAAACACAAAAGATGTTTAGCAGGATGTTCACACTGTACAATGAAAATGGATGGTAAATGAGACTTTGCTGACATACAAGTTCTGAGATGCCATTTCATTTAAAACAATTTCATATACTCTCAGTTAATAAAGAATATTTCATGTATACTGTAAAACATCTAAAACATAATAAATCTCTGTTACTACTTCAGGTTACCTGCAGAACTTTTAAAATCTAAGATCTGCACAAATAAAATGAATATTGCATGTCCACACAAAACAAACCTATTCAATTTGAAAATAAATCATGCATCACAGATTATTTTACTTAAAGAGACACTCATTCAGCTGAAAAACTGTTTTAGTTTAAATACTCAAGACATGTTTTATTAAATATATATTGAAACTGGTGCATGTACGAATATATAACACAAAAAATAGAGGTAGATCAAGATTGGATATTGCTGGTGCAATAAAAATTCTTAAATAACAGTAATAAGCTTTTATTTACAGCTTTCCTGTAGCTCAAATAGTAGAGCATGGCGCTAGCAACGCCAAGATCATGGGTTCGATTCCCAGAGAAAGCAAGAGCTGATAAAATGTAAAAACTATAACTTGAATGCAATGTAAGTCGCTTTGGATAAAAGCGTCTGCTAAGTGCATAAATGTAAATGTAATAAACCGATTGTTGTGCCGATACTAGTGAAGTCCATATAATGAATGTGCTAAATGAAGTTCTTAGTCTTTCCTTCTTGTGACAGGGCCATTCAGAGAGAAGCTACAAAAGTTTACATTGAATAAAATGCCAGATACAGTTTATTCTGTAACCGAAAGATCAATAATATCCTGAAAAAGTATTTGTACAATAAGAAAAGCGTAAAGTAAGCAATGTCATAAATCATCAGCAGTAGATCATAAACAATTGCATAATCATTGTTTTTATTGTTCAGATTTAAAAATCACTTTAGCCCATATCACAATTCTTGTTTTTCTGGCCCCAAATTTAAGACATCTTAAAATGATAATAAAGACTTTAAGTACCCTCTTAAAGTCCATTCTAAAGACCCTCAAAACCAAGTACTCAGTGAATAAAATGCACAGCAATGTTTTAATGGTTATTACATTATTTGATCAGCCATTAATAGACTAAGAAGAAGGAGCATGATTAATGAGTTTTGATGTATTAAACAAATAATATTTGTTGAGAAATATTTGCAAGTTTCATTCTGTCTGTTTAATATTTACATACAGTTAAATCTCCAGGTGAGAACATCAGTGAGAAATCACAACAGCAACATAATCTGAATTATTTCCAAGAGAACTGAATTGGTGCAGAAGAAGAAAATGGAAATTAATCAGATGTTTTCATCCAAAGATTTATAGCAACAATTAGAACTAAAATACGCATAATCTGTTAAACTTTGTGACTTAATCTGATGCAGTCAGCCATTGATAAATTACTATTAATGAACCAATCAATAATACTACATGAAACAGGAAAGAACTGAACAAGTTTTCTATAATTACCTTGATAAAACTCATCACCAACCCTAACATGAGAAAGACTGAACCAATGAGCACACAAACACATGGAAAAAAACACTATAATAACCATGAACCAGAACACATTCTGTAAAATTCCACTCATTAAATGCACACAAGCCATAATAAATCCTAATATTAGTAGAAATATTGTCATCTTCACATCAAGCAGTGGAAATAAAATGCTCACAAACCCCACTGAGAGTGTTGCCCCCACTAAACAAAACAGACATGAGACATGACCTGTGCATAAATACTGGAGATTCATGGCTAATGTTTTTGTCAGCTGTTAATACAAAAGCCCCGAATGTGACCCCAGGAGCCGCGTAACACGCTATGAGCACATCTGACCACGTCCTGATGCTGATGATTGTTCCCAAGAACAGAGCTAAACCCATAAAAAACACGAAGCACATGGTTATTGTCCCAAGATATATAAAAAATGCAGAGTATATTAGGTCATATACGTCATTGTTTATACTATTATTTAATAAGTTTGACATGGCTTGACTTGTCTTGTTCATTTTTTTGATTGCTCCAGGTACGTTTGTTAGTGATGTTATCAAAGCCAAATTTACTGGTATGGCAACATCTGGACTCAGAAAGTATCTTAGATTGAGCATAAATATTACAAATATATATACCTCAAAATTAAAATTGATGTTCCTTCTATGAGGGTAAACATCAGGAGCGGGAAATGAAGCCAGGTAGGTCCATACTGCGATTCCAACTGTTCCTACTAGAGTTTCATAAATTATAACCATGAGCATATTTTCTTCATGCACATCTTGATTGATCTTTTCTGTTTCTAACTCTTGTCTCAATACTGAGTAAAATCTGTCACCATTGAGCCAAACTAACTTGTCTATTTCTGCTATAAGAGCTGCTCTTTGAGCAGGTTTTGGTTTAGAGTCTCTTATGATGTGAAATCGTCCTCCACAAGCGTTGATCATTTCTCCAGCAATCCCTCTGGACGCTCCTGTGAAAGGTTCCTGGTGATTTTGGAGCAGAAGAACAATGCAGTACTGCAGGACTTCTGCTCCCAGCAGCTCCTGGGCTCGTTTCTCAATATATCACACTGTTGTGATTGTTGATCTTCCAGATTCAGGACCATTAAAATGGCGTGAGGTCCAGGAGACGAGAGAAACAGCGCTGTTGTGAAGGTCTGTCTCGCTGTGTCCTCCTCACAGAGGTTTGGTCCAGTGACCAGCATCATTCTACGAGCCTCATCTGTAATCACTGGAGTCTTTACAATCTCTTTGTCCTCCTGTCCTCCGTCTTTCCTTCCTGACAGAAGATCTGCAGAGATGAATCTGGACTGACCTCTGATTCCCACGAGCAGGATCCTCACTTCATCATCATGAGAAGCTGGAAGAGAAAGTGAAACATCATGCAAAGAAAAACAATTTGCCAGTGGGGTGAGAAAAATAAATAAAGATATATTCTCTGAAAACAAGTCTTTAGTACATTGGCCTTGTTTTGAGGACATTTCGTTTTTTTCGTTATGCTTGAAAAGAAGACAAATACTGATAAAGAAAAGGTATTTGCATCAATGATTCCAAATGTCACTGAATCGCATAATAAAAAATGTGGTGTAGGATTTCTTTAAAACTATTTTCACTCAGAAATTGCTATTAAATTTAGCAAATTACAAAAACTGCAAGCATCACATTAAATTAAATGTGAAATTAGAAAAACTGAAATAGTCTTTTCTTGTAAAACGTAATTCAATAACCTTTGTTTTATTTACAGCTTTGAAAAATAATTTTTTGCAGTGCTTATATCACTGAAAGCTTGCTGAAAGGGAAAATGAAACTAGCTGCATGGATTAGGGCTGGCTAATATAGATAAATATATAGTATTCAGCATTTTGCTGATATACCGTGTCTCTGTTTGTGTATTTGCTCTAAATTATTTTGAAGGTTATATTTTTAAATCAGCAGAACAATCATGGTTCTAAAAAAATGCCATTATTGTGGGTTCAGTTACCAGAGAACACACAAACTGGAAATAAGTCACATTAGATAAGCATCTGCCAAATGTATAAATGTGTATATAATGCTTTGATTTAAGTTAAGCAGGAATTAGTTAAAATTCTAGTACTTTATTTTTTTTTTATATATCTTTTTTTTTTTTTTTTTTTTTTAAACCTCATTATTGGTTATATAGTAGAAGAGAGCAGATACTAACCTTCTGAAGATGAGATGTGAATCGCAAGAATCAATATTAGAAGCCAGTTGAATTTTCTCTTGGACAATTCCATCTTTTAACCTGGGGCCTGTACCATGAAGCCGGTTTAGCTGGCTAGCCAGGTTAATTTCAGTTTAGTTTGCACCAATCCTGGGTTTTAGGTACCATGAAAGTGGCTTGGCTTTTAGCTGCGTTCATTGCCGTAGTAACTTACACTCCACAGCTAACCTGCTCCGGGGCAGGTTATGTTCTGGGTTAGAGATCTCAAACTGAAATTGGACCAATCAGATGTGAGCAAAGAGACACATGTCTGACACAAAAAAAGTCACTCCCCCAGTCTCTCATCCTACAAATTAAACGTCACTATGAAGTACCTTAAAAAAAAAAAAATACTACTAAATTGTCTGGCTTTAATGATAATTAGAATTTACATATGATTTATATAATTATAATATGATTTATATTATTATTACTCCATTACACACAAGCACTTTTAGTTTAACAATTATTATAAAGCATTTAGATACAGGTCATATGTAATATAAATAAGTGGTAGAATCAACAGATAACACTTTAAAAATGGCTACATGTGACCTTACATGTTCAAGTCTCTATCACTATATGTTATCAACTATATAAAGTAACTTCACAAGTTTCACTTGTGACTGCACTAATAGAGCAGTCTAATAGACTGCACAAAATTTTATTTGTCCTTTCCTTTATTTGTCCTCTTTCATGGACAAGTACTTCAGTGGAAATGCGTTTAAATTCCTCATATTCTTTAATCTCTTAACCTTTAACAAAAGAGTTTTGAATCTTGCTGGCTCTCTCGCGAGAAGTGAATCACACTTGCTCTGTGTTGTGATTGGCTGTTCGCCGGTGATGTCACACATTCATGTGCACACGCTCCATTAACTCAGGATCAAGCCTGAGTTGAAAGGGAAAGTTGATGATCAGCTTCATGGTACCAACAAAGCCAGATTGGAGTGGTTTGGTTTTGTCAACTCAAAACTTATCCTATAACTCTGAATTTGTTCATCTAACATCATGGTACAGGCCCCTGGTCTGTCTCATGAAGCGAGTCACTCAGTTAGTTTCAACTTGACAAAAACAAACAAATCCAAACCAGATTCTGCGGTTAATTAAAGGGTTTGTCATACTTGATTTATTTTATTTTTCCCCCTGAGGGCCACTTGTAATGCTAGTAAAATTGTTTTGCACCAAAACAGTCATAATTCAGCAATAATTGACCATTTTCCACTCTGTCTCTGACCATCTAAAAGAAAAACACTGTTTAGGAGCTGCTTCTCCTTTAAGATTTATATAAAACAACAACAACAAAAAACATCTTTACATGAGAAACAAGTATCAACATGCCCAACCCAGCATGTGTGTGAGACTGCAGAAAATCATTCACGAAGACTACAAAACCCCCAAAAACATCTAGGCATTTATTAAAAACTGAATGTCACATTATATGTGAAACACTTTATAAACTCTTATAAATGTTTGAATTAAATGACTGTCACAAATCCTGACCATGGACTTTGGTTCATTCACCACTAGAGGTCACTCACCCGTCACATGGACTTTCACACCACACAGTTACAGATCACACACGGACTACATTTCCCATCAGTCACAGCATTACGCAATCACCTGATTTCAGTCACAGCTGCTTCCCATCAGTATCACACCTGCACCTCATTCACTGCTCTACATAAGCTCTGGACGTTCTCACACACATTGCGAAGTCTTGTTCTTGCTCTGGCTGACATTTCTGAGCGTTTCCCCATTCTTCTGATTCTGATTTCTGTGTTTGACCCCGGACTGCCCTGATACTCTGAACCTGTGCTTGTGACCCCGACTCCTGCCTGGAACTGTTTACGTCTCTGCCCTGCCTCTGATATTCCTGTTTTTGCCTGCTGACTATTGCCTGTTTGATTCTGCCTCTGTCTAATAAATATATGCTGCACTTGGATCCACACGCCTCAGACCAGTCATTGCAGAAGACTTCGCCATACCAGGATCCAGCAGCCCAGCATTCTCTCGTCACCGAGGTATCAGTTCCAGTCTCTATGTCAGCCTTTCACCAATCCCGCCTAACCATAGATCCAGTCGACCAGCTACTAAGACTACGGCAAGGAGATCGATCTATTGAGGACTATGTTCAGCAGTTCTGTGAGTTAATATATCAAGTTCCTCTATATGATGAAATTTTGTTTAAAGAGTTATTCCAGTTTGGACTCAATGAACCAGTTAAATCACGGTTACCCGGAGGGCAAGTTAATGTCCAATTGAGCGAATTCTTGGACTATGCACTAATGTTGTGTGACTCTCCTTTTACTGTGGGTGTCGTGGAAGAGGAACGCGACGCTGCACTCACTCCTGAAATGACGGCCGCACCAGAGCACGCTCACAAAATGGCGGCGACAGCGGAGTCAGGTCGCACAATGGCGGTCACAACAACACCCCGTCATGTCAGGGCTGCCAGTCATGAGCCTAGTCAAGTCCCCGTTGAGGTTAAAGAGCCAAGTCAAGTCCCAGCTGATGTCAAGGAGCTAAGTCAAGTTCCAGCTGATGTCAAGTTCCAGCTGATGTCAAGGAGCTAAGTCAAGTCGCCGCTGATGTTAAAGAACCAAGTCAAGTCACAGCCTATGTTAAAAAGCCAAGTCAAGTCGCCGCTGATGTTAAAGAACCAAGTCAAGTCACAGCCTATGTCAAAGGGTCAAGTCAAGCTACAGTTGTTCGTCACGAGTCAAGCCAGGTCACAGTTGATCTTCGTGAGTCAAGCCAGGTCACAGTTGATCTTCGTGAGTCAAGCCAGGTCACAGTTGATCTTCGTGAGTCAAGCCAGGTCACAGTTGATCTTCGTGAGTCAAGCCAAGCCACAGTTGATCGTCACGAGTCAAGTCAAGCCATAGTTGATCGTCACGAGTCAAGCCAAGCCACAGTTGATCGTCATGAATCAACCCCTCTCTCAGCTCATCAGCCAGAGCCACAACACGCCGCAGCTCATCAGCCAGAGCTACAACACGTCACAGCTGACCAGCCAGAGTCAGACCACGTCACAGCTGATCAACCAGAGTCTCTTCACGTCTCCGCTGAACAGCCAGAGCCACACCAAGCCACTGTTGATCATCATGAGCTCACCCAACTCACAGCTCTCCAACCAGCATCACCCAACATCAAAGCTCTTCAGTCTGAGCCTCGCCACGGCACAGCCGAACTGCCAGAATCTGTCACACCGAGAGATTCAAGGTCAATCCTTCGAGTTCCCTGTCTGGTGTCCAGCGTAAGGGATGTACCGCTGGTGTCTGCACACGCAGCTGGTATCCCCAAACCTTTCCATTTATGCCCTCCTGTTCCTGAACTAATTCCCCTGTCTGAAGCGCTTCCCAGGATGGGGATAGCTTTATGCTGCGTTTGGGCCGCATACACCATCTCTGAACTGTCCCAGGGGATGGCATCCGCTGCAGCTCCTCCAGAGGTGGCGGCACATGCTGCAGAACCTCCCCAAGCAGTGGTGCTCGCATCAGCCCCTTGTAAGGTGGTGGCGCCCTGCAATGTACTCTCAGCCTGTCATGTTACATTCAAAGAGACTGTCACTGAACTCCACCTGCCTCCTGATTTTACCACCGTAGAACCTCCAGAGGTGGCGGCGTTAGCTGCAGAACCTCCAGAGGTGTCAGTGGTATCCTCTTCTGAATCCTTGTCCTGTCCAGTCACGGCTATGGAGGCCGTCTGTGAGCTCTCGCCCTGTCCTGTCACGGCTAGGAAGGCCGTCTGTGAGCTCTCACCCTGTCCTGTCACGGCTATGGAGGCCGTCTGTGAGCTCTCGCCCTGTCCTGTCACGGCTAGGAAGGCCGTCTATGAACTCTCGCTCTGTCCGGTCAAGGCTATGGAAGCCATCTGCAATCCCCTGTCCTGCCAAGTCACAGCTAGGAAGGCCGTCTGTGAACTCTCGCCCTGTCCTGTCACGGCTAGGAAGGCTGTCTGTGAGCTCTCGCCCTGTCCTGTCATGGCTACGAAGACTGCTGAGGATTTCCTGTCAAGCCTTGCCACGGCCCCTGACACCATGAAGGCTCTCCCAGTGTTGTCTGTCTCTGTTCTCCCAGTGTTGTCTGTCTCTGCTCTCCCTGTGTTGTTTGTCCTTGTTCTCCTCTGGTTCCAGGTTCTGTCATGGCTACCTGCCCAGTCTGCTTCCCTGCGGTGGGCACTGGTCCCGTCTGCTCCGCTCTGGTCCCGTCTGCTCCGCCCTGGTGGGCTCCAGGACCGTCTGCTCCGCCCTGGGGGGCTCTGGTCCCGTCTGTTCCGCCCTGGTGGGCTCCGGGTCTGTCTGCTCTACCCTGGTGGGCTCCGGGTCCGTCTGCTCCGCCCTGGGGGGCTCCAGTTCCATCCTCTCCGCCCTGGCTTCCACATGGACCTGGTCCTCCATCCCTCCCCCTGTTCCGCCTCCGCTCCACCGCCCTCCTAGGATTGTTTAGGAGCATCTGGAAGCCGCTCCTTGGGGGGGGGGGGGGACTTTGGTTCATTCACCACTAGAGGTCACTCACCCGTCACATGGACTTTCACACCACACAGTTACAGATCACACACGGACTACATTTCCCATCAGTCACAGCATTACACAATCACCTGATTTCAGTCACAGCTGCTTCCCATCAGTATCACACCTGCACCTCATTCACTGCTCTACATAAGCTCTGGACTTTCTCACACACATTGCGAAGTCTTGTTCTTGCCCCGGCTGACATTTCTGAGCGTTTCCCCATTCTTCTGATTCTGATTTCTGTGTTTGACCCCGGACTGCCCTGATACTCTGAACCTGTGCTTGTGACCCCGACTCCTGCCTGGAACTGTTTACGTCTCTGCCCTGCCTCTGATATTCCTGTTTTTGCCTGCTGACTATTGCCTGTTTGATTCTGCCTCTGTCTAATAAATATATGCTGCACTTGGATCCACACGCCTCAGACCAGTCATTACAATGACATTGAAGAAACAGTTTACTGTAGCTCCCAAATTCCTCAGTTATTATAAGTGGTTTTGTAGAACATAATTAAAATACTCTAAGAATCAACAGTATGACTTGGCATATTTGTTGAAAGCTGACAGCAGTAAAATTAATCCAGAATGATTATAGACTTCACTAGATCTTCATGTGCTTTAAAACCATTTATTTTGCAGCAGTGTTTTAATGGGTACTATAGTATTTTATTAGCTCTTAATAATCTCGATGATGGAGATGCATGATTTAGTGGGTTCTGATATGACACTGATGAACAACTACTATTTAAGATATTTTTGCAAGTTATATACTTTCTGTTTTATGTTTATTTGCAGTTTAATCTCCAGATGAGAAGATCTGATCTGCACTGCTGGTTAAAATCACAACAGCAACATGATTTGAATTATTTCTATTAAAACTGTATTGGGTTGTCTGCAGAGCTGCCGAGGAAGTAACATTTAACAGACTCTTCTTTAACAGAACGCCTGCAGACTGTTACAGTGAGTGTCTTTGTTCATTTGTCCAGCTGATGTTTTAATAGATGATAGCAGCTGTTCCAAAGAAAATTACAACTTAAATGGTTATTGATTTAAGAGTCATTCCTCATTACACTGAATGTGACAGTCAGGAGTTTGTTTGAGACATTCGGTATAGCAAGTAAATGAGATCTAAACAAACAGTGAATATATATAAAAAAAAATGTGTTTTTCATAAATGCATAACATAAATGCATAACAGCAGAATTCAGAAATTTCTCTTTTATATATGCAAAATTATGTATAAAGTGTAAAAATATTTTTTAATGTGTATTTGCATACAGAAAATTCAAACTATGAAAAAAGCCATTTTCTTCCAGTAAAAAAAAAACAAACATACGCCACATAACACTGATAAACACAATACATCATTTAAAATGTGGTGGAAATGATATTGCGCAGGAAATGTTCAAGATTTTACTATGATGTCAGTATACCCGATGTTAAACGCTCGTTGGTAACAAATTAAATAAAACAGTGTGTTGTAAAAGAGATTATTTCCTGAAAGTACACCGGTACCCAAAAGTACCCATCATTGAAGAAACATCAATATGTTTGAAATATTAACATAACCCTAAAATCAAAATCAGCATTAACTTATGATCCAAAATCTCTTAGTGGCTTTTGATTTTGTCACAATTATTGGCTTCAAATTACTGTAAAAATATAATGAAATAATATACAGCATAAAAATGAAATGAAAGAACCAATAAATACACAACACCATGGAAAAATCAGGAAATAAACAACAAATTTCACAGCATCACTCCTTAAATGGAAAAACGCTTTTGTAAATCCTAATATTAGTAGAAATATTGTTCTCTCCACACCAAACAGAGCAAATACAGTCACAAACCCCATTGAGAGCATCACTCCAACAAAACAAAACAGGAATAACTTGAATGCAAAGACTAGAGTTGTCCGAGCTTGCATTTGATCTGGTATAATGGAGTAAATAGTGTATAAATGAGCCCCGAATGTGACCCCGGGAGCAGCATGGCACGCTATGAGCACATCTGACCACGTCCGTATACTGACAGCTGCTCCTACAGTCAGTCCTAGACCTGCTATGAACACTATACTGGGAAATGTAAAGATCATGACTAGAAACATTATGATTTGGTGTCCGTGTCGTGAATTTGCAAAGTCATTATATGCAGCGGCTACTGTGAAAGTGGAGGATAGGATCAAATTTAAAGGAACAGCAACATCTGGATTGAGAATATTTCTTATAGTGATCGTAAAACTAACAAGTACAAATAGTATTTCCGCAAAATGAAAATGTTCATGCGTTATTTTAGTGAAAATAAAAGCAGCGTTCAGTAAAATTAGTAAAATCCATCGTGCAGTTTCTGCTGAATTGTCATGTTTTTCAGAGAGCATCTGATTTTGTTCATGCACATCTTGACTGATCTCTTCTGTTTCTAACTCTTGTGTCAATACTGAGTAAAATTTGTGATCGTTGAGCCAAACTAACTTGTTTATTTCTGCTATCAGAGCTGCTCTTTGATCAGGTTTTGGTTCAGAGTCTCTTATTATGTGAAATCGTCCTCCACAAGCGTTGATCATTTCTCCAGCAATCCCTCTGGACGCTCCTGTGAAAGGTGCCTGGTGATTTTGGAGCAGAAGAACAATGCAGTACTGCAGGACTTCTTCTCCCAGCAGCTCCTGGGCTCGTTTCTCAATATCACACTGTTGTGATTGTTGATCTTCCAGATTCAGGACCATTAAAACGGCGTGAGGTCCAGGAGATGAGAGAAACAGCGCTGTTGTGAAGGTCTGTCTCGCTGTGTCCTCCTCACAGAGGTTTGGTCCAGTGACCAGCATCATTCTACGAGCCTCGTCTGTAATTACTGGAGTCTTTACAATCTCTCTGTCCTCCTGTCCTCCGTCTTTCCTTCCTGACAGAAGATCTGCAGCGATGAATCTGGACTGACCTCTGATTCCCACGAGCAGGATCCTCACTTCATCATCATGAGAAGCTGAAATAGAGTGCGAAACCATCATGCAAAACAAGAAAAACTGAGTAAAAAAAGGTATTGTTTGAAAACACGCCTTATTATCTCTTGTGTAAGGATCTTTAGAAGTTTCACATGAAAAAGGAGACCAACATACTGACATTAATGATCAGGTACATTACCTTCTGCTTGTACAGCTATGGTGTGAACTGCCAGAATCAGTGTGAAGAGCAAGATGTGTGTTGTGATGGTCAATTTCATCTTACAAGCTAAAGCCAAATGTATCTTTAAATAGCCTATCTGTTACTCAAGTTACCCGTATTAACTAAACTAAGAATATAAATAAGGTTTTACTTACAACCAGTTAGTTTTTACGCTTTAAGTGTAGTTCTGTCCTGTCTTTTGTTTTGCTAAAACAACTACGCTCCACAAGTGTATGTCAGAGTAGATATTAAACCAGTAAGACAAGTTATTTGTAAATGGCAGGGCTCCAGACTGTGACTAGGCGGTCGCATTTTGCTTCTTCTTTTTTTTCTAACGCTGAGACTGAAGTTTGTTAGCGATCGCACGGGTGCCAGAGAAGCGCTGTCATTTCTGTTGTGAAAGACAAGCATTTAAACGGCAAAAGCGGAACGAAACGGCACAACGAAACCGGAAGAAAGCGTAGCGCGAGCTCAGAGCAAACACTGACTACTCTCAATCACGTGACCGTTATAAACAGAGCTGTGAGATCCAGTGTGAAGCATTCGAGACGAGATCTCCGATACAAACTAGTGATTTACGAGCTTAAAACCATATGAAACAACATCCCTGACGTGTGAAACAAACATTGTGCACAAACAATCCAGTTTGAATCCACAAATTAATAGCATTTAGAAAGGATTAACTGTAATCACATTAACATTAATGATGGTATTGTGGCAGAAAGGTGGGGATATTAGTAACACATTATGAATTTAGACATGTTTTAAAGAAGTAGGCCTAATGTAATTAGCCTGCAGTGTTTGTTGTTGTTAAGCTGTTTTTGTGCATTTGTTTTTATAGTGTTTTTCATAACAAATACAATAGAAACCATAGTTAGGCTACATTTTACCGAGTGTATTGAGGCACCATACCTTACGAAAATTAAACATGGTTTTATTGTAGTAAACGTGTTGTAACCATGTTGTTGTTGTTTTTTTTTTGTTTTTTTTTCGTATTGATTAAAAATAGTATAACCACAGCTTTACTACAATACCATTGTTAAGCTATGGTTAGTGTAGCAAAACCATGGTTAATTTGTGGTTATCATAGTTTAACTGTTGGTTTTTTTGTTTGTTTTGGTTTTTTTTTTGCTTTTTGTTTTTCTGTAGTAAATCCATGGTTAATTTTCGTAAGGGATGCATGGTTCATGATCTACAAATGTATGATATTATGGAATAGCATTGGTAAATTTTTATAAAAGTAAAGTCATAAGTCAGTCAGTCAGAATATGTACATTTTACTCCATAAAATTAGGTTGTTGTTATTTACACCGAAGTAAAAAATTGCAAGAACAGTAAGCGGAAGTAGGAAACATCATCATGAGAAATTGAAATAAAGTTATTTTAACAATTTTTAACAGGTAAATATCCAGATTTGCCCACATTTTTTAATTTTATTTGTAGTAAATCCATGGTTAATTTTCATAAGGGATGCATGGTTCATGATCTACAAATGTATGATATTATGAAAGACCAATGGTAATTTTTTTATAAAAGTATAGTCCTAATTCAGTCAGCTATATAAATTTTACCCCATAAAATTAGGTTGTTGCAACTTTTTACTTCGGTGGAAATAACAAGAACAGTTAGTGAAAGTAGGAAACATCATCATGAGAAACTGAAATACAAAGTGATTTTTAGTCAAGTCAAGTCACTATTATTTGTATAGCACTTTTAACAATGCAAATTGTGTCAAAGCAGCTTTACATCAGATTGACAGTATTTAGACGGGGAAATAGTGTGTCGAAATAGTGTCATTCTCCTCGGGCCAGACAAAATTATCTAGGCTGCAGCAGAGTCAGATTGTGCAAAGGACTCATCTGGTTCCTGTGGTCTTGTCCCGATGGCCGTCTAGGAGACAGGGTCTTCACTGGGGATCAGTCTCTGGGGCTCATCTAGTTGTCCTGGTCTCCGCTGACGTTCAGGGAGATCATCTCTAGGTGCTGTCTAGGTGCTGATCCACCATCTGATCTGGATACAGACTGGATCGGGTGGCTACGATGACCTCGGAATAAGAAAAAAACAGACTAATATTAGTGTAGATGCCATTCTTCTAACGATGTAAAAAGTACATTGGGTGTTTTGGGAAGTGTTCCCGGTTCCGGTTGACCTAATTAATGCAGCCTAACAATCCTTTAACGGATTTGAATTATAGAAATGCAATAGTGTATTTTTTTTAACAAATTTTTAACAGGCTAAAATCCAGTTTTGCCCAAAAACTCCTGTCTTACATGTGATTTTTCTGTTAATTATGGATGGCCGATGGGGCCAAAAGTCTTTAAGCAGAGCACATGAAATTTGACCATGTCAACACGCACTATTACGGCCTTCCACAAAGCCGCCGATGTTGGTGGTAGAAGTGAGCAAGTAATTGACGCGTGCAAATTGAATCCATGCACACTGATGTTATAATGCAAACAGTGTCCTTTATTGTGCTTCAACCAATAAACAGTTCTTGTCATTTGCTTCCTATGATCTCTCCTTTTAATTCATGACATACAAATGTGTATTTCATACCTTGCAGATAGCAAACACATTGTCCATAGTCCATATTATTCCTTGCATGGTTATGCATTAAGCTCAGTCCAACACAATATAGCCATTTGACACAATAAGCTAGTGAGCAGGATAACTTGTAGCTGTACGCTCAATCACGGTCAAAAACTGTTTGCTTTCCTGCCACCAAACATACCTTCTAATTAACCAGGTGCTCTTAATATACAAAAGTGTCATAATGCCCCCCCATGGACAAAACACACATTGCTTTAAAATGGCTCCTACACACCGGCCCCTTAATTGATTATGGCAGAAAAACATAACAATTACACAAATTATTTATAAAAGGAGCCAGAAAAGTTAAAGCAACATATACCAACGTTTGCTCAAATTTTGCAATATTGTTACACCTCATTCACATTAGTCATTTGTCTCCAATAAAAGACAAATCTTTCCAACAGGTCGTTCTAAAACGCTACTTTTAGTTTTAATCTTTACTGTACGTACTAGGCCTTTATCATCTGGAAAGGTTTCCAGTACTCTACCAAGTGGCCATGAACCACGGGGTGCAGTGGGATCTAGTACAAGAACAATATCCCCAGGAATAAAATTCTGTCGTTCCTTTGTCCATTTTTGACGTTGTTGTAGCAGAGGTAGATACTCCCTGATCCACCTTTTCCAGAAAAGGTCAGCTAAATACTGAACCTGTCTCCATCTTCTTTTCACATACAAGTCTGATTTTTCAAAGAGACCAGGCGGTAAAGCAGGCTTGCCTTTCATAATAAGAAGATGGTTAGGTGTAAGAGCCTCAAGATCATTAGGATCATTAGAAATTTTGGTGATCGGACGGTCATTTAAAATGGATTCCACCTCACACAAAACAGTATGGAATGATTCATCATCCAATACCTGTTGACGAAGTACTGAACAGAGAATATTTCTCACCATACGAATGATCCGTTCCCATGCTCCTCCATAATGGGAACCTGCTGGTGGATTGAAACTCCATTTTACTCCTAACTGAATTAACTCCTTTTCAATATGCTGTTTATTCCATGCAGAGAGAGATTCTTTCAATTCTCTGTTGGCACCAGAGAAATTTGTTCCATTATCTGATCTGATGTGAACCACTTGACCTCTTCGGGCAATGAATCTCCTTAAAGCATTTATGCATCCATCTGTGTCTAAGGAGTAAGCTACTTCCAAATGTACTGCTCTGGTTGCCATGCAGGTGAAGATTACTCCGTATCTCTTTACGCAGCTACGGCCTCTTTTTACTACAATGGGACCAAAATAATCAACTCCAGTGTTTGTGAAAGGTGGAAGATCAGGGGTAATTCGTTCAAGAGGAAGGTCTGACATCTTCTGATTCCCCATGCTCCCTCTATTGCGTCTACATACAACACATTTGGAAATAACCTTTCTTGCAGCAGCACTGGCATTTGTAATCCAATAAGTTTGTCTTAACTTGGATAACATGTGATTCCTGCCTGCATGTCCCAATTGCTCATGAATGTTACGAAGCAAAAGTTGTGAGATGTGGTGATTCTTACTCAATATAATAGGATGTTTGAATTCAATGGGCATACTTGCTTTCCCGAGTCTTCCTCCTACCCGTAAAAGTTCACCATCCAACACAGGATCCAGTCTATATAGACTGCTATCTTTCTTGATTCCATTAGAACCTCTCTTCAATTGCTCCATTTCGTTTTGAAACTGTTGTTGCTGACTGAAACAAACAATAACCATTTCAGCTTCAAAAAGATCCTCCAATGACAAAAACTGTCCACCCTGAGTTGCCTTGTACAAATTCATTTGCACATCTATAGTAGATGTAGCAGCATTACAATCCTTTCCCAATGCTAGTAGTTCTTTCCTTTTAAGACATAGCCTTTTCAACAGTTTCTTGAACTTGAGTACCCAAGCAATAGCCACTTTCAGTTTTCTCCATTCTGAAAAGTAGGTGATGAAATAATTGGTGGGATTTTGTGCCATTTGCAGAATAACAGAATTGACCTTATGTTCTCGTTTGATCTCTGGATCATCTTCCTGAATACTAGTTTCCTCTTCCATAGGTGGTTGATAATCCTCTTTAGTCCAAAGGAAACTAGGTCCCTTAATCCATCTCTTGTTTTGCATAAAGGTTTTAATCCGCATTCCACGTGATGCGTCATCCGCAGGATTCTCCTTTGTAGACACATATCTCCATTGTTGAGGTAGTGTCTTATCTCTTATATAAGAGACTCTGTTTGCCACAAAAGTCTGAAAACGCCTGTCCTCATTTTTGATGTATTTAAGCACGGTCTGACTGTCTGTCCAAAAAAATGAATTTTCTAACAGAAGTCGTATCTCCTTTCTCAGCATGTGATCGACTTTCACAGCAAGTACAGCTGCTGTTAGTTCCAAACGAGGAATGGTTATCGGTTTAAGAGGCACCACTCTAGCCTTACCAAGCAAGAATGTCACATGAACTTTATCCTTACAGTTGATCAACTTGAGATAAGTAACCACACCATATCCCTTTTCACATGCATCTGAGAAATGATGTAAACAGGCATACTTGATTTCTCCAAAGTCTGTAGGTTTTATACATCGGTCCACTTGAAACTCTGCCACCTTATCCAAATCAGAAATCCAACTATTCCACCGTGTTTGAAGTATTGGGGGTATATTCTCATCCCAACTCAGATTCTGCTTACATAATTCCTGTAGAAGTAACTTGGCAGGTAACATAACAGGAGCAAGAAATCCCATAGGATCATACACAGAACAGACTGTAGACAAAATTCCTCTTCGTGTACGTTGTTGTGATTTGAGCTGCATTTTAAATTGAAAAACATCAGCTTCTGTACACCACCGAAGACCCAAGGTTCTTTCCACAGGTAACTTATCTTGATCTAGATCCAAACATTGGATATCCTTGCTTCTGGATTGCTCTGGAACTGATTGCAACACCTTTCGACTGTTACTGCTCCACTTGGTCAAACAAAAACCACCCCTTTGACAAAGAGCAGTAAGATCCTGTACCATGGCGACTGCTACCTCCTCCGAGGAGACACTCTTTAAACAATCATCCACATAAAAACTTTCAAAGACTGTTTTGATCACATCTGCTGAAAAGAGTGATTGATTGTCCTTTGCCGTTTGCCTCAATGCATAACATGCACAACTTGGAGAAGATACGGCTCCAAACAGGTGAACTATCATTCGGTATGTAGACACTTCCTTTTTCAAGTCTCCATCAGGCCACCACAGAAATCGGAGCAAATCAACATCCTCTTCCGACACCTTGACCTGATGAAACATAGCTTGAATGTCAGCCATTAAAGCTATTGGTTCCTGCCTGAATCGTATCAGAACTCCCAAAAGTGAATTTGTAAGGTTGGGACCTTGTAAGAGTTGTTTATTGAGTGATGTATCCTTAAATGTCGCCCCACAATCAAATACAACCCTCAATGTTCCTTTCTTTGAATGGAAAACTCCATGATGTGGAACATACCAAACCTTACCATCATCACGATCTAACTGGTCTTCTGGCACTCTCTCAGCATAACCTTTATCCAGAACATCAGAAAGGAAACGTGTATATTCCTCATGTAGCTGCGGATTCCTTTCAAGTTTCCTTTTCAAACCATTGCATCTTTGCTTTGCGATACACAAGTTGTTAGGTAATACCACATCTTCATTTCGAAAAGGTAACTTGAGGCTGTAATGTCCATCTTGTACCTTAAGAGACTTGTCCAATAATTTCAGAAACCTCTGATCCTCTCTGGATAGTTCCTTCTCATCAACATTGTTTTCACTAAAGTCATGATTATACTGATATTGAAGCAATTCCTCAAGCCTTCCAACAGAAATCCTATTGACAGTAACGGAAGGTATATCAATATTCTTCCCACAGTCACTGCTCCTTTCTGAAGGTCCATTAACTACCCACCCCAATAGGGTTCTGATGGCATATGGTCCATTACCATAGCTATTTATTACCTCCCATGGCTCCATTACTTGGGAAGCGTTGGCTCCAATCAATAAATCGACATTAGCCTCAATGTGTGGAACTTTCACTCTGTCAAGGTATGGCCACTTGGATATTTCTTCTTGTGTTATAATGTTATCTGTGTTGACAGGCATTTTCTTCTGAGTATACACTTCAGGAAGGGAAAGGAAACAATCGCTGTTAATTCCACTAATCTCCAAGCCAGTAACAACATTGCAAGACACTGACTGCTCTTGTCCCATGGTACGCAGACAAATATTGATCCTTTTACCTCTAATATTCAGTTCATTTATCAACTGCTCCGAACAAAACGTAGCTGAACTCCCTGGATCTAGAAAAGCATATGTTTGAATCAGTTTGTCTCCTTTGGCTGATTTTACTTGCACTGGAATTATTGACAGCAAGCACTTTTCATTACCGGCCCCTGTATGTCCACAAGTTTGTGCAGACGCTAAACTGCGTTTTTGCTCTTTGTCCTCCACAACTGGCTTGCGATGTAGGTGCAACACTGAAGGATGTGTCTGACTGCAAACTTCACACACAAGGCGGTTATCACATTCCTTGCTTACATGTCCAGTCTTCAAACAACTGAAGCAAACTCCCTTTCCTTTCAAAAAGTCAAGCTTTTCTCGTTGTGACCTTTTATCAAAAGCATCACACCTTTCCAAGACATGGTTACCAGAACAGAACAAGCAGGATCTTTTATTATTGGTCTCGTACACTGAATGATCTCTCTGTTGTGATGTTACATGCCTCCTTGAACCCGAAGTAGTAACATTTGTAGCAAAACTGTTTCCCTTAAATGTCTTGTTTGGCTTCACTGCACTTGGTTGTTTGTCCTGAATACATCCAAAGACAGGATCGGATGCCATCTTTGCCTGTCGTTCTATGAAGTCCACAATGTCAGAGAATTTAGCTCTACCTTGGTTCAACTCCGTTATCTCACAAGCCTTTTCTCTCCAACGCTCTCTCAACTTGAAAGGTAGCTTCATCACCACAGTTCTCATGTTATTTGGCATGTTAAGCTCTTGCATATAGGAATTATCAGCAATAATATTACAGCATGCACGTAGAAACAATGAATATGCATGTAAACCTTGGGCATCCTCATTCTTTAATGATGGCCAACTCAAAACCTTCTCCATGTATGCAGCGGCAATCTTAAACTCATTACCAAATTGCTCCTTCAAGAGCTTCTTGGCCAGTGAATATCCCACTTCTGGATCAAGATGTTGACAACTCTGAACCAGTTCTCTTGATTGTCCTGAAGTAAATTGTTCCAAGAAATACAAACAATCTCTTTTACTGCAAGCCTTTTCCTCAACACAATGTTCAAACGCTTTTATGAATGGTATATAATGGAGTGGTTTTCCATCAAAAACTGGAATCTCTTTTTTGGGAAGAGTGTTACTCTGAGCCTGATATACCAAGTGTGCAGTCAACTCCTCTTGCCTCTTCAGAATCTCATATAGAGTTGAATTTTGACTTGGAAGAGAGTCCACAGCTTGAGATGATATCATATTATCTCTGTAATGTTGTACAAAGTAACGTGAATCCTGCTGTTGGCGAATACTGCTGTCATGAGTGTTCAATCCTCCTTTGTGCAGCATCTTTGATGACTGTGATGGACTTTTAGAGGTAGCACCAGCTGTACCCACTGACATTTGACTCATTGGCACATATACAGTAGCTTGTGGATTTAACATCTTTGGCCTTGTTGAATCAGAAATTCCATTTCCTTTCACATCCCTTAATGTTTGACCCTTTGTTACTTTTCCTTTGGAACGAGAACTACCAGAACGTGAACATTTGCTATGGCTGTCAACAGTACTCAAAACAGCGATTTTTGCTGTAGATGCTGCAATTTCAGCATCTAATTCAAGTTGTTCCTTCTGTTTCCTCAATTCCTCTTGCTGTGTTTCAATTGCATGTTTACTTTTCAGTGCCTCAGCACGCGCAATAAGTGCAGCTCTCTCTGCCTCGGCCTGTACACGAGCCGATACAGAGGAAGAACCACTGCTGCTTGAACTGTGCCTACTATAAGCAGTAATACCCTTTGAAACATTTGAAACACTGTCCTCTGGGACAACCTCATCATTAACATTTACATCAGTAACCCCCTCAGAAGCTTCCTGACATGTTACAGGTGTGGACAACCATAAATTTACATGTTCAATAAACTCATTCTTTGGAATCATTTTTGCCTTAAACCATATATCATGTTTCTCAATTTCATTATCAGGCAACAAAGTCAACAAGGATTCATGTGCTTCCTGAGCCTCTAAACATAACTCATTGAAATTTCCAAATACACTTCGTACCTCAGACTCATACTCTTTGTTATCTTGCATCAACCTTTTAATAGTCTCTATCATTTTGCTTGCTTTGTTCAGTTTTGCCTTTCTCAGAGCTTGCAATGAATCAAGCTTTTCCACCAAAGCCTTTGCTGTAAGCGTGACTACCCTTTTTGGCCTTGCAGGCTCTTTTTCAATACAAAGCTGTTCATTTGATGCAGCGGACGTCTCCGCGTTTAAACACTGCTCGTCCATTTTACACACAATATTTACCCCGAGCAAAGAAGAAAATGGGTTTAACCCTTTGCTACCAATGCATTGGATTTACGCGTAATTTGTGTGCACACTGATGTAATGGCCATTAAACATTTGTTGCTGTAACAGTACCTTCATATCCAACGACAATGCGATGTCCAAACCGCAGCCAAACCACCAGGAACAGCGAAGTAATTCCAGCAGATTCCATCAGGAACAGCAGCTAATCCACAACTAGTGATCAGGTTTCCATAGCGAAATCCAGTGTCCACGAAGCAAATCCATGCTGCCTTGGAAACTCACGATCAACGAAGCCTCTGTCTCCAAAGTGGCGTCCATGTGTGGCTCACTGTCCACTTGTAGCAAATTCGCCGATCCTTGAAGCAGAGTCTTTATGCAAATGCTCACTTATTTTCGAAGCAAAGTTTTTGACTAATATTACGGCCTTCCACAAAGCCGCCGATGTTGGTGGTAGAAGTGAGCAAGTAATTGACGCGTGCAAATTGAATCCATGCACACTGATGTTATAATGCAAACAGTGTCCTTTATTGTGCTTCAACCAATAAACAGTTCTTGTCATTTGCTTCCTATGATCTCTCCTTTTAATTCATGACATACAAATGTGTATTTCATACCTTGCAGATAGCAAACACATTGTCCATAGTCCATATTATTCCTTGCATGGTTATGCATTAAGCTCAGTCCAACACAATATAGCCATTTGACACAATAAGCTAGTGAGCAGGATAACTTGTAGCTGTACGCTCAATCACGGTCAAAAACTGTTTGCTTTCCTGCCACCAAACATACCTTCTAATTAACCAGGTGCTCTTAATATACAAAAGTGTCATAATGCCCCCCCATGGACAAAACACACATTGCTTTAAAATGGCTCCTACACGCACTGTTTGTCCTCCTTAACGCAACAACACAGCAGCCAATGAAATCGCTGTATTTGAGACTATTTTTGCATATGTGATGTGACAGTACGTTGGTATATGTTTAAACAATCATCAGACATCATGTTTAATCTTGAAGGATGTAGTAATGGTACACTGGTATGCACGTATGCAAACATCAGACATTATATATTAAAACCGCCAGAATGTGTGTCTACACATATAAAAGATATGAATTCAAAATTGCGGACAAACAGTGCGTGTTGACTCTGTGAAATTCCATGCATTCCATTTAAAGACTTTTGGACCCGTCTGCTTTATTTCCAGTATCCATTCTCGCATGTTTTAGGTTGTGAAACGTATTTTGTAGACAAGACAGAGTTGACGATGATTCTTCTAATTTAAAAGTTGTGTAATGTGTGACCCAATCCCCCCCACCCCCCTCCGATGCTGATCTGTTGTGTAATGTGCACACAACAGCAAATAATAGCACCCCAGTCACCTGTGTAGTGTGAGAAGAACAGCGACCCAATGACTTTAAAAATTGTGCATCGTGAACCCGGGGTAAAAGGCAAAATTAAAACTGTGTGAATTAGTGCGGGCACTATATACTGTAGGAAGAACTGTATCAACAGATGAAAAATAAATTGCATTGGATAAAACATTTGCCAAATGTATAAATGTAACTAGTTTTTGATACAATATATATGGCAAAATAGTGGAAGAGTGCGGATAATAACCTTGTGAAGATGAGATGTGAAATTCTAGTCACTATGCTTAAGACCAGACCTAACCGTAAGCGGCGCCCCTTCACCTCGTTTTGTTTTGTTCGTTTTTTCTATTTTTTATTTGTCCCTGTGTCTTGTCTCTCGCGGCAAGCGAGTCCGCCGGCCGCGAGCCCTCATGCCCGCCGATCGCGGGAGATATCCGCCACCGGCTGTGGCTATCCCAAGCCCTCCGGCTGGTTCTCTAGTTCCCGGGTTGCCGCTCCCCCAAGCCCGCCATTCGTGGGAGATCACGCCGCCGTTCGCGGGAGTTGACGCCGCCGTCCACGGCTCACCGAGCCCGCCGTTCGTGGGAGATGACACCGCCGTCCGCGGCTGTTCACGCCGCCATCCGCGGCTCACCCAGGCCCGCCGTTCGCGGGAGATTCATGGGAGACTCAAGCCCACCGGCCCACCGCTGACTCAAAAAAAAAAAAAAAAAAAAAAAGTGATGTATGGTGACCCATACTCGAAATTGGTGCTCTGCATTTAACCCATCCAAGTGCACACACACAGCAGTGAGTAGTGAACACACACACTGTGAATACGCACCCGGAGCAGTGGGCAGCCATTGCTCCAGCGCCCGGGGAGCAATTGGGGGGTCGGTGCCTTGCTCAAGGGCACCTCAGTCATGGTATTGAAGGTGGAGAGAGTGCTGTTCATTCACAATCCCCACCTTCAATCCCTGCCGGACCTGAGATTCGAACCCGCAACCTTTGGATTACAAGTCTGACTCTAACCATTAGGCCATGACTTCCCAAGCCCGCCGGCCCGCCGCTGACTCAAGCCTGCCGGATCGCCGCTGACTCATGCCCGCCGGATCCAGTCCACACGTCACGGCCAAGAGTGCCGTGTTTGACTTGTTGTGCCCACAGGTACATTTAAAAAAAAATGCTTGTCTTGTCTTGTCTGCGGAGACTCGTCTGGGGCAGGCGGCACCTCTTGTTGTGGCCGCGAAGGCCATTCCAGCCGCCTGCCTCCCTGTCGCAGAGGTGGAAGCGGTCGCTAAGGGACCCTGTGAGGGCCCCTGACTCCTTGTCATGCCCAGAGGAAGCCTCAGCTTCCAAGCCAGCCCAGGAGGGCTTCTGGTTCCTGTGGGATGTCCTGTCCTGTTTGTCTGGCCCTGGAGGGCTCCTGATACCCCCTGACTTCCCCAGGGAAATTTTTTTTGAGGGGGGTAAAAGTGTTCCGGTTGTAGGGGCTGGGCCGAGGGGACTGAGACCAAGGCGCCGAAGACGATCTGCCATGGCCTCCTGAGCCCCTAGCTCCGCCATGGTCTCCAGAGCTCCCAGCTCTGCCATGGCCTCCTGAGCTCTCAGCTCCGCCATGGCCTCCTGAGCTCCCAGCTCCGCCATGGCCTCCTGAGCTCCCTGCTCCGCCATGGCCTCCAGAGCTCCCAGCTCCGCCATGGTCCCTGTCTGTCTGTTCTGCTCTGGAGGTCCCCGTCCTGTGTTCCTGTCCGTGTCTGTCCTGAGGGGCCTCCAGAGCACCCACCCCCCTCCCCGATGGAACTGTTAAGGCTCGGGATGAGCCTTTCGGGAGGGGGGAGTCATGTCAGTCCTCTGTCGTGTGTGTCATGTGTTCCCGCCTCTTGTGTCCATATTTGGTTTGTTTCCTGTCCTCATCAGATGTGATTATCAGTTAATTCTTGTCCAGCTGTGTTTATGTGATTATGTGTTAATTACCCTGTGTATTTAGTTCCTGTCTTTTGAGTTAGATTTCGTCTGGTCTACTCGTTACTCCCGGTGTTTCCTGTCTGTCAGCCTTGCCTTGTCCTGCCTTGTACTCATTAAAGACTGTTATTTGAGTTTACGTCCTCGTCTGTGTGTTCCTGTATCCTCCCTGCTGTGTGTACCGTGACAGGTGGAGGGTTGGCGAAATCCCATGGCGCGTTGCAATGAACTGATTTGATACAATTCCTAAATAAATAGGTTACATAGATAGGAACAAACAAATGATTGGATGAAGCAACTGGCTTTAAGTAAACCAATCAGCTGCTCGAAAGAGTTTCATGACTGAACTATACATTTAGTTTTGTCTTGGTTAATTTCATCTTTTAATCTGAGAAATTTCTCACAAAGCAAGTTACATTTAGTCGATTTCAAGTTGACAAAAGCAAACAGATCTGGGTTTGGTCTCACAATGTTTGGTATAAACTTTATTTATCAACTTGGGTTAAAAAGAGAATGGCATCCAGGAGAGTTGTGAGTTGCTCAGTTGTGACGTTTTGTTTTATTTTATCCTCTTCAGGGGTTTTCTGAACTGTATAATCAGCATTAAAGAACCCAACAGTAATACTGGATAAAACAAGAAAGAACTTAGGAAGTAGTCCATATATATTTTAAGCAAACTCAACAACATCTCTAAAATCAGAACAACTGAAGCAGCAAACACAAAACCACATGGAAACAACACTAAGTCGATTGCAGTGTCCTGCATGTTGGGCTCTAATTTGAACACTGCAATTGCGATCATGATTATTATCAAAATTATTGTGAGCATCATTCCAAACAGTGCATTGAGCACAATCACACACAACACTGTGAGTTCAGCACACACTACACAAAACAGAAATAATAATAATAATTCTCTGATTTTTAGTTTTTGGAGCTCCAATGATAAATTTAAGAATTCATAAGTTCCAATCGTGACTCCAAAAGCAGCAGAGCATGCTATGAAAACATCAGACAAAGTCCTTATGCTAGTGATTGATCCAAGGGTTATTCCTAAACCAACTGTAAATATAAACTCTGTTCCGATTTTTTCTTTGTTACTTGACTTGCGCATTGGTAGATACTTTATAAAAGCAACTGCAACTGTGGAGCACAGAGACAAATTTAGTGCAAAAGCAACATGTGGACTCAAAGCATTTCTTAAAGATGCCATAAATGTCACGAGTCCAGCTAAAGATGCCTCAAAATTTAACATTGTGCGCTTCTCTTCAGTAGCCAGAACAACCGCAATCATTGAAATGATCAGACTCCATCTGACCACTCCTAAAGTGTCACACATTGCAGATGAGACCTGACTTTCTCCAAGTTTGTCATCTATTTCACTTAGTTTTTTTAAAAGCTCCATCCTTTCTGACCGTAGCTGTTGTGTCAATACTGAGCAAAATCTGTGATGATTGAGCCAAACTAACTTGTTTATTTCTGCTATCAGAGCTGCTCTTTGATCAGGTTTTGGTTCAGAGTCTCTTATGATGTGAAATCTTCCTCCACAAGCGTTGATCATTTCTCCAGCAATCCCTCTGGACGCTCCTGTGAAAGGTGCCTGGT
Source organism: Aspiorhynchus laticeps (assembly GCA_023376895.1). Lineage (NCBI taxonomy): Eukaryota > Metazoa > Chordata > Actinopteri > Cypriniformes > Cyprinidae > Aspiorhynchus > Aspiorhynchus laticeps. The sequence goes on along the minus strand of CM041815.1, from coordinate 27,586,543 downwards.
GATTTTGGAGCAGAAGAACAATGCAGTACTGCAGGACTTCTTCTCCCAGCAGCTCCTGGGCTCATTTCTCAATATCACACTGTTGTGATTGTTGATCTTCCAGATTCAGGACCATTAAAACGGCGTGAGGTCCAGGAGACGAGAGAAACAGCGCTGTTGTGAAGGTCTGACTCGCTGTGTCCTCCTCACAGAGGTTTGGTCCAGTGACCAGCATCATTCTACAAGCCTCGTATGTAATTACTGGAGTCTTTACAATCTCTCTGTCCTCCTGTCTACCATCTTTCCTTCCTGACAGAAGATCTGCAGCGATGAATCTGGACTGACCTCTGATTCCCACGACCAGGATCCTCACTTCATCATCATGAGAAAGTGAAACTATCATGCAAAGAAAGGAAATAGGATAGGAATGGTATATTCTTTAAAAAGAAGCTTGTGCAATTGTTGCTTCTCAAGTAAATTGATCTTGTGTAAGGATTTTTAGAGATTTATAATGAGACCAAAATACTGATTCAGAAGAAGGAAAGTCCTTCGAAGCTTGGAATGACATCAGGATGAGAAAATGAAGACAATCTTGAGCTATAGGTACACTATTAAAAAAGATTTTTACTTACAGTCAGTTTGTTTAGTGTAGTTCAATCCTATCTCTTCCTTTGCTAAGACAACGATGCTCAACAAGGATTGGTTCTAAAATAAACCTAAAAATAAATGCTAAACCAGTAGGACAGGTTTTTAGAAATTTCCTAAAGCTAGTGACATTTTTATGTTAGTGTATACGCTTTTGTGTAAAGATTTCTGAAGTTTAAAAAAGACTTTGCTTAACAGGAGGTTTCTGCCTACTGGATGTTTTTAATTGATCAAGACACTGTTTTTGTCCACCAATGTTTTTCACATTCAAGTATGTTGTTTCCCAGTTGATTTAAATCCGTGTGCACACAATCTCAACCGTATACATTTAGCATGAGGCAATCAAACATCTGTTCTCTAAATAGTGAGGCCTTGCAAACATTTACATCATAATAACAATTTAGGAAAGCTGCTGTAAATAATCTTTAAAGAATTATGACTCCAGATTCTCAAGCGTAAGATTCTTTGAGCAATATGTTCTTCGGATTGACCCATTTTCATGCATCTCTGGTTGTCTTGGCTATTATTTTGAGACCAGACTGTGTTGCCATGTTTGTTCAGGATAGTGCTGTCAACTCCTTCTGGCCTGAGGGCAGCGTAAAACTCTCTCTTCATCGCCTTATCTTCCAGACATCCATGCTGTTGGCCAAGGTCAAGATGTCATCTTTGCTGATGTAACATCATAAATGTTTGCTGTTTGTGTTGGTGTATTCACTTACACTATAATCCAAACCAAACTCTGAAGTGTTTCGCTTTTAGATCCAATTTTATTTGCTTAAACGATTTATTTGTCGTGCACAGGAGCGGACTGGGACAAAATTTCAGGCCGGGAAATCTCACACGCATCCAGGCCATCCCATACACCCACAACAAATTTTGAAACCACAGACAACAATATTTTTTGTATGGCCAAAATCATCATCACATAAAAGTTTAAATCCCTAGGCTGGGGCCGCGCAAAATAATTAAAGGTCATCTCTTGAACTTCCATTTTCATTTTTAGTCTCTTCATTTTCTTGTACCTGTCACTATTTCATCAACATGTCTCCACCTTGTTGCAAAACAACCACCTCATTGTAATTTGTTTGCACATAGTATACATTTATTTTAGAAAAAATTACGTATTACATTAGGACCATGTGTTATTGTTTTATCTTACCTAAATTTCTAAATTAGTACAATAATAGCTACATCCTGCATATACATTTATAGAAAAATCTTAATATTTAACATGTTTTTGCATTATCACGAGTTTTGTCCTAAGGAAAATTAACCATGGTTTTATTAGGCCTATGGTTAAAGTATAGTAACCATGTTTTTTTTGGTGGATTGATTACCATTTGTAACCAGAGTTTTACTACAAATACCATGGTGAAGCTATATAGTGTAGCAAAACCATTGTTAATTTGTGGTTGGTTTAACTATAGTAACCATTGTTTTTGGTTTTATTTTAAGTGAAACCACGGTTAATTTCCGTAAGGGTTGTGTAGCCTTAGCTCCCTCTAAACCTATTATAAAACGATGTGAATATTTGTCTGCTAAATTGCTACTCCACAATAGTAATTGTTATTTTGGTAATTTTGCAGCAATTGACTGCTACTGCTAACATTTGCTAGCAGTTTAACTAAGTAAACTAAGACAAAACTACCATAGTCTGTCTATTTACAGATGTAACTGACCTGCACTTGAAGTCATAAACAGGACAGTTTTGCCTCTCTGCTCCACCTGGGCGCTTCTACTCCATTTTCGAGTCTCGCATCCTTTTGGCGGACGCGCGGAGCGTGCGCGAGGCAAATCGCGTTGACAGCCAAGAAGACTAGCCGATTCATGATTTATTGGAGTTTTATTACTGAATGGCGAATTCAGAAATAATCACTTTAGTATACATTCGGCAGGCAAAAACAACAACAAAAAAAATAATAAATAAAAAGTAGGCTAGCGGGCCAAATTGGCTGCCAGGCCACCGGGAATTGTCCCGGTTCTCCCGATGGCCAGTCCGCCCCTGGTCGTGCATTAAAACTACTGTAAATCTCAAGCTGAGAGCCAATATATTATCTTTTAGTGCTTCTGTAGAAGAACCAAAATGTCCTGCCTTAGATCTCAGAAATGAATGAGAAGAATTTCCTTACCGCAGTTGTGTCTTCTGGCTCGAACGACAGCACTGAAGTGGAGACTCAGCAGGGGTCTTGCTTTCCGCTTACTCATTTTCAAGACTTTCATGGAAAACTGGTTTGGCCAGAAATCTTAAACAATCAATGTTTTTTTGAGGTGAAAATCTGTGACCTATAAAATGTGGTTGAAAAGTAAAGCAAGAAGGACTAATTCCTTTTTATCGCTTTTTATTTTACCATTTTATCAGCTAGGATTCATAAGCATTTTATGTCAGACGTACACCTTTGAGATCAAATATTTACTTCAAGTCCCCCTGAGATTTTAAAAGAATATTTCACCCAAAAATGAAAATTTGCTCAGCCTCATGTTATCCTAGATGTAGATGAGTTTGTTTTTATTTAATCAGATTCTGAGAAATGTAGCATTACATCACTTGCTCAGCAATGGATGCTCTGCAGTGAATGGGTGCCGTCAGAATGAGAGACTAAACAGCTGATAAAAACATCACAATAATCCACAAGTAATCAACACCACACCACTCCAGTCCATCAATTAATGTCTTGTGAAGCAAAAAGCTACATGTTTGTAATATAATCCATAATAACGCTTCCTTTACTATTGGCTTGTCATCAACTCACATAAACCCTGCTCTAAAGTTTTCCTCATTTAAACAGCTGTTCTTGCAATCGCCAACATTGGCATTATTACAGGACTCTGTGCAAACTTTCCTAACTGCTCCAAAAAGTTGTTTGGCTCTCCATTTGTCATCTTATTTAGAGAGTTTATGGAAGTTTCACGGCTCAGCAGGCAGCAGATTTTGTAATTTCGCTCAGATGCTGGTGGCTGATCATGAGGTTTACAGACACTTTTTGCCCAGTCGAGGGAAAAAACGAATGATAATTGAGCAGCCATCAGTCAGGTGGAAAAACAGACTAGTAGTTTGTGTGTAAATGTATATTTCTTATTAACTTTTTGCACTTTTGATGTTATTTCTAGCGAGAAATTAGTATTATAGTAATTAAATATTTGTTTAGTTATCACCAAAACTCGTTCTATTTTGTTGTAGATCATTAAAATGTTACACTGCCTCAGAAGCCTGTCCGAAATCAGTTTTGTGAGGTGCCTTCATGCAAAAACACTGCCTGCAAAGTCATTGCCTCATGAGGCAGCAAGTCAGCTGCCTAAGCTTTCGGATGCAGCCTTAAATACACAATATAATTAATCACACACAGCTGAATGGAATCATAATCAAACTAAACAAGGACAGGAAAATGACCAAATAAGGAAACAGGAACTAAGACAGGGGTAAAACTACCATGGCCGAGAGAGCTCAATGTGCTGCAACTTCAGAAAACACATGCAAATAGAAAAAGCTCCAGCAAATCAAGAAAACATCATCAGTTTGACAGCAGGTGCTGCAAATGCTCACAACACAAAAAAACTAAAAATAAAGAATTGTATTTGCAGCACGTTTCTTTCTTTGGTTGTGTTGTGAGTATTTGCAGCACGCGTGTTGTCAAAAAGGGTTGAGAAACACTACAGGAGAAATGTTGAAGAAACTTTATTCAATGAACGTTCACACCGAATCCATGCTGTTCATAGCCTACCATTCATAACAGTAATCTTTCAAAATGTTCAATGTCTTCTGAAGAAGCAAGGGTGTAAAATTAAGCAGGGCTGCTAGGGACATGTCCTACCAATATCCAGAGACTACCAAATTGTCCCTAGCAATAATTTTGATCAAACATTAAATGTATATGGAACTGGACTGTATGCTTTCAACTGATTTCCTATTGAACTGTCTGCCACATTTTGGAGATTTTATTTGTAAACATCATACTTTTTTTCTAATAATCCAATAGGCTACTTTTAATCTAATAAAACTAGAGAGATAAGCCAGTAGTATAAAATATATGTTCTACAGCATACTGTCATGCACATTCTTTTATATTTTATTCCTTATATCTTATTTTTTATTCATTTTATTTTATGTATACTTCCCTTGTGTTGTATTTTTTTCAATATTTGCACTGTCCATGGAGCGGACCCGACTCTCATTTCACTGCTGGTTATACAATCTCTGTATAGTCGTGTATGTGACAAATACAACTTAAAACTTGAAACTTGAAAACTAGTAGCCTACTGACAGTTTCGTAAACATGGCTGAAGGATCGAAAAGTGGAGGAACAGATAAACCGATTCAATTGAGTGAGTCATTTATGCTGGAATGGTTCCGATTGATTCAAATTCAAACTTGTGACTTCATTCATATCAAGCGATTCACTAGCAAAAAACAGTTCAAAAGAGCCATTAATTCTCGAATTTTGACATCACTTGTAATGATTTTAAGAAGCACGTAGTGATTGGTGAAACAGAGCTTTTCGAAATTCCAAAACAGTGAAACCATTGCGTCGCAAAATGATTTTGAAGCACTCGATTGGATCGCATATCGCAAATCGTTTGATTCAGATCGGGATTTCAGAGAGTGTATCGCTAATCATTTGATTTGGATCGGAACTTTGGAGGGGGTTCGCAATTTCGTGAATTGAAAGATTCGTGATTATCCAAAGTCCCGATATGAAACGATAGTTCACGAATCATTATTCAGATTTGGGGATTTGGGAGTGTGTATCGCGAATCATTTTCTGATTTTATTCAATCATTGAATTTTTCTTAATTAAACAGTACAATAGGCTATCAAATCATTAAGGCAGTACAGATATAAACACAAATAAAAAAAGAATGAATACACAGATACAAATTCCTTAAGAAAATGTACTATGGTTTTATTAAGGAAAAGTACATTTTTATGCATGTAAAAGTTAGTGAGCAAGAAACACAAATTAATTAAGTTATATTTTCCTATATTCTCCTTTGAGTAGTAAAGTAATCCAAAGAAAACATCTTTAAAACAGAAAGAAAAGTCACTTACAAAATGAGATCGGATGCTTCCTGAACAACGTAAATGCAAGTATACCTAAAACACAAGCTGTTTTAAGCACAAAGAGTGGTCACACCAAATGTTGATTTTTAGTTAATAGAAGTTATTTGATAAATAAAATCTATTTATAACATTATTTTTGAAAGCATCCTCACTTTACAGCATTTTTATACACAAGCGCCTAAACTTTTAACAGTAGGGGAGACCAGGTATGTTTGTAACATGACTGTTGAGAGCTGTAACAGCACCATTTCCACCTATCAGGGATATGCTAGGAGTCCTATTGTCACGGTGCACACAGCGGGGAGGAACGAGGAACACGAGACGAGGAGTAAACTCACATTAAACAGTCTTTAATCCAGACAAGGCAGGGCAGACAAACAGGAACACTGGGAGTAACGAGTGGACCAGACGAGAACTAACTGAACAGACAGGAACTTAAATACACAGGATAATTAATCACACACAGCTGAATGGAATCATAATCAAACTAAACAAGGACAGGAAAATGACCAAATAAGGAAACAGGAACTAAGACAAGGGGTAAAACTACCGTGGCCGAGAGAGCTCAATGTGCTGCAGCTTCAGAAAACACATGCAAATAGAAAAAGCTCCAGCAAATCAAGAAAACATCATCAGTTTGACAGCAGGTGCTGCAAATGCTCACAACACAAAAAAACTAAAAATAAAGAATTGTATTTGCTGCACGTTTCTTTGTTTGGTTGTGTTGTGAGTATTTGCAGCACGCGTGTTGTCAAATTGATGAAGTTGTTTTCTTAATTTTCAGGTGTTTTTTTTCTATTTGCAGCACATTGACCGCTCTCCGCACCATATAAAACAAAACTAACACAGACCATAAACGTGACATCTATGATAATTTCATTATTTAACCACTTGCTCCCTGATCTTATATGAATGATTGTCAAGGCTGTAAATAGATATATATGCAGATTTTATAAAGAAAAAAATTATTTTGGTGTCAAAATCCGATTTTTTTTTTTTTTTTACCAAAACTATATTTTGCTTAGTACTTAAACCGTTGCAGATTAAATCATATAACTTATATTAGAATAAATTGTAGATTCTCAGGCAAAATGTGATGCATTTTTAAACCGCTAATTTCAAACCATTATGCTAATACAGCTAACTAAACATTGGATGACAGGGGTGGGGTAAGTTGTAACACAATTTAGCATTCCCTTGAGAACTTTCATGTTGTCTATATGGAGATTTTTTTGGCAGCTCAAAGCCAAAGGAAGTGTGGGTAAATGTGCCCTATGCAGTTTCTGGATCCACCAATCCTGCACTCAAGGGTTAAAAACATTGGTTTGACACCATTGTGAATCTGACTGAGAAAATTCATACATAGATACAATCTCACACACAAATTTACACAGTATTTTGTTAGATCTACATGTTCTTTACCTCGGTACACTGGGGTTGAGTGTTCAGTAAGCATAAATACTGTAGAGGGAGGTTTGTTCTAGTAGTATAATTTACACACACACACACACACACACACACACACACACACACACACACACACACACACACACACACACTCCTGCATCGAACAGAAAGTGGATTGGAGATGTGGTCATTCATTGAAAGTGCCACATTGTTTTGTATTGTTCTTAGATTGTTTCAATAAACCTATTTTTGAAGCAAATTTTATGAGGAGGCTGCTGTTGCTTCTTTTGTCTAACTGTTACAATTTACCCCATGTGTACAACCTACCCCGGTAGTGGGGTAGATTGTAACAAAGGCACTCCGTGTATTTAACATCAACTTATAAGGTCTGTGATATTCTTACAGAGGTTTGAATCGGTGCCTTTTGTAGTGAACAAATGTGGGTTCTTTGTATAAAAGTTTGAGCACTCTAGCTCAAAAATTCAGCGAGTTACAGATGCTGAAACAAAAAGTGTTACAACCATACCCGATCTCCCCTACTGTAGCTTTGCAGGTAGTTTTCTTGAAGCGTCTTGGAGATGTTGCCACAGTTCTTCTGGATTGAGTCTGTCTCAGTTTGTTCTGTTTCTTCATGTCATTCCAGACAGACTGATGATGATCATATCTGGGCCCGTATTTATCAAGCTTCTCAAAGTGCCATTTTAGTCTTAAGTGCTGAGAATTCATGAAATTTACTCCTACTTTCAAACTTAAGAATAAAAGCAAGTTATCAAATTTCTTAAAGCTAAGAATCACTCTTACTCTCCCAGTTATTTAAGACAGCTGGAGAGGTCTCTCAAGTGGTTAGGAGTTGCCAGTAGGAGCTTGTGATGGCGCTGAGGAGACAGACGTGCGCGAATCTTTCAGGAGAGGAGGAATGTCTTTGAAATGTTTGGCGACGAGCAGTTGATCAAACAAGTTACATTTCCTCAGTTATTCAAAACGAGCAAAGAACATTTACATTACCAAACAACATCATAACTGACTTCAGTCTAGCGCGAGTATTATGCGATCTACACTGTATGATGAATGAATCTCTTACCCCTCATTTACACTGCACGCGTCTGCGGCCCGTTACAGCTCCACGGTCACCGGAGCTGATCAGCCGTGCCGTGGCAAGTTTCTGAAGCCGCTCTCCTCACTGCATCACTTAGGAGTTAAGTCTATTATTGACAGATAATAATAATAATAATAATCATCGTCAAAGGCATCAGCAACAGTCGATACACTATACTATCATCTATCGGCACCCTAAATTAAGTTGTGATGATGCTTCGTTTCCTTGCCATAATGTGTTCTCTTGAAAAGTCTTTATTGTCAAATGTGTGTTGAATGTAAACTCCTATTAGGAATTTAACCAGTCAATGTGAATTTATCTGAGAATATTCTTAATTAAGGAAATCTATTCAGTGATTGGTCCATGCGTATGTTGTCATCCAAAATCCCGTTTGTGGCACAGCAAAGTGTCGTGAATCATCTCTAAGACTGACACTTAAGATTTAGTCCTACACTTCGCTTAAATTACGACTGAGATGATTGATAACTAACTTTTAATCGCAGCTTTGAGCCAAGAATTTTTTTCACTTAAGTCAATTCTTAGCAGTGTTCTTGAGAGTAATTCTTAGAGGCTTGATAAATACGGGCCCAGATCTCTGTGTGGAGCACTGGCTGTTTAAGACAAAAATCTCACTGGATTATTACAATTAATGGAAAAATTAATGTTTGGAAATGTAAACTGATATGTCCTACTGACACACTATATCAAAGAATAGAATTAACATATTATAACCATTTTTTGTTACTTGTATACAAGTACATACAAGTTAATACTGTATATTACATTTTTGGTTGTTGGAGATTTTGCCTTAGAACATGTTATTTATATATATATATATATATGTGTATATATATATATATGTTTTTTTTTTTGTTTGTTTTTTTTTGCATTTTCTGTGCACATCTTCAGAGAAAATGTATAATGCATTTAACCATTTTGTTTGTAGGGCAAGGGACTAACATGAACCTCCATACACCAAAATCTACCGTGGTGAATGGCGTGAAATCTTAAGGCACCTGTGAAGGTGAGTTTGTTTCTCTGTTGCCTGGAGCTTTTGACAGTCCTCTATCATTTTGACAATTACTTGCCGTGACAGTGAGGCAATTGAAAGTCAATTTCAGCGGGTGTAACACCTCTCTGCCTGAAGATGTGGGGCAGGAGGTAATATTGACTTTTCCAACAGCTGCAATTTCATCTCCATAAAAGAAACCGCTGACCGACGCAGTGGCCACTGGGACTGATCAATATTTAGCATTTTTACAGCTTTGCATATAAAGATGCAGGAAATGAAAAAGAGACATAAATCGCAGTGTCAGGTTGAGACTGGGAGTTTGTTGAATCAAGACAGAGAGATCTGAAATGCTAATATAGTATCAAGAGGGCTTGAAAGTTGCTATGTGATTGCCAAAATGTTTTGAGTGGTTGCTAGGGTATATTGGTGTATTTTTGCATGGCCTTATCAGCTTTCATTTTTGAACAAATCACATTTCAAGCACCCCAGAGGAAGTCGGTTCAATTTTCCTGTGATTTTTCACACGGTCAGGTCACATATCTGGGAGATGTGAATCATAGCTCATTTATTTCAACCTTATCTTTCTTCCTCATGAAAGTACATCCAGAACTTTGACTTGATCTTTTGAGCGATTAAATTAAGCACTGAAGTCTCCTACATTTAAAAATCCTGTCTTCTTGCAGATTTTGGACGGTATTATTGTGTTTGTTCTTAAGTAAAACAGACAGCAGGTCAACTGCTCTAATGTTGACATTCTTTGAACCTGATATTGTTCGTTAGAATGATGTGTGGAATTCTGGGAAACGGCTTTGCTGCCAATTTATACCAATTACGAGCATCAGCCGTGTCAATGTGAGTCAGCGCAGCGCCGTGTCATGTGACTCAGCTCCAGCGGATCAGATGTTGTTCGCGTGTTTGGTTTGGCTGTACTGTCCACGATTTTGATAAAATACCTTTGTAGTGCATTTTTCACAAAATAAGTGTGACTTTTCATATTATCATCTCAAATTCCTTAAAATGAAATGATTGGCACACTGTGAAACTCATGAAAAGTGGTCCAGAAATGTTCAGGTCACATTTCACCCCAAAACCAATATGATAAAATAAGAAATAATTTTTATTTTGTCCTATTAGGAAATATTTACAGTACAATATATATATATAACATATATATATATATATATATATATATAATATTTACTTTTTACTATACACTTTTGTGACCATTAATTAATACAAACATTTTTACATTTTACATAATTTAAAGCTAATTCTCAGTAGCTATACTGTAATGAATTAGGGGAAAATATCTGGAGAAATCAATCTATAATCTAGTTTTCATGCCGTGTGAATTACCAGTTGTGACTTATAAAGTTAAATAAGTGTAATTTTTCATATTATCATTTCAAATACCTTAAAGTTAAATTATCCACACACTGTGAAACTCACGAAAATGGTCCAGAAATGTCCAGGTCATAATAAGAAATAAGAAATAAAGAAAAAAAAAAAAAAAAAAATATACAAAGAAAATGAAACCTATTTTTAGGAACATCTATCTATCTGTCTGTCATTGTGACATTATTTTTTCTGACAATTAATAAAAATTTCTACATTTTACAGTTAAACCCTCAAATAACCCTAGAAATTCTCAGTAGCTGTACTATAAATGTAAATAGTAAAAATATGGGGAACAAATCTCATGTTTAATGAAAGCAATTGTATAACAGTAGTATCTGTTTACTGATTGGTTTCAGTGATTTTATTTTCTTTCCACCTGTTGGCGTGACATCTCTGCATTTACACCTAATTCAGGTTGGTTCTGTTCATACTACACTGATTTAATGTGAATTCGTTTGTCACTAGCTAAATGTTTCAAGGCTTAATTAGGTTGTAAAATGCGATTAAACTGACTCTGATTCTGCTGCTGCCTTTTTGTTTCTTGTGATCTAATTCTAGACCCTCAAAGCAGACAGAGAACAGAGACCTTTCATTTTTGACCCACTGATAATCAAATTAGTTGAGTGCACATCTGGTGACTAAGAGAGGACAGTTGGCATCAGAGGGTCGTTTTATCTTTTGCTCTGTTTAATTAAAATATTACACCCCTGAAACCCTGTTTAAATATGAGAGCCCAAGTTTTCTTTATGATGAAAATCCCCTTTAATGCAACATAGTTTAATAAAACGGTGACTCATGCTTTAATATATCAGTAACACCAGCAACAATATAAAATCACCTCGATTAACCTTTGCTTTTATGAGTTAGATAATTAATTTAGCATAATTCAAGTATCGCTGGGATGAGGGTTTAATGAATTACATTGCTCACATTTATTGCTTTGGCACATTGAGGTATTGACTTCCATTTTATATTTTAAAACAATCAATGAGTGAGTTCACTTAACAATTAGACTAATTTAGCATACTTTTTTAGTGCCAAGTTTTTTTTAAAGGAATAGTTCACCCAAAAATGAAAATTTGCTGAAAATGTGCTCACCCTCAGGCCATCCAAGATGTAAATGAGATTGTTCTTCATCAGATTTGGAGAAATGTAGCAATGGATCCTCTGCAGTGAATGGGTGCCGTCAGAATGAGAGTCCAAACAGCTGATAAAAACATCACAATAATCCACAAGTAATCCACACCACTCCAGTCCATCAGTTAAACATCTTGTGAAGCCTAAAGCTGCATGTTTGTAAGAAACAAATCCATCATTAATATGCTTTAAGTTCATACTGTTGCTTCTGGCCAAAATACCATAATCCATAATAACGCTTCCTCCAGTGGAAAAGTCCATCTCCTGTTATCGTCTCACATCCAAATCCACCAACATATTTGTTTAGATCTGTTTTGGACTCTCTTGGCTTGTAAACGGTCTTTGATCTGTGCAGATTTCTCTCCTGATTCAAGCCAGATGACTTTTTCAATCGACGAAGGAATGTTATGGATTATGGACCCGTGTTTTGGCTAGAAGCAACAGTTTAAAGTTAAACTTGTCTTAGTGATTAATTTGTTTCTTACAAACACACAAGTTTTGTCTTTATAAGATGTTAACTGATATGAATTGGAGTGTGGATCAGATTGTGTTGTCTTTATCAGCTGTTTGGACTCTCATTCTGACGGCACCCATTCACTGCAGAGGATCCATTGGTGAGCAAGTGATGTAATGCTACATTTCTCCAAATCTAATGAACTCATATACATTTTGAATGTCAGCAAATTTTCATTTTTGGGTGAACTATTCCTTTAAAGGTGGAAAAATGTTCTTCAGGAACAACACAGAAAAAAAGGTTAATTTAAGGTATGTTCATCAAAACCTTTTGAATCCTTTACTGAAACTGAAACTTTTTAAGCATGTAATGCAATAAAAATTTTGGATGCTCTAAACAGAGGTCTACATATACATTTGTACCTCACATACAGCATGCAAATATCATATTGTGTGTGTCAGAAGCGTTATTGAGGGTTGAATGTAAAGAGGTAGTCAAGTGCATTCCTATGACAACGCTGATTGGTGACATTTCAAGCTGGCGTAACACGGCACCCTAACAAGAGGACTCCCTAAGCATTCTGGCACCTTGACCTGCATTAATGAGCCATAACGATCATAATGGCAGCTCATAAATGTGGTCGATAATCCCAGGGGAAAGTGGGAGATTTTTCATTGAATTAATCGATTTTTCTTTCCCAATAGTCACATGCCTCTGCCATTATACTGAGTGATTTTTCTGGATTAGGATTGTGCAGCATTTTGGAGTTTATTTGTCCGATCCAAGTGCAGAATGTCGGTGCAATTCACAGGAAGATAATGCTGCACACCAAACTGAATATCTGAAGTATCCCACAAACTCTCTTATCGCCTTTGACCAGGCATTTGTTTAAATGTTCATATTCGACTTTCATGATGAGCATGTCTCATGCAGCACAACCAGTCCAAAGATGTGTCCGGTTGAATGAACACCAGTTTTCCAGAAGCCGACGATCACTCACTTGCTTTTCAGTCTTCAGTTAGTGGCATTGCTGCAATGCATTGTATTGTCTTGATTAAAATTCTGCGTAGGTTGAGGAATGCTGAGTGAATCTGGTTTGGCATTGTCTCAGAAAAACAAAGCAAATGCAAAACCATGCAATAGGTGGTCAGTTTTAAACACAAAATATGCAGTAACATTCCTAGAAGCAGTATATACTGTAACATTTCAGACATGGGATTTTTGTGAACTTTATTTAAAACATGGTGCATTTGTGTTTGTCTGATATTGTTGTTTTGATTCCAGTATTGGAAGAAAGTCTCCTTTTAATGTTGCTGGACTTGGAGACACAATACCACAAGATAATGTACCTTACCTTTATATTATTGTTTTAGTATAGCAAAAAATTAAAGGAACATAACATCATATCCATTACTTGACCAACCCTTTTTGACACATTTCAGAATGAAATGACACATGCAATCAAGCTTGCGTAACTAGATGAGTACACTACATGTCTAATGATCAGACGTCCAGTAAAATAACTTGTTGCTGTCATATAGCATATTTTCTTCATTAACCTTATGCAGGTTTTTTTCAGGGTTTTTACATTGTGAATTCCGAGGCTGGCTGGGAAATTGAACTATATCTGGGATCTTGGCCAGACCAAAAGAAGAGGAATTATCAGATAACAACAAGCTCACTGATGACTTTATAATGGACACGGCACACGGGAAGTAGCTGCTTATATTAATGTGCTACTATAAAGAGTCATCAGAATTAACACAAAGCTACAGCGAGGTTATTAGAGTTTTTTTTTAATCTTTTAATAATAATGATAGATCTGATTCACTGATTAATATAACAAAGTTTAGGTAGATTCAATGTGACATTTAACTTGTGCAGAATGAAAATGGCAGAATAAAACACATTTCAACATTTTAAATGCTCAAAAGAAAAAAAAAGGTAATTGTAACTTTGTATCTAACAATTTAGACTTTTCTCGCAATTGCAAGTTTACATCTTGCAGTTCTGACTTTTTCTCAGAATTGTGTTAAGTATATAAACTTGAAATTCTGACTTTCTTGCAATTGCTAGTTATAGTCAGAATTGTGGGATATAATGTGCCACGTAAAGTTTTTCTCGCAATTTCGAGTTTAAATCTCACAATTCTGACTTTTCTCGCCATTGCGTGTTTGTATCTTGCAATTCTTACTTTATTTCTCAGAATTGCATGACATAAACGTGCAATTGTGAGGAAAAAACAGTCAGAATTGTAAGATAAAAAGTTATAACTACCTTTTTTATTTTTTAGTCATCTGTGAAAACGGGCTTCCATAGGTACTTTACATTTTGGCTAGTTTTTCCTAAACTTTTTCTGTCACCTGCACCCAATCAAAGCAGAGACATGTGGACAACGGTACATTTAATCCATTATACATCAACATCTGTCTCAAAAACATTCAACTCTTTTCTTTGTATTATTCTGTGAGAGGATTATGCCTCTAGAAGATTCGTCAGCATAGACACAAAACAGATGAGAAGCACAAAAAACATCAATAAATCAGTGTGAACACGGCCTGTAGCAGTTGCACACGTGTTATAGGTGAAAAGGACACTGCTTTGGCAAAACGGCAAGTCGAGTAAGATTAACAGTGCAGGAATCCACACAGAAGGAAAACTCGGGAGAGAATCCAAGCTGAATCTGCATTTACACACACACTGATGATCAGAGATGTTTGAACATCCTTACACCCAGAGATTGTCCATGTGCTGGGCCACAGGGCACGAGGAGTGAACACACCCGGAGCGTAAAAGGAGGACACAGGCCACTCGCTCAACTGTAAGTTATTCCAATTACTAGAGGATAACATTTCTGTCTTCATTTACTCACCCTCATGACTTTCTTTCTTCCATGAAAGACAACATAAAAATGCTGTTTTTGAACTGGAAAGTGGTTAGTGATTTACATACTGCTCCAAGCTCCATAAAAAGTGCTATAAAATATAATAACAGTTGTCCATTTGACCTGTACACTCATAAATTATATATATAAAATTCTAAAATAAATTGTATTTTTTTTAAAGGTTTTTATTTTGTAATTATCTTCCCCTCTGGCATCACCATCTACTCTCCTTTAATTATTAACAGTAATATTTAAGAGAATTTCTAAATGGTTTGCAATAACATGGTGTTTTGCAAGATTACACACATTAGTCTCTCTGTGTGAAAGTCTGCTATTATCTGCCATGGACCTAAACTGAGCTAAATAATGATACTATTATCTTTTGTACAGCTTAAATTGAATGTTTCATAATTGATGAATTTTACAACATTAACATTGTTTTTTTAGCTTATGTGACTCTGCGTTGGAATAAACCGTACTTTATAAAGCGCTATATAAATGTGATTTGACTTGACATGAACGCTGAAACTTCTTCCCCTCAGGTTCTCATTCTGACCCTAGGTGCCTTATAAAGAAAACATGTCTGCAGAAATCTATGGTTTGTGTGACGTATATGCTGCATGTACAGAATAGAATAACAACATGCATAAAGCAATAGGCACAGTACGAACAGAAAGCTTGGTTACATCAGCCCTCAAGAGTGATATAAAAAACACATGGTGATTTATTACCACAAATTTCTTATGAACAATAAAACGAAATGTTGGAAAGCCACAGTCATAAAAGCAATCCTGAGAGAAGATCTGAACCGAAATGACATAAAAATGCCACCAGAATAATGCTGATAAATCGGACAAGTAACCACATGAGAGCGTGTTTCCTGACCTACATCCAGCAGCCAACTTCTGAGTGTTCTTGTGAAACGCTTGACAGTCACTTGGTTTTAGTTTGTTCCTCAGAGCCACGACCTCCAGTCGCCCCATGAATTGGTTTTCTCCAGGAAGGGGATCATTAAGTCTGGTTTTCGCCTGTCACGTCACTGTTAGATCCCCAATCGAAGCCTTAAGAGAGATCGGTTTGACCCGCACCGACCGCAGGCCTGAATTCCACAGTCCTGGTGGAAGTACTTTGTGATCTGTGAGGGAACGAAGAGGTCAAATCCTCTGGTCTGGTCAGAACCCATTTCAGTAGATAGAAAAGAATAAACCAGCAGGAGTCGTGCAGTTAGACATGCAGCTATTTAGCTCAGTTCATTACAGAACTCTGTTTTTCATTTAATAATAAAGCTTAAATACATGATTAGAGTCAATGTCTATGTTAATATCGTAATTGTTGTTTTAACTATGTTAAATTATAGAGTCTGTATGAATATATGCTAAATATGTATATATACTGTATGTCTTTAGCGTACAAAAGCATTGGCTCTGTGATGAGGCCTATTAGAATATATTTAGAATGCTTATATAATTAAAGTTATTAAAGCAAAAATATCCCTATATAGGTTTTGGATTTTTATGTTTAAGATTTGATCGTTAAGCTATATCACACAAGAAAGATTCCATTTTCCCGAATATCAGCACAATCGTGAATATTGTATTGATTTTATACAACAGATCAACAAACAAGAAGTGAATATTGAGTGAGTTGAATGAATCTGATTTTGAACAAATAATTTGAGTCAATGGTTCAATGATCCATTCATAAAGACAAGTCGCATGGTTGGTTTCTAAATAAAGCAGTCGTTTTGAACGAATCGGTTGAATGAATGATTCAATGAATCGCTCATTAAGACAGAGAATTGGGCCAACCTACTGGCGGTTTTAGTGTTTTTTTTGTTTGTTTGTTTTTACCAGCACAAAACCACACTCAGCAAAATATTGTTTAATTATCGTTATCAAAATCGCTGGCCAAAACAAGAGGACAGAGGATCGCATGCACTATACAATCATGCCAGTCATTCATACTGAATTCCCCCTGGTGTATTTTAATTAGCCGAAGAGATTTGGAGAAGTACAAGAGGTTTGTAATCGTACGCACTCTCTCCTGTCCTGACGAGGGTCTTTATCAGGTCTGTCACTCTAACAAACACTTCTCATCCCATAATGAAGTGCGATAAGATGCCTGCCAGTCCTCATGATATGAGGCCGCTGTATTGCCCTCTCATATCAGCTGACAGTCAGTGAGGGGAGTTTATTCATGCATTTCCATGTACGTCTGATATTAGAGAGGAACTAGAGCTTTACTTTTAATGAAGTGCTTGGCTTGACTCGTGACGATCAACTGTGGCTTGGCTTGACTCACGGAGATCACTGGTGGCTTGGCTTGACTTGTGATGATCAACTGTAGCTTGGCTTGACTCACGGAGATCACTGGTGGCTTGGTTTGACTCGTGATGATCAACTGTGGCTTGGCTTGACTCGTGACGATCAACTGTGGCTTGGCTTGACTCACGGAGATCACTGGTGGCTTGGCTTGACTTGTGATGATCAACTGTAGCTTGGCTTGACTCACGGAGATCACTGGTGGCTTGGTTTGACTTGTGATGATCAACTGTGCTTTGGTTTGACCTTTTAACATCGGCTGTGACCTGACTTGGCTTCTTAACCTCAGTTGGGACTTGACTGGGCTCTTTAACGGTAGCGATGATCTGACTTGTCTCTTTAACAGCAGCGGTGACTTGACTTGACTCTTTAACAGCAGCGGTGACTTGACTTGACTCTTTAACAGCAGCGGTGACTTGCCTTGACTCTTTAACAGCAGCGGTGACTTGACTTGACTCTTTAACAGCAGCGGTGACTTGACTTGACTCTTTAACAGCAGCGGTGACTTGACTTGACTCTTTAACAGCAGCGGTGACTTGACTTGACTCTTTAACATCAGCGGTGACTTGACTTAACTCTTTAACAACAGCGGTGACTTGACTTGACTCTTTAACATCAGCTGGGAACTGACCTGGCTTGTGATTGGCCGCAATGCCGCTACGGGGTGTTGTTGTTACCGCCATTTTGTGAGCGTGATCTAGCGTGGCTGTGTTCACACAATTGGGTGCGGTGTCTCGTTCCTCCGCGACCCCCACAGTGAACGAAGAGCCAACACATAGCAAAGCATAGTCCAGAAACTGACTGAGAGATGAACGGGGACCCTCACGGATTAGCTGTGACTTCAGCGGCTGATTAATGCCCTCACAAAAGAAGTCTATGAGTACACAGTCCGGCAGATCAGAGAAATGGGCGAGGTCTAAATATTCTTGTATATAATCCTCGAGTGGTCGAGAGCCCTGCTCAAGGTGTAACAACATCCTTGCAATGTCCATACCTGGCCAATATCCACATGAAAAGCCGCTGGATCCTTTTGTGGCCGAGTATTCTGTTACGGGGTTGACGAGACGTGAGACAGGCGGATCCATTCGCAAGGCTTTATTATAATACATGGTCAATACAGGCAGGGTCGGTCAGTAGCAAACAGGTATGGCATGGGCAAGACACAAGAATAATCCAAGGGCAAGCGTGGGTCGGCGATCGGCGTACAGTATCCAGAGGGCTAGGCAGAAAGAGAGAATCAGGAACACGGGCAGGAATCGAAACACAGGAAATCAAACTCGGGATAATTGGGAAACGCTTGGTAAGTAGCAAGGCTAACAATACTCGGCAGTGTGTGAGAGGAAGTCCATGGTTTATATAGTGTGTGTGTATGTGTGTGATTGGGTGCTGGTGATTGTGAGATGGAAAACAGGTGTGTGCTTGATCATGGTGAACAGCTGTGTGGGTGCAGTGGATGATGGGAAATGTAGTCCTTGAGTGATCTGTGACTGACTGTGTGGTGTGAAAGTCCATGTGGTGGGTGAGTGACTGGAAGTTCATGGCTTGGATTCGTGACATTTACATTGTGAATTCCGAGGCTGGCTGGGAAATTGAACTTTATCTGGGATCTTGGCCAGACCAGAAGAAGGGGAATTATCAGATAACAACAAGCTCACTGATGACTTTAAAATGGACACGGCACACGGGAAGTAGCTGCTTATATTAATGTGCTACTATAAAGAGTCATCAGAATTAACACAAAGCTACAGCGAGGTTATTAGAGTTTTTTTTTTAATCTTTTAATAATAATGATAGATCTGATTCACTGATTATTATAACAAAGTTTAGGTAGATTCAATGTGACATTTAATTTGTGCAGAATGAAAATGGCAGAATAAAACACATTTCAACATTTTAAATGCTCAAAAGAAAAAAAAAGGTAATTGTAACTTTGTATCTAACAATTTCGACTTTTCTCGCAATTGCAAGTTTACATCTTGCAGTTCTGACTTTTTCTCAGAATTGTGTTAAGTATATAAACTTGAAATTCTGACTTTCTTGCAATTGCTAGTTATAGTCAGAATTGTGGGATATAATGTGCCACGTAAAGTTTTTCTCGCAATTTCGAGTTTAAATCTCACAATTCTGACTTTTCTCACCATTGCGTGTTTGTATCTTGCAATTCTTACTTTATTTCTCAGAATTGCATGACATAAACGTGCAATTGTGAGGAAAAAACAGTCAGAATTGTAAGATAAAAAGTTATAACTACCTTTTTTATTTTTTAGTCATCTGTAAAAACGGGCTTCCATAGGTACTTTACCTATTTTGGCTAGTTTTTCCTAAACTTTTTCTGTCACCTGCACCCAATCAAAGCAGAGACATGTGGACAACGGTACATTTAATCCATTATACATCAACATCTGTCTCAAAAACATTCAACTCTTTTCTTTGTATTATTCCATGAAAGGATTACGCCTTTAGAAGATTCATCAGCATAGACACAAAACAGATGAGAAGCACAAGAAACATCAATAAATCAGTGTGAACACGGCCTGTAGCAGTTGCACACGTGTTATAGGTGAAAAGGACACTGCTTTGGCAAAACGGCAAGTCGAGTAAGATTAACAGTGCAGGAATCCACACAGAAGGAAAACTCGGGAGAAAATCCAAGCTGAATCTGCATTTACACACACACTGATGATCAGAGATGTTTGAACATCCTTACACCCAGAGATTGTCCATGTGCTGGGCCACAGGGCACGAGGAGTGAACACACCCGGAGCGTAAAAGGAGGACACAGGCCACTCGCTCAACTGTAAGTTATTCCAATTACTAGAGGATAACATTTCTGTCTTCATTTACTCACCCTCATGACTTTCTTTCTTCCATGAAAGACAACATAAAAATGCTGTTTTTGAACTGGAAAGTGGTTAGTGATTTACATACTGCTCCAAGCTCCATAAAAAGTGCTATAAAATATAATAACAGTTGTCCATTTGACCTGTACACTCATAAATTATATATATAAAATTCTAAAATAAATTGTATTTTTTTTAAAGGTTTTTATTTTGTAATTATCTTCCCCTCTGGCATCACCATCTACTCTCCTTTAATTATTAACAGTAATATTTAAGAGAATTTCTAAATGGTTTGCAATAACATGGTGTTTTGCAAGATTACACACATTAGTCTCTCTGTGTGAAAGTCTGCTATTATCTGCCATGGACCTAAACTGAGCTAAATAATGATACTATTATCTTTTGTACAGCTTAAATTGAATGTTTCATAATTGATGAATTTTACAACATTAACATTGTTTTTTTAGCTTATGTGACTCTGCGTTGGAATAAACCGTACTTTATAAAGCGCTATATAAATGTGATTTGAAACTTCTTCCCCTCAGGTTCTCATTCTGACCCTAGGTGCCTTATAAAGAAAACATGTCTGCAGAAATCTATGGTTTGTGTGACGTATATGCTGCATGTACAGAATAGAATAACAACATGCATAAAGCAATAGGCACAGTACGAACAGAAAGCTTGGTTACATCAGCCCTCAAGAGTGATATAAAAAACACATGGTGATTTATTACCACAAATTTCTTATGAACAATAAAACGAAATGTTGGAAAGCCACAGTCATAAAAGCAATCCTGAGAGAAGATCTGAACCGAAATGACATAAAAATGCCACCAGAATAATGCTGATAAATCGGACAAGTAACCACATGAGAGCGTGTTTCCTGACCTACATCCAGCAGCCAACTTCTGAGTGTTCTTGTGAAACGCTTGACAGTCACTTGGTTTTAGTTTGTTCCTCAGAGCCACGACCTCCAGTCGCCCCATGAATTGGTTTTCTCCAGGAAGGGGATCATTAAGTCTGGTTTTCGCCTGTCACGTCACTGTTAGATCCCCAATCGAAGCCTTAAGAGAGATCGGTTTGACCCGCACCGACCGCAGGCCTGAATTCCACAGTCCTGGTGGAAGTACTTTGTGATCTGTGAGGGAACGAAGAGGTCAAATCCTCTGGTCTGGTCAGAACCCATTTCAGTAGATAGAAAAGAATAAACCAGCAGGAGTCGTGCAGTTAGACATGCAGCTATTTAGCTCAGTTCATTACAGAACTCTGTTTTTCATTTAATAATAAAGCTTAAATACATGATTAGAGTCAATGTCTATGTTAATATCGTAATTGTTGTTTTAACTATGTTAAATTATAGAGTCTGTATGAATATATGCTAAATATGTATATATACTGTATGTCTTTAGCGTACAAAAGCATTGGCTCTGTGATGAGGCCTATTAGAATATATTTAGAATGCTTATATAATTAAAGTTATTAAAGCAAAAATATCCCTATATAGGTTTTGGATTTTTATGTTTAAGATTTGATCGTTAAGCTATATCACACAAGAAAGATTCCATTTTCCCGAATATCAGCACAATCGTGAATATTGTATTGATTTTATACAACAGATCAACAAACAAGAAGTGAATATTGAGTGAGTTGAATGAATCTGATTTTGAACAAATAATTTGAGTCAATGGTTCAATGATCCATTCATAAAGACAAGTCGCATGGTTGGTTTCTAAATAAAGCAGTCGTTTTGAACGAATCGGTTGAATGAATGATTCAATGAATCGCTCATTAAGACAGAGAATTGGGCCAACCTACTGGCGGTTTTAGTGTTTTTTTTGTTTGTTTGTTTTTACCAGCACAAAACCACACTCAGCAAAATATTGTTTAATTATCGTTATCAAAATCGCTGGCCAAAACAAGAGGACAGAGGATCGCATGCACTATACAATCATGCCAGTCATTCATACTGAATTCCCCCTGGTGTATTTTAATTAGCCGAAGAGATTTGGAGAAGTACAAGAGGTTTGTAATCGTACGCACTCTCTCCTGTCCTGACGAGGGTCTTTATCAGGTCTGTCACTCTAACAAACACTTCTCATCCCATAATGAAGTGCGATAAGATGCCTGCCAGTCCTCATGATATGAGGCCGCTGTATTGCCCTCTCATATCAGCTGACAGTCAGTGAGGGGAGTTTATTCATGCATTTCCATGTACGTCTGATATTAGAGAGGAACTAGAGCTTTACTTTTAATGAAGACAATGTGATTCTGGGTATTCTGGGTGGTTGTTATCACATTGCTAGACTGTTACTAGGGTGTTCTGGGTAGTTGCTATAAACTGTTGCTAGGGTGCTCTGGACGGTTCCTATACTGTTGCTAGGCTGTTGTTAGGGTGTTCGGGGTGGTTGTTATGCAATTGCTTGACAGTTGCTAGGGTTTTCTGGATGTTGCTAGGCAATTTCTAGGGTGTTCTAGGTGGTTGCTATAAACTGTTGCTAGGTAGCTACTAGGTTGTTTTGGATGGTTGCTGTTCTGTTGCTTGGTAGATGCTGGGACATTCTAAGTGGTTGATTCCCATGTTTAAGGTATTGGCAGTGGTTACTATGCTGTTGCTAGGGTGTTTTGGATGGTTGCTAGGCAATTGCTATGGTGTTCTGGGTAGTTGCAATACTGTTGCTAGACGATCACTAGGGTGTTCCAGGTGGTTGTTACAGTGTATTGTTGCTGGGTATTTCTGAGGGTGTTCTATATGGTTGCTGTACTGTTGCTAGGCAGTTGTTAGGGTTTCCTGTGTAGTTGTTAATGCTATTTGTAGTTAGGTGCAAAAATGTTTTGGATGGTTGCTATGCTGTTGCTAGGTACTGTAGTTGTAATGGTGTTTTGGGTGGTTGCTATGCTATTTAGTTTCTAGGGTGTTCTCTGTGGTTGCTAGGCTGTTGCTAGGATATTCTGAGCAGTTTATTATTGGTCTATGTTTAGGGTATTCTCAGTGTTTGCTAAACTGTTGCTAGGTAGTTGCTTGGGTGTTTTGGATGGTTGCTGTGCCGTTGTTTGGTAGCTGCTGGGATGTTCTGAGTGGTTTAAGGGATTCTCAGTGGTTACTCGGGCGTTTTGGATGGTTGCTAGGCATTTGCTTGGGTGTTCTGGGTAGTTGCTATAAACTTTTGCTTGGGTGTCCAGGGTGGTTGCAGTACTGTTGCTAGGCAGGTGCTAGGGTGTTCCAGGTGGTTGTTATATTGTTGCTGGGTAATTTTTAGGGTGTTCTATATGGTTGCTATACTGTTGCTAAGCAGTGGCTCTGGTGTTCTGTTTGGTTGCTGTACTGTTGTTAGGTAGATCCTATGGTGTTTTGGATGGTTGCTATGCTGTTGCTAGGTACTGTAGTTGTAAGGGTGTTCTGGGTGGTTGCTATGCCATTGCTGGTTATGTGCTGGGATATCCTGATTACTTTATTAATTGCCCAAGTTTAAGGTGTTCTGAGTGGTTGTTAGGATGTTCTTGGTGGTTACCAGTTTTCTGGGTAGTTTGCCATTTTAATACTTTGAACAAACTCCAAACTCTAAGTATGAGCAATTAAAGGCAACACTGCAAAGTTGAACAGGAGGGTGTAAATGTCTAATTGTATGTCAGACAACAGCTTCTGAATGAAGGGGCACTTGGCGGTCTCACAAGGCCTATGCCGGAGGTAACCATGTGATTCGTCATGCTCTGATTCCAAACACAAGGGCTCCCATCCGCTAATTTGTTGATGGGTCGTGACCAGATGTTTGTACTGCATGGCTGCTGCTGTGTGTGAGCACGCATGTTTCTGTAGGTTCTAACGGGGGCCAAAATGTAAACAGAACTGGTTTCTATTATGGGCGAATTTAGTGCTAAAATAGCAGACATCCGTCCTAGTTCATTGTAAGGGTTCAGAGAGAAACCCAGGAGAGATCAGGGTGGTCTGGGAATAGAAAACAAGCCATTGCCCCTTTCCTCTACTTCTTCCAAAGGGGCAATGGCAACAATCATCATTTCACAATGATCTGAGGTCAGAGTTGGGGAGTAACATTTACATTTACATTTAATCATTTAGCAGACGCTTTTATCCAAAGCGACGTACAAATGAGGAGAACACAAGTAACTAACTAAAATTAGCCTTTCCAATAACAAGCCAATTTTTCAACAAGTTGATTCATTTCTGTGTGTTGGTTTATTCAGTTGGGTTGGTTTGATTTAATGAATAGTATTCATTGTTCACGATATTCATATATCTATATATATATATCTATTTATATATCTATGTATATATATATATATATATATATATATATATATATATATATGTGTGTGTAAATATATGTGTGTGTGTGTGTGTGTGTGTGTGTGTATATATATATTTGCCAGAAGATGTATTAGTTGTATTAAATGTTTAGTATAATAGTGTCTGTTCAATATACTTATGTCACCCTAACTGAGAGGTTTTTGTGCAACAATTTTGTTTGTTTACTTTTTGTCATTAGTGTGGCTAACTACTTTTCACTTCACTGAATTTCAACTGCTTTAAATGACAAGTAGCTTGTAGTTTGGACAGCTAGCTTTTAAGTAGCCTCTCCAGAACTGGTAGAGGTCTCATGAATGATGATTGTTTGGAGAAAACGGGTCTGTGGTCGTTACAAAAGGTCAGTTTGAAGCAGATATTATGCAGAATGCCAGGGAGAGACACCCACAGTATCCCATGATCCCCCCCGAGTCCCAATCAGGGATGACTTTCACATGACACTTTACATGCAGGAGTCACTTTTCCATCGGGGTGAATCATCTTCCCTCGAACCGCCATCCAAGAGCTGGTGGGGGGTTTTAAAGACTGTTTTACTTGGATCTGGTTTGCAAAAAAGCCTCCCATGATGTACTTTGCTCTCAAAACCCTACAATGATTTATGTGGTCGTCAAGTCTTATTGAATATGATTAGTCAGATGACAATTTAAGTGGAATAAACAGAATAAAGCTTCTTGGTTTTAACTAATCTTTGAAATCTGAGTTCTTGGCTTACAGTCTTACCGGAATTTTGTGATCCCTCGTGATCAGTCATAAAATCATGCAAGTCCATTAGAGATTCCTTTGGTCTGAACTTCAGTGGGAAAACAAAGATACAGTACATTTGAGGAGTTAAAAAAACCCGATGAATGCATCTCATGTCAAAGTATTAGTATCAAAGAAGCATTTCAAAGTTTTGGGAAGATCTGAGTGGAAAATATATGTGGGCTGTCAGTTTTCGTAACTTGAAACATTTACATGAACATAATAATTGTAAATACTACAGCACAAAAGTATGTGGACAAGGTTAAAATATTTTCCTATACTAATTTAGGAGTCAACAAGTCAACATTGGTAGGTTGATTTCCCTGAAAACTATAAACCCAGTCACACTGTGTCGCTTTCAAAACATTGATCTGTTTGTTTGAACAGCTTGACACATCAACACTGATTTAACCAATGGTGTGAGTTTTGGGGCGGGGCCATCTGTAGACCAACCAATGGCAGATGTGGTGAGTGCTTGACAACACCTGCTTGACAACTTTTTTTTTCAATTCTGTTTGGTGACACTATACACTTCACCTTCAAAAATGTCTGAATGTCATTGCATTCCTCATTGATATTGCCTACTTCTATCCCTAAAGCCAATCCATTTTCAGACGCTCAAAAGATGATACAAAGAAACGGAAATAAATTTGCTCAAAAGTGACTATTTATCATCGACTGTGTTCATCTCTCTGGGTTTTGTTATGTTCATGTGACCTCATCTTGCCTAAATGAGTGTTTTAGCTTTCCACACCAATTTCCAAGTTGCATGTCCAATGTCAACTGGCATAACGTTCTTTTCCAAGTAGAACATTGGAAATTCTAATTAGTTCGAACTAGTTCCAAGTTGAATGGAATGCAAAATGACTTCATGCATCCACTCAAATCACATTGACATCAATTTAATTAAAGCCATTGCAAAAAATGGCCAAAAATGGCTCTGAGAAAACCACTTGCTTTGATCGTTTGATATTCAAATACTTTTTAATATGACTTGTGTGTCCAAATACTTTTCGATTCCACTGCAGATGATTTGAACCTTTATTAATGCAGATGAAAATCTAATGTTTGCTTTTCATGTTCCATTTAATATATACTGCCAGTGCTGGGTAGTAACTGATTACATGTAATCTCGATTACATAATCAGATTCCAAAAATGAGGTACTTGTAATTAGATAATGTTTTATTATTATTATTATTATTATTGATTACATCATTACATATTGTTAACACAATTATCCATCATTTAATAAGTCTGCCTAATTTTATTTTTTTTAAGTTTTCCTTTTTTCAGAATAGCTTACCACTTGCATACATTCAGAAAGTCTTCAAACTTTGTAGATATTCACACAAAGACCAATAAGTACACAGAAAATTGAGAGGCCACACATCATTTGACCACTGGAAAATCATTTCAATTTTAAAAAGTAATTTTCTCATTACAAAAAGCATTTTCTTATCTCAAAGCATTGTATCAACTACTGATGAATACATATTTTTTTTTATTTTAAATGATCACTCTCAGACAGATTTTAAGGTAATTGTCACACACAGGAAGGAGAGGCACAAGGTGAGTTCTGGCAATAAGAGCTTCTTTAATATTTCAAACAGAAAGTAGATTCAGCCAGGTAAGATCGAACATAAATCGTCATATGAAGCTCACAAAAAGGAAGTTAACAGTCCTAGCTTGTTCTTGCAGGAGAGTACAACTGGAGTAACAGGATTCCAACAGGTCAGGATTGCAGGTAAGGAACAGCGTACAACCTCGAGACCAGCCGATGAGGGAATGAGGTGAGTAGACTTATATGAGGACTGGGAAGTGGATACAGGTGGTGGTAATTAGTAGTCAGGTGATTGTGATCTGGTGTATGTGGATAGTGTGGTCGGTGAGTCAGTGACAGTACCCCCCCCCCCCCACGGGCGTCTCCTGGCGCCCGCGACCGACGGCGAGGACGACCGCGCGCCCTGGGAGCAGGTCGATCTGGGTGGAACTGATGGAAGTCTGTGAGGAGTGATGGATCCAGGATATCATCTCTGTCCACCCATGATCTCTCCTCGGGGCCGTATCCCTCCCAATCCACGAGGTATTGGAGACGGCCGCCCCGCCGTCGGGAGTCTAAGATGTCTTTGACGCGGTAGATGGTTTCGTTGGTGTCGACTTCGGGGGGAGGAGGTATCTCGGGTTCTGTGGAAGGAAGAAGAAGAGGATTAGTGAATGGTTTGAGTAGGGATACGTGGAAGGTGGGTGAGATGCGGTAGTGATTAGGGAGTTTGAGTTTATATGTCACTTCATTGATCTGCCTTAAGATGGGAAAAGGACCGATGTAACGGGGACTCAGCTTTTTGCAGGGCAGCCGGAGACGGATGTCCCGTGTGGAGAGCCAGACTTGGTCTCCTGGTTGATACAGCGGGGCTGTGGTGCGACGGACATCGGCATTGATCTTATGTCTCCGAACTGCCTGCTGAAGATGGATGTGTGCTGAGTCCCATACCCTCTCGCTCTCACGGAACCAATAGTCAACTGCAGGGACTTCAGAGGATTCTCCGGTCCACGGGAAGAGTGGAGGTTGATATCCAAGTACGCACTGGAAAGGTGTCAAACCTGTTGTTTCCTGTCGCAGAGAATTTTGAGCGTACTCAGCCCAGGGAAGATACTGGCTCCAGCTGTCTTGGTGTTCGTGACAGTAGGCTCGGAGATAACGCCCAATCTCCTGGATCTTACGTTCGGTCTGGCCATTAGACTGGGGATGGTAACCTGAAGATAAACTGACGGTTACTCCTAGTAGACGGAAGAATGCATGCCAAACCCTGGAGATAAATTGTGGTCCTCTATCGGAAACAATATCTTCAGGTATACCAAAATTCCGAAAGATGTATTGGAATAGAGCTTCAGCCGTCTCCAATGCTGTGGGTAACCCCCGTAAAGGGATGAGTTTGCAGGCCTTTGAAAATCTGTCGATAACAACTAAGATGGTGGTGAATCCATTCGAGGAGGGGAGGTCGGTAGCAAAGTCAATACCGAGATGGGAACAGGGTCGGCGCGGAATGGGCAATGGAACCAACTTGCCTTCTGGCAGACGACGTGGTGTAGATGCAATGGCACAGACCGAACAACCCTTGACGTAGCGGGCGACATCCCGAGCCATGTTGGGCCACCAGTATCTGTTCCGGAGAAGCGAGAGGGTTCGTTGGCTGCCTGGGTGACCCGATCCCGGAGAAGAATGAACAGAGTCCAGAAGGGTGAGGCGTAGAGCAGTTGGTACAAAACTCTTCCCTTCTGGACCTCCCAGCGGAGCAGGTTCGTCCAGAGTGGCGGCTCGAATTTGATCATCCAGGGCCCATTCAATAGGGCAGACAAACACAGTAGGAGAGAGAATGGGTTCTGGGCATTCCGGGAATGGATCTGGTTGATGAAGGCGGGAAAGTGCATCCGCTTTGAGGTTCTTGTGACCGGGACGATAGGTTACAGTGAATCGGAAGCGGGTGAAAAATAGGGCCCACCGTGCTTGTCGTGGGTTGAGACGTCTTGCATCACGTAGGTATTGGAGGTTTTTATGGTCAGTAATAACCTCGAAAGGGTGCTGTGCTCCTTCCAGCCAGTGTCGCCACTCCTCTAGGGCAAGTTTGATGGCCAGTAACTCGCGGTCTCCGATGTCGTAATTCTGCTCCGCTGGGGACAGTTTTCTGGAGAAATATGCGCATGGATGGAGTACTGGGGGTTCACCCTTCCACTGGGATAGAACCGCACCGACTCCCAGGGTTGAAGCGTCTACCTCTACCACAAAACGGAGGGTCGGGTTAGGGTGAAACAGAGCCGGTGCAGAGCAGAAGGCTAACTTCAGATGTTGGAAGGCCTGGGTGGCCTCTGGCGTCCAGGATAACGACTTAGGTTTGTGACGGAGGAGAGAAGTGAGTGGAGCAGACGTTTGGCTGTATTGGGCGATGAAACGGCGGTAGAAATTAGCGAATCCTAAAAACCTTTGCAGTTCCTTTACCGTGGTGGGTTGAGGCCAGTTCCGTACGGCCTCCACCTTCCCCTGGTCCATCTGCACTCCATCTGGTGTTATGACGTAACCGAGGAACTGGACAGTGGATTGGTGAAACTCACATTTTTCCAACTTGAGGTATAAGTGATGCTGGCGAAGACGTTGAACTACCTGGGTGACGTGTTGTTGATGTTCAGCTAGGTTGGGTGAGTAAATTAAAATATCATCTATGTAGACGATGACGAATCGGTGAAGCATGTCTCTGAAGACCTCATTCATGAAGTTTTGGAACACTGATGGTGAGTTTGAAAGGCCATATGGCATCACCCGGTATTCATAGTGGCCTGAAGGGGTTATAAAGGCGGTCTTCCATTCATCACCCCTTCGGATGCGGACTAGATTGTAAGCACTACGTAAATCTAGTTTTGTGAAGATGTTAGCTCCCCGGAGTTCTTCTAAGGTGGTAGGGACCAGAGGAAGAGGATAGGCGAATTTGATAGTTTGGGAATTGAGAACACGATAATCGATGCAGGGACGTAAGCCCCCATCTTTCTTCGCCACAAAGAAAAAACTGGATGCTGCAGGTGAGGTGGATGGACAGATGAACCCCTGTTGAAGTGCCTCTTGAATGTACTCCTCCATGGCAGTTTGCTCCGGGATCGAGAGTGGATAAATGCGTCCCTTTGGCAGCTTGGCCCCAGGCAGCAGGTCGATTGCGCAGTCCCATGGCCGGTGTGGTGGAAGGCGAGTAGCCGCGGACTTACTAAACACGTCCTGAAACGCCTGGTATTCCATTGGGATTTGGACAGTGCGTTGGGGTATGGGACTTTCAATGGAGGTGGAACAGACAAATGTTGAGGTATCAGCTTGAGGTGGTACTGGAAGATTGGTCAGACATCTTTTGAGACAATAATCACTCCATTTGAGTACCTCTCCGGAGTTCCAATGAATGTCAGGATGGTGTAAAGCGAGCCAGGGGCGTCCCAGGACGATATCCACCGTAGCGTCCTCCAGTACCAGGAAAGAGATGTATTCCGAGTGTAAGCTGCCGATGCGGAGAGTGACTTCCGGGGTGCGAGAACGCACCAAGCCCTTGCCCAGCGGCTTTCCCTGGATATTTGTGATTTGATAATGGGTGGCATTTCGATGTCGAGGAACGTTAGTTTGGATGAGAAAGAGAGAGGAGATGAAATTCCCGGAAGCTCCGGAGTCAACAAGGACTTTGGCTGGAAAAGATTGATTCATGTGAATTAGGAGAGCATCAATGTGTGGCAGCTTAGATACATCAGGGAGAATTTGGACCGTACTCACCGCTGGGCGTGTCGGGCGAATTGGACAGGCAGGCAGGAGATGATCGTGAGCTCCGCAGTACATGCATAGACCCAGATTGACTCGTCGAGCCCGTTCCATTGGGGTCAAGTGATAGCGATCAGTTTGCATTGGCTCAGGTGCTGGAGGGTGGGTAGCCGGTGAGGCGGCAGTGGTGAAAGATTCCTCTGTATGACAAGCGGTGAGATGTTGCGAGATGTGAAGAGCTTTTTGCAGAAAACTCTCGAGCCCCACCGTGTCGTCATAGATGGCCATTTGTTGGCAAATAAGTGGGTCTAGTCCACGTCTATAAGCTGCCAGGAGCGCCGTCTCATTCCAACCGCTGGCCACGGCAAGAGTGCGGAAACGGACGGTGTAATCATGAATGGACATTCCTGCTTGCCGTAGACGAAAGAGCTCATCGTGCACGGAGATCGCTGATGTGGAAGTTCCAAAGACCTCCCGAAAGTGGTCCACAAAAGTGTTCAGGGAACTCACTGCTGGGCTGCGAGAATTCCAGATCGATTCCGCCCACTGAAGGGCTCTCCCCGATAGTAGGGACATAATGAAAGCGATCTTAGCTCTGTCGCTTACGAATTGTTGCGGTTGCATCTCGAAGTAGAGCGAGCACTGGAGAAGGAATCCACTGCAGGCGTCCGCCTCACCGGAGTAAGTCACGGGCTTGGCCATGGGACATGCGGAGGCAGATGAAGTGACGGGAGGTGGCTGAAGTGATTCACGGAGTGTTTGGACTAGTTCGGAGAGGAGATTGGGTGGCAAGGGATCCGGTGTCTCCATCTTGCAGATGAATTCCTATAATACTTTTACGGGGCTGGTCTTCTGTCACACACAGGAAGGAGAGGCACAAGGTGAGTTCTGGCAATAAGAGCTTCTTTAATATTTCAAACAGAAAGTAGATTCAGCCAGGTAAGATCAAACATAAATCGTCATATGAAGCTCACAAAAAGGAAGTTAACAGTCCTAGCTTGTTCTTGCAGGAGAGTACAACTGGAGTAACAGGATTCCAACAGGTCAGGATTGCAGGTAAGGAACAGCGTACAACCTCGAGACCAGCCGATGAGGGAATGAGGTGAGTAGACTTATATGAGGACTGGGAAGTGGATACAGGTGGTGGTAATTAGTAGTCAGGTGATTGTGATCTGGTGTATGTGGATAGTGTGGTCGGTGAGTCAGTGACAGTAATAAGTTAATAACATTTGTAACACATCACAGTAACAAAGTAACATTTTTATGTTTCTCTGACATTAGTTAATGGTCACATGACATGCAGGTAAACTAATTTATTTAGATTGCTGTTATTTGAAAATGAGTTGACATTTTAATTTGACATTTTTATGATTTAATTAATTATTAGCTTTTTTTTAACCCCAGTTTGTAATGTTAAAGGCACTTCATGTTGTTAATAATAACAAATGGAATATATATTTTTTCTCTTTATATTTTTATATCAATATGGTACTAGATTATCCTATTTAAATCAATTCGATTAGTGAGTTAGGTCAAAAGTAGTCTAAAAGGAGCTAATCAAAAAGTAGTCTGATTATATTACCTAAAATATGAAATGTAATGGGTTATGTTACTAACTACATTGTTTGTCATGTTAAATGGAATAAGTAACAGACTACAATTTGTAAGTAATCTATACCCAAAGTTAATATTTTGGGGAATTTCAAGCAAGTCTCTGTTTAATATACCATAGTCATATTTCAAATATCTAAGAGTTCAGAAATAGATTTATTCAAGAAGGTAAAGCTATTTACTGCTTAAATGTCTTGCACTAAGGGTTCCACCTTGATATATAGTAGTATGTGAATATGATAGTGATCAAATCCAGACTGTGTCAGGCCTGATTCTTCAGTGAACATGGTACCATCCAAACTGTCAACAAGTTTGGGCAAATTTATCCATCACTAAAAAAAATGCTTTGAAATCTTTTCCCATAATGTTTCATGTCTGTACGTCTGGATTACGTCCACATGTGGCTTTCAAACATCAGATGTCAGTCACAGAGTTACATAACCGTTCATATGCATGCATACACGTACATGTTATATAAGGTCCATATCCGTTAGAGGTCAATAAAATCTGCATCTTTGTTTGCAAAGCTGTGTGTATATCACAAAAGAAGTCCATCTTTAATAGATATATAAAACTTATGTAACAGACCCATTTCTGAACATCGTTTTTATGGGTCAATATGTGTGTCTCATAAGTCTCATAACAGTCCACATTTGATTTCTGATTTTAATTTAAAACACACTTGCAGGTCATCAAACCAGTGTTCATAGTAGAGGGCAACAGATATGAAATTCCCATTCGTTTTCACCGCTGATTTTTAGCAATAATGTATAAATCTTTCAGCTCTTAGGTTAAGTGATGAGATATGCTTGTGTACTGTAGATTACACAAGTCAGTGAAATATGTATATACATAAATAGTTCAATTCCCTCTGTAGAACTATCTATAAATCCCAAAACATATCGACCAATTAGAAAAGATGCTCTCACCATGGAAACAGAAATGAGCTCAGCAGTGATTCCCATAAAACATGAAGAATAAGCTAATCAAGTCTCTCAACTCTCAAAGTACTTGTATTTTGCAGTTAATATCAAGTATCTTGTATGTTATACTTATAATCAATCTCTTATATAGTTTTTCCTTCTTCATTTCTAATTTAATTAAGCCATTTACAGTGATCCATGGAGTACTTAAGTATTTAATTTCCTCATTAATAAAAAAAAAGTTTAAACTATTTGTGAATATTCATTTATTGATTTATTTTTACATTTTAATTTTAATATTTTTCTCATAGAATTCTCCATGTCTGTGATTCTGATGTTTTGTTTTGTTTTGTTTTGGAGTCTCTCCTCATTTATGGTAATAATTGTACGATTTTTTCCTTTTTGTAATGAATCCCATCACTAGTATGAAACATACATGAAAGCACGTCATTAATTCTCACATAACATTTCAGAATTTATAATCTAGAATGATTTAATATCACTTGCATTGTTCTTCTACCTTTATTTCTAATTCACTTGTGCCATTTGCAGTGATTAATGGAAGTACTTAAGTAGTTTATTTCCAAATGAAAAAGTTGGATGTACTCTAAGAAATCTTATACCATCAAAAAAGAAATGTCTGTGATTTGCGGATATTTGTTTAGTAGTATTTAGTTATTTATTTATTTATTTTTATATTTTTCCTCATAGAAATCTCCATTCAGATAACAAAGTCTGTGATATTTTATTATATTTTATTTATTTATTCATTCATTTATTTGCTTGTTTGTTTGTTTGATTGTT
This sequence comes from Aspiorhynchus laticeps, assembly GCA_023376895.1. Classification (NCBI taxonomy): domain Eukaryota; kingdom Metazoa; phylum Chordata; class Actinopteri; order Cypriniformes; family Cyprinidae; genus Aspiorhynchus; species Aspiorhynchus laticeps. The sequence continues at coordinate 27,552,631 of CM041815.1, read as the reverse complement.
CTTTCGCTTAATTCGTTTGTTTGTTTGTTTGTTTATTGTTTTTAGCACCTCTCCTCATTTATGGTAATAACTGATGTTTTTTGTTTATTTATATATATATATACTGTATATGAAAGCATGTTACTAATTCTCATATAACATTTCAGAATAAAGTGTTGAGATGTTTCGATTTTCTCAGTGTTGCTGGAGATGGTTTGTTACAGGATCTGTTTCTCACACCGCTTCATTAGAATAGCCTGATGATAATTGAGTCCTATTGATTTCATGATCCCTGTACGAGGTAAACATCAGACCATCTGGATTTGGATTTTTGTGATTAGTTTTTTATTAGACTGTCTGGATCTCGACAGTAGAAAAACAAGTTTTCAGCTGCCAGCTCTTGAATTTAGCAGAAACAGACGCGGTGGCTGATGGTCTGCAGTGTTTCTTCAGTGTTAGCGATCTTCCCTTCGGAGGAGGAATCCTGAGAGTTTCAGTTTTTCCAACACACGTTCCCACAGGAAAGACAAATGACAAATAAGTTTTCTTTACCGTGTCAATTAATGAAAACAAAACTCAGAGCAAGCTGAAATTTTTCCTGTTGTATGTAATGTCCCGCTCCACATGCTGCTTCTTTAATATCCTTTTCAGCTCAGCGTGTCAAAACATGGATGTAAAGTGAGTTGCAAAGAGTGCTGAGGGCTGATTTTAGGTCTCTGTATGTTTCTCCTGAGAAAAAGACTCCAGAAAACTCACGTTTCTCCTCTAGAGCTTTACAAGATCTCAACAATGTTTTAAACTACCCTGATACCAAAGTCAACAGTCTGAAGATCTGAGTTTGCTCGTGTTTCCTGGGGCGTTGCTATGCTGTTGCTAGGTGATTGCTAGAATGTTCTGTGCTTTTCTTGGGGCGTTGCTATGCAGTTGCTAGGGTTTTTCTAGGGGTTGCTAGAGCGTTCTGTGCTTTTCTTGGGGCGTTGATATGCAGTTGCTAGGGTGTTCTAGATGGTTGCTAGAGTGTTCTGGGTTTTCTAGTCTCAAACTATACTGTGATACTAAAGTCAAACATCAGAAAAAATAATTTTCTTACGTCACATGGGATCGATTGCATCCATGCCAGCAGTACAGCAGCTTCCTTTGTAAGTGTAAGTGATTTGTGACAAATAGCCGTGTCGAATTCTGGAAAATTGTATTGCACAAACCCTCTCTTTCTCATTGCGTAAGTAAAACATATTAGGTTGAGCCCCTAGAGCGCAATTCGACAGCCTCAGACACACGTACCAGCATTGGCACATGCAGGGTCAAACATTAGCCGTGAGCGATAAGAGTCAGAGAGATCGTTATATGTATTTATTTGACTTAGTTGTTCATTTTATAAATGTAGAAATCATTTGCATCTGCATGCCATATGTCTTGTAGTGATTCTTTAGAGTCACGCAGCCTGTTTTATTTAGTTAGGAGCTGCATTAAAGCCAAACACAAGCTGGATGCTGCAGAATAAAACTTTTTTATAGAAGAGCATAATTAGGAAAATTAAGGAAATTCTGAGAATATTGCAAACGAGAAACATAATGAAAAGTTGTTAAAACAAGCAATTGAAAAAAAAAAATAAGAGACGCATGTGGAATCTGAACATGTTCATGTCTGTATGTCAGTAAAAAAATTATGAAATAATATAAATGTCAGAAAATTCAACTAAAATATGCTCAACACTGCAGTCTGCACTAAATATTAATATAACCTCTGTTTCAGAGTTACAGTCAGTAACATTTTTTTTTAGTTCCGATAAAATATGTTCAATTAAGTAGAGTTCAACAATTAGTGAAGAACAAGTGAGTGGTCAGAACTGTGTGGTTGCTAGGGTGTTCTGGGTAGTTGCTAGGGCATTGCTATGCAGTTGCTAATGTGTTCTAGGTGGTTTCTAGGGTGTCGCTGGAGTTCATGGGATGTTTCTTGGGCCATTGCTATGCAGTTTCTAGGGTGTTTTAGGTGGTTGCTATGGCGTTGCTAGTTAACTTCCTGGGATGCTGCTATGCAGTTGCTAGAGTGTGTTAGTAGTTGCTAGGGCATTGCTAGCTAGTTGCTGGGGCATTGTTGTGTTGTTCCTAGGGTGTGTTGGTAGTTGCTAGGGCATTGCTAGGCGGTTGCTAGAGTGCTCTGAGATTGTGTGTGGGATTGCTATGCAGTTGCTAGAGCATTGTTAGGTGGTTTCCTAGGGCGGTGCTATGCTGTTGCTAGGGTGTTCTGGTAGTTGCAAGGGTGTTGCTAGGTCGTTATTAGACTATTGCTATGCAGTTGCTAGAGCACTGCTAGGTTGTTTGCTGGGGTTTTGCTATACTGTTGCTAAGGTGTTCTGATAGTTGCAAGTGTGTTGCTAGGTAGTTTCCTAGGGTGTTGCTATGCTGTTGCTAGAGTGTTCTGGTAGTTTTCAGGGCTTTGTCAGGGCATTTTTACTAGGTGGTTGCTAAAGTGCTCTGGGTGTTTCCTATGCCAGTTCTAGGCAGTTTCTAGGGTCTTCTAAATGGTTTCAAGGGCAGGTGGTTTCCTGGGCCGTTGCTATGTGTGGTTGCTACAGTAAGTCACCTGTTTTGTGGTCCAGCAGGTGTAAATGTTGTGTTTGATCACTTGGTAAATTAACAGCACACTCTCCTTAACAAGATAAATGGGTCCCACTTTATATTAGGTGGCCTTAACTACTATGTACTTACATTTAAATGAATAATTTGATACAATGCACTTATTGTGTACATACATGTTTTTACATTGTACTTATATTTTTAAAAATACCTATATGTACTTACATCTGTAATTAATTGTAATATAACAGTTTATTAAATAAATGTAATTAATTGAAATATAACAAACACAGTTGATCCATCCCTTACACCTTAATCCACCCTTAAACCTACCCATACCACCAAACCTGTCCCTAACCTTACCCATATCCCACCTCAATAGCAGCAAAAGTGTTTTGCAATACAATATGACCACAATAAGTACATTGTACTTATTTTTTTATGTAAGTACATAGTAGTTAAGGCCACCTGATATAAAGTGTGACCGATAAATGATTTGAGGAATAATTCATCTCTGGAGCACAAACGCTTCAGGACGACACACTGATGTTTCATACATAAACCTCAGTATGAGTAATAGTAATACTCATTCTTGACTTAGCAAACATCATTAATATAATTTTAAATACTCCCATGAAAAGCTTGAACTCATACGGGGTCGTCCTGCAGTCAAACATCAGGAACTGATATCTTCGGCTCCCACACACACTTCCCATTGTCCAGACTGGAACCGCAGGATGCTTTCTTTCTGGGAATAGAGTGTCTATGGGAAGTTTTGGACTCTTTTTTTATACTGTGATGTGTGGCTCTGTGTCCTGGTCACAGAGATCAGAATGAGTTCTCAGCATCACCGCTGGAAGCGCACAGATAATGCATGTGGTTTGTTGTCAGTGGGACAGTCGCACTTCCCGGTCGTCAGAGATGTCCTAGCAATGTGTTACCACGACGTATCTCTTAAATACACAATATTACATCGACCTTGTTTTGTGAGTTTGGTAATTACTGAAGGGCAAATCTCAAACAAATGTAATTTCAGAGGAAATGATAAATAGTATTTTGCATAAAGAAAACAAAACATATTTTCTAGAGTAAAATGTTTCTTGGGATGTTGCATTATTGTTGCTGGGGTGTTTTAGATGGTTGCTAAGGCATTGTTAGGTGGTTTCCTGGGGTGTTGCTATGCCATTGCTGGGGTGTTTTAGATGGTTGCTAGGTAGTTTCCTGGGGTGTTACAATGCTGTTGCTGGGGTGTTTTAGATGGTTGCTAGGGCATTGCTAGGTGGTTTCATAGGGCGTTGCTATGTTGTTGATGGGATATTTTAGATGGTTGTTAGGGCATTGCTAGGGGGGTTCCTAGGGTGTTGTTATCCTGTTGCTGGGGTGTTTTATATGGTTGCTAGGGCATTGCTATGCTGTTGCTAAGGTGTTTTAGATGGTTGCTAGGTCATTGCTAGGTGGTTTCCGAGGGTGTTGCTATGCCATTGCTGGGGTGTTTTTGGTGGTTGCTAGGGCATTGCTAGGTGGTTTCCTGGGGTATTGCCATGCTGTTGCTGGGGTGTTCTGGTAGTTGCAAGGGCATTTCTTGAGTGTTATAGGTGTTTCTAGGATTTTTTTGTGCCTTTTTCTTTGAGTTTGATATTTATTTGAGGGCAAATCTCATAAGTAAATGTGATTTAGAAGTGATAGTTGTATTTTGCATAAAGAAATTGAATTGAAAATTTAAGTTGTAATATTTAAATAATATAATTATTTTTGTAACATATTGTATGTATTTTTAAACTATATAACATTGTATTATTTTTGTAATGCATTGCATGTATTATTTAAATTTGTAATGTGAATTTTTTTCACATTACAATAGGCTACTTGAAAGTTTTCAGATCAGATGTGATCCCTCTGAACTGAAGATCTGCATGAAGATCCACATTTCATTCAAGAGTGACATGAAGGCAAGTAATTAATGACAATTCAGATTTTTGGGGTAAACTGTTTTTGTAATATTTTTCTTACGCATTTTTCTTAGTGATTTAAATTTTACTACAAAGGGTTAAATGGACAGAGCGAGGAAGCATTCGGCTGGCAGTGAGACGGTGAGTATAATGCACCCAAAACGAAAAAAAGAAAAAACAGACAAAGTGAGGCAAATATTTGAAGAAGACTGGCACACAGGATGGGAAGGGTATTAATAGGCTTTTATATGTGTATCCCTCCTTATCTCTAAAAAAAGACGAGTGAAGAGGTAGAAAGGGATTAATGGGTGACAAACCTTACCCTTAGACTCACGGAAAAAATAAAGAACAATGACGTTAGACATTCAGTTCCATTACTGCATCTCAGTCATGTATGAATGATACTTGTACATTTTAATGTGACTAGTCCTGTTTTTTTTAAATGCTTCAGCTACTGAGATCTTCAGGACTAGTTCATGGACCGCAGAAAAAGGCTCTAAATGCAGATAATATAATGCAACTATATAGTGAGAATAGCAAAATGTGTAGGATTATTAACCTAATGGAAGTGAAAATGTTTCCTATATGTTTTTGTTGTTGAAGCAACAGTTCACTTAAAAATTTAAATTTACTGAAAATTACTCACCCTCAGGCCATTCAAGAGTTTGTTTATTCATCAGATTTGGAGAAATGTAGCATTCCATCACTTGTTCAGCAATGGATCCTCTGCAGTGAATGGGTGCCGTCAGAATGAGAGTCCAAACAGCTGATAAAAACATCACAATAATCCACACAATTAACATCTTGAGAAGCCAAAAGCTGCATGTTTGTAAGAACACAGCCATCATTAAGACGTTTTTAACTCCAGGTAAAATACAAATCCATAATCCATAATAACACTTCCTCAAGTGAAAAAGTCATCTCATCTGAATCAGGAGAGACATATGCTCTGATCAAGCACTGTTTACAAGCCAAAACAGCTCTAAACAAGTATATGGTTATATTTTGATGTGAGAAACAACAGGTGATGGACTTTTTCTCTGAAGGAAATGTTATTATAGATTATGGACTATAATTTTTTTTTATGTTTTAAAGGTAAATTAATGGATTTTATTTTTTACAAACACGCAGCTTTTGGATTCACAAAATGGACTGGAATGTTGTGGATTACTTGTGGATTATTGTGATGTTTTTATCAGCTGTTTGGACTCTCATTCTGACGGCACCCATTTACTGCAGAGGATCCATTGCTGAGCAAGTCATGTAATGCTACATTTCTCCAAATCTGATGAAGAAACAAACTCATCTACATCTTGGATGGCCTGAGGGTGAGCACATTTTCAATTTGCGAACCATTCCTTTTAATGTCAAAGATCATGCATCCTGTAAATCATGTTCATTTTTAAGGACTTTAAAATTCTGGTACTGTGTTGACTCACTTGTCCAAAGTGAAATGTGTTCTGAAGCAAAATCAGCTGAGAAGCACAGATCTGCAGAACTGCTGCCCATCTAGTGCCATTAGCTGAATAAAGTGAGACAGTGAGAGTCAGCAAATGATCCATAAAGTAAATGCTGCTCAGAGGAATCAGTTACCTACCAGATCTGGACAAGCATACGAATGACTTTTGTGTGTTATCCAGTGAGGCATTTAGCACAGGCAATTACCACTCACAGTTCTTCAGACAATTAACAAATCTCAGATCTATTCATGCAATTTAGCTATATCAAACCTTGATTTATTTTGAATGATTTTTCATTTTGTCTTCAGTTCAGATAAACGAACATTTCACTGCTTAAAGCCTCTGAAGTCTTTTTTCACATCGCCTTGATAAAATTGATCAATTTAAATAAACTCGAACCAACTGGAAAGAATGTGGAGTTTTAGGACACTAATAACAAATCAGCCTTAGTTTACTGCTTAGAAGTTTTTCTTGTTAGATCCTTTTGTCAAATACTAAAATGTGCTTCATGTGGTAAAGTGTGTGATTGATTTACTGATCAGAAATCCTGTTTTCACTCTTCTAGAACATTTTGTTTTGTCTTCGTCTGAGACTGTGACGGCTCTTTACAACAATATTTAAAACAAGATTCCCGCAATTTCTTTTGTTATGCTCAGCCCTAAAATATTTAATTGGCTGAATATTGCTCTTTTGTTCAGTAAAACTTCCTCAAGTCATTATGATGTGTGATTTGAGCAAATCGTTCTTTTGAGCTGGTTATTGTAAAT